>ML977607.1:0-314612 GCA_010015725.1 Amniculicola lignicola CBS 123094 | reverse complement strand
AGTAGTATATAGTAGTTAATCTCCTTAGAACTATATCCCTATTGCCCTCTAGGTAAGTGTAAACTTATTAATAAGTAGTTCTAATACTTTATATAGTATCTTATTAGGGTTCTCTTTTTAGCAGTATATAAAGGTTAATAATATCCAGTTAGTATAGTACTAATTATAATTAACTATTATATTAAAGTAGGTATATAGGGTGGTATATAGGTACTTCTAGGTATAATTAGGTCTAATGTTATAAATATAATATATTGCTACATAATTCTCTAAGATATTAGGGAAGATATTAGAGTACTATGTCTCCTGTATATTAAGGTAGTAGTATAGGTTAATAAAGATTTATACCTTATTAGCTAGTATATTATATAGTTTACCTATATAGTTATTATATTTATTCTAGGCCTTCTAGAATACTACTATCTTTTTAGGTGGAAGCCTCTTATTAGTATACTTATAGATTAGTAGGAGTATATATAGGCTATAGGTATTCTAGTACCTAAGTAGTTTATATAGAGTAGGCTGTAGCTAATAGTATAGGGATAGTTATCTTAGTAGGTATAGAATAGGTAATAGAGATAGTCTATAGGGTAGATTGTATAGTAATCCTTAGGGTATCCCTATAGGGGTAGGTTTATATAAAGGTATAGAGGGTTTAGGTATATAGAGTTTAGGTATATATAAAGGTACTATAAGTGTAGTAGGTTAATAATTAGGTGGGATTATATTTATATCTCCTTATAATATATTATATAGCTCTATAGTAGTATTATCTATTATTCCCTTTAGGCTGTACACCCCTTTCTTCTCTATAGTAATCTTTAGTTCCTGTCTAATTGCACAATTTATCTATAAGAAGTATTCTCTCTTCTATCCTCTAAAATCTTCTATAAAAGCTTATAGGGTATTCTTACCTATAGTAGTTATTATATAAAGGTTAGTAAGTATATATCTAGTATATAAGGATAGTTAGATATTTAATAGGTTATTATCTATATTAATATAATCTATCCAGTATTATAGTTATATAGCGCCTCTTAACGTCTTCTTAGTAATATTAAGGCTTTCTGCTATATCTTTGTATATATTAATATACTTAGACTCTTCCTTAGGTATATCCTTCTTATTATTATTATTGGAGGTAGGCTGTAGGGTAGTTATATTAGGGGTTATATCAGGGCTTACTATTATAGTAATAGTATTATTATTATTTTGTGCTGTTAGCTTATTTATATAGCAAGGTTTTCGTTTTATACGATTTACACTATCTTCCTATATACTAGTTTAGTATATAATCTAATCTCTCTATTATACATGCTGGTTCAGCAGGCTTAATAGGTAACAAAATAAAGGTCCTTATTAATTCACTAGGATAAGACTCTGTCTTCACTCTTGCCAATTTGTAGTTGAAGTTAATTAACCACTAATTAGTATTGAATGGACTTCCTTCTACAAGGCGTAATAGGTGTATAATAAGGTACGCAAGCGCAAAGGTGGAAATCCGTCTTCTATACACGTGTATTGGTACAGGCTCAATGGGGGTGATGCTCAATCAGATTGTAGTATTGTTCATGTCTATCTAGATATGGCTGGGATGGAGGTTTTGTACGCGACCCCCTGCCAAGCCTTCGCACGGGCGTCACATGATAAGATCATGTGACTCCGCGCGAGGGCAACGCATCACCCCTTTGTTATCTACGTACGGACAATTATCATAATTTAATACCTGGCGAAAAAAAACATATCAAGAGTTGAGGGCTCCACTCTGAACTCATTTATCTCGTCGAGGTTGAAGCTATTGTCTAGATTCCTGGGTGCAAATAATGATCTGAGGAAGGAGAATCGTGTGAACTTGTTGAAGTTTTCGTTGGGAATGTAGGAATGCTTTAGCCAGGCGCCGGGCTAACTAGACCCGACAGAGTTAAGTCCGTCCCTTGGAGCATCCATTTGATCAGTAAACGCCTTAACACGATAACCCTCTGCTGGTCTTCTTCTTCATAGCTTTGCAACATTAATTGATTCCAGCATTATCATGACACTTATGGTTTAACTGTACATATGCATATCTCATCGATACTCTAAACTGCCTACTTACAACGCACCCTTATCCTCGTCCACCACTGACAGTTCACCAGTGGCGATGTCATACTTCAATCCCACGATCTGTGTGTCCTTTCTGATAAGTGGAGAAGCCCTCAACAATGCGACATCTTCTCTGACACTCTGTTCAATACTGTAATTCGTCGTTAGCTTTGCATACCAGTTTGCCACCAACTAGATACTTACGAGCCAGTAATCTCGCCAAACTTCGAAGCTTCAATGGACTCTTTCACCTCTGGTGCGAGTTCTATCAATGCTTTCTTGATAGCATCGTCATGGAAATGAGTCATGCCACAGTCTATTTTGATCAGAATCCGTAACATGATTCGTGTATCATAGGATTGAACATACCCGTATGATGCATCACTGCGATTGTACCTGGTCGGCCGATGGTCTGGAGCGCAGCCAACGTGCGAATCGCATCGAAAGCTCTCCCGCCTGCATTGCGAACCATTGTTGCTTCTATTGACGTTAGGGCTGTTTACAAAAACAACCAGTCGGCATATAGTCACTCAAGGTTGGATCAAGCCCAAGAACTTGGTATGGGTTCAGGCGAGGATCAGAGCAAGACAGGACAACGACGCCGGCTCCTGTTTCGCGCAGGGCTGTTGCCATCTGGATTAAGCCTGGTGGAGCTTGATAGGTCTGTGCCCATTTGCTACTTAATATTATTTTGAGGGTTCAATGCTAGATGACTTTAGAGCTGACCTGTTACGAGCTAGCATCTCGTTGAGAGGTCCAGTAACCATCTTGTGTTCCAGGCAAGATATTGGATTGGTGGAGAAGTTGGACGCAAGAACCTTGGAAGGTAATTGATACAGTTGATTGTGTGAAAGCTGATTCTGGTGAACAATTCGCAGAAGTGGAATACCTCTTTTATACATAGCCTTCTGGAGGTCAAAGGATCAAGACTTGCTTGCGTTTGATCGTTGTCTTGCAGTGGTCGAGGGTGCTGACAGCAGGCAAAGATAGGGGTCCTAATATCCGATATCGAGGCATGCCTCGTACCCAGATGTGAATTAGTATTCCTGCTCGTATGCGAATACCCAGGTGGGCGACTTGCACGATAGCGCGCATCTTTAATCCTGGATTAGATCAGTGGAAGGATAAATACTGCAGGCCTCGAAACACATGATAGGCTCAAAGCTTTAACATCTGTATAACAGATCGGCGAGGTATAAGACACTCGGGAGTGATTAGAAAGTCTGTAGTCAGACGCGATTACAAAGGAGAGGCTGTTGTCTTCACCATTGAAGATGCCGACTGCCGATTTCGCTAACAGCCTCGGCATGGACTTCGTTTTGTTCAGAAAACGCTCTAAACGACCTACGACAACGTAGAGGTGAACACAACATCCTCGGTTCTCAATGTTCAAAGTCGAGATACAATTTCATCGAGCCCAGAGCTATGAGCTGTGATAGATTCTTGCAGCCAATCACAATTCAATATGCTTCCTCGATTTTAGCTCGAGCTATGTGGCCTGCACTCCATGACCAAGCACCTCCACAAGTTAACCATCAGCAACATCTGACACCGCACACCCAAAATGAAGTTAAACGAGCACCAGGGTACACCACGCCGGCCCCCTCTCCCCAAACCTAGCTCTATATGCTAACCTTACATTTCAAGCGATCCTCACTCCCAAAATTCTCCTCGTTCCCTACTCAGAACACCACGTGCCTACCTACCACGAATGGATGAAAGATGAGGTATATTATCTTCCCCTCAACTACAATTGTACAGTATCTTGGAGTTAGAAGACTTTATACCCACTCATCCTATCCCCCTCCGAGGCATTCGCATACCAATGCTTGGTACCAACCATTTAACCGTCCCTAAAGGACCTCCAAAAAGCCACCGCCTCCAACCCCCTCACCCTCCCCGAAGAATATGCCATGCAGCAATCCTGGCGCACCGACACGGACAAACTAACCTTCATAATCTGCCACGCGCCCACTCCTGGCGTCACCAATGTGAACTTCGCCTCCGAAACCGTGCTCAAGAAAAAAGGCTTTAAACTCACTCCCGGAAAAGAAGACTCCCCCGAGAAAATGCTTGGCGACGTGAACCTATTCCTGTATGCTGACGAGGGCAAGGAGGCAGATATCGACTGGCGCAGTACAGATGAGCGGGTCAAGGGGATTGTGTTAGAGAAGGGGCTGATGGGAGTGATTGGTGAGGTTGAGATTATGATTGCGAGGAAGGAGGCACAGGGGGTGGGGTTGGGGAAAGAAACCCTTCTCGCATTCCTCTGGTATATTATTAGCTCTTTCTCTACCATCAACAGTGAATTCCACAGTACGAACGGCAACGGCAAGCCTGGAAGTTACTTGAAGTATTTGAGGGTCAAGATAGGGGAGGGGAATGCTGGGAGCCTTCGTTTGTTTGAGAGTGTGGGGTTTAAGAAGGTGGAGGAGAAGCCTAATTATTTTGGGGAGATGGAGTTGAGGTGGGGGATATCGGTGAACAGTATGAGTGATATAGAGTTGAAGATGGATGATGTGCCCTTAATCACGCAGTATTGATGGGGGAAGGCTAGATGAAGATGCGTTAGGTGAAAAATAGATAGGGATCATGGGAGTAGGTGGGATAATTCTACTTTCAGATACCCTATTATTATACATGATGTGTTCTTGCTACCATGCAAATTGCACGCTCAGTGTAATGCTCAAGAGGTCTGATGGTAAACACTCTACAACTTCTGGTACTCAAGCTTGCCCTCCAGCTTCTTGGACTCGGCCATCTTGCGCACAGCCTTGTTGAAGTCGTCCTGGTTAATTGCGTCCCTATAGTCCTTGATCGCGAAGAGACCACTGAAAGGTGTTAGCTCTGCCTTGCACACATCTGAGTATTGATAAACTTACGCTTCTGTAACCACGTTTCGCAGATCGGCTCCGTTGAACTGATCACTCATCTTGACGATACTCTCAAAGTCAATCTCCCCCTCCGTCTGCACACCGCTTGCGTGGATCTTGAGAATCTCCAGCCGACCAACCTCATTCGGCAGCGGGATCTCAATCTTCCTGTCCAGACGCCCAGCACGCAAAAGCGCAGGGTCAAGCGTATCCGGTCGATTCGTCGCCATGATGATTTTGGTCTGTCCAAGGTAGTCGAAGCCATCCAGCTGGTTGAGCAGCTCCATCAGCGTTCGTTGAATCTCACGATCTGCAGATGTGCCCTCCGAGAAACGTCGTCCACCGATGGCATCGATTTCATCCATGAAGATGATACAGGGCTCGTGCTCCTTTGCGTACCCGAACATCTCGCGAATGAGACGCGCCGACTCTCCAATGTACTTGTCCACGATAGCCGAAGAGACGACTTTGAGGAAGTTGGTCTCCAGACTGCTTGCCACCGCACGCGCCAACAGCGTCTTTCCGGTTCCCGGTGGTCCGTAGAGCAAGACACCCTTTGGGGGCTTGATTCCTACTCGCAGGAAGAGTTCCGGGTTCTTGAGGGGCAGCTCGATGACCTCTCGTAGTTCGCGAATCTGCTCATTGAGACCACCAATACCGCCGAAGCTGACCTGTCCAGGGTCCTCCAAAGACATGTTGTAGACGAGGGGATCGACTTCACGGGGCAACATGCGCATGATTGTGAGGGTGGTCATGTCCAGGGCAACTCGTGTCCCCTGCTTGAGCTTCGCCTTGTCGACTTTTGAGCGGCATCCGACAACATATCGCGGTCCTGACGAGGCCTTGACGATGACTTGGAGATGTTAGTGGCCTAGTCGCAAACATCTGTCCATAAGTCAAACTCACATCTCTCCTCATCCAGCTGCTTGAGGACCTCTCCTATTATCTGGCCGACGCTCTGGAGTGCCTTGATGTTGTCCTCGGATACGTCGAAGTCGTGCTGGAGGCCCTTGATGTCTAACCGCAACGCCCGCAGCTTTGCCTCCCACTCTCTGGTTTCCAGCAGCTTTCCCTTGTAGTCTCCAAGAGCATGGTCGCGCTCCGGGTCAGTGCTTCCGCTCATGGTGGGGGCTGTGGAGGTTGTTGATGGATGGGTGAGGTACAGACTGCGGAGGCGGATAGGCGACGAGGATGCGTAAACAGCGGCGTTTACTAAGGCGAGACGGAGGCGGAGGAGAAGGGAATGGCTCGGGGTTCCACCGCCGTTGTATTTCGGCAGCACGGATCCGGTAGTAGAGAAGCGGGAGGGTGCTGGAGAGAGCGAGGCCGTGGTTTGAGGACCGAAGCCGATCGTGGTCTGTGTACGTGAAGCTCTCTGGACAATGCTTGGCGTGCAGGGATCGGCGAAACTGTTTTTCCCGTTGGCTGACTAAGTGGCTTGTCGGGCCCAAAAGGTTCACCGCGCCGACATAATTTTCCTGGACAGCAAGTCGCGAGGAGCTTTCGTTTCTCGACTTCTGCACCACGCGCCATGTCCTCCTTCTTCACAACTCCCGCGTCGCAGCGCAAACGGAAGAGGACCGACGCTCCTGCTCCAGCTTCAAAAAAGCGAAATGTAACCGCCGCCACATCCAAATCCGCGGCTACCCCCCGCCGAAAAGAACGAGAAGAGTCGATATCGGGCAGCGAGAGCTCCGAGGATGATCGCGAAGAAGGCTTCTTCGAACCTGGGGATGAGTCGGAGACTTCTGAAGAGGAGGGCGAGACCGCTGCCGACAAACGCTTGCGACTTGCTGAACGATATCTCGACAACATTCGAGGCGAGGTGGAGGAAGAGACTGTCGGCTTCGACGCTGCAGACATAGATCGGGATCTCATTGCTGAGCGGCTAAAAGAAGATGTTGCTGAAACAAAGGGCAAAATATACCGGTCAATCGCAGAAAAACTCGACTTCGGAGCTGCCGCTCAGGTCTTTGGGAAATCGAACGTGCAGCTTGCTGTCACCGGATGCGCGCTACACCTACCATATGCATGGACAATCAGCAAAGACCTTATAGTCACCAAGTGGGAGATTGCAGATCCAAAGGTATACAGTAGTCACGATTCAGAGAGACCCACGAACATCTCGCCTCGGAAGACACCGAAACCATTGCTTTGGCGCAAAGGGAATAAGAACAAGAAGGCCGACCGCGACTTTCTGGGCCATACTGGACCGATTATTTCCATCGCTGTCTCTGATTCTGGGAAATTTCTTGCCACTGGAGACGAAAATGCTCGCTTGATCATCTGGGATGCGGATACACTCACCCCGCGCAAATTATGGACACACCACCGAGCTGCAATAACTTCACTTTCGTTTCGAAGGGGCACAGAGCAGCTCTTCTCTGCATCTGCGGATCGAACAATAAAAATATGGAGTGTCGCAGAGGGTGCCTACATAGAGACTCTGTTTGGTCATCAAGATGCTATTGTTGGCGTTGCAGGTGGTTTGGAAGTCAACCAGGAGACTTGTGTCAGCGTGGGTGCAAGAGATCGAACGGCAAGGCTATGGAAAGTGGTGGAAGAGAGCCAGTTGATCTTCCGAGGCGGAGGCACTGCAAGACAAAAGGGAATGGACAAGCTGAGGAAGGATCGATTTGGGACAAAGAAAGACGAAGCGGCAGATCATGGTGAGACGAATGGCGTGCATGATGACGATGAGCCCATTGCATATGCAGAAGGTTCCATGGACTGCGTTGCCCTTCTTGACGCTGGGCTTTTTGTCACTGGATCCGACAACGGTGCCCTTCAGCTCTGGGCAATCAACAGGAAGAAGGTTGTTTTCACAATACCCCTCGCGCATGGACGGGACCCCCCAATTCCACCGGAAGAGATGTCGGCAGATGTCGATGCTATCGAGAAAGGCGTCAAGGGGCCCTCATTACCCCGATATATCACTGCGATTGCTACAGTGCCCTACGCCAATCTCATTATAACGGCAAGTTGGGATGGGTGGATACGGGCGTGGCGAGTCACCTTAGATAAAAAAGCTATTGAGCCTTTAGGCACTGTGGGAAAGGTGGAGCTTGATGCTGAGGAGGGTGGTGTTAATGGCTTGTCAGCGGAAGAGAAGGCAAAAGTCAGTGTTCGGGGTATTGTAAACGGAGTGTCGGTTTGCGAGCGAGGCGATCGCGGAAAGGAGGGCATCTGCGTCGTAGCAGCTGTCGGCAAAGAACTCAGGCTGGGCCGGTGGAAGAGGGTACAGGCCCGTAATGGTATCTACGTATTTGAGGTACCAAGATCCATTATCAATGGTGCGGTTGAAGAAGAGGAGGAGGAGGAGGAAGCTGAGTAGGTGTGTGGAGCAAAATGTAAAATACTTCCATGGCCCTCGCCTTGAGGCCGATCTTTTATGACTTGAACTATTCCGTGCCGTGTTCATATGGGACAACCAACCTGTTAAACATCGAAGCAATCCATAGAGGGATGATAGTATGGGCAGATTTGTATCACGTGACATCGCGTATCCGCCTTGGTTTTAGCTTTTAACGACCTCCGTGTCCATCCTCGTCGCAAAGCCCCAAGCGCATTTACCACCCAGTTCCTGTTGACGATTGCGCATTCACACAGTTTTTCACATCTTGCGATCACAGATAGTACGATGGCACAGGCTCCAGCGAAACGGTCGAGAACAGAGATGGAGATAGATACCCATGGAACTTCTCCAGGCGCAGACAGCGCATCAAGTGGTGAGTATCCCCGCCATGTATTGACACGCGTTGAAAAGGCTCATATCGAGATATAGACTCCGATGATGACTTTGGCCCCGCCCTCCCCTCCTCCGAGCCCAAGAAGAAGAAGAGAAAGCTTCCGTATGAAAAGCTCTACCGCGCTGCGCTCCCCTCTGCAAGCCGCTACTTCAAGTCGCTCATGCACAGAGATCAACTCTCATTCACCACATTCACTCCCCATACGGACTTCCTCATTACCAGCTCGATTGACGGGGTGGTCAAGTTCTGGAAAAAGGATTTTGGTGGGATTGAATTTGTCAAAGAGTTCCGGGCACATACAGGAGAGATACGGTCAGTGAGCGTGAGCGCGGATGGGAGGAGTTTTGCGACCGCGGGTTCGGACAACTCAGTCAAGATCTTTGACGTCGTGACCTTTGATTTGCTGGTCATGCTCAATCTGGACTACACGCCGAATGCTGTATGTTGGGTCCATGGAGGGGGAACTTCGATCCCTCAACTCGCCGTTTCGTCAGAGGAAAACTCATGGATCCGGATATATGATGGGCAGAATGGCACTCAAGAACCACTGCATATACTGAAGACAATGCACAAAGTGCCGGTTACGCTGATGGTGTACAACAAGAAGTTCGACTGCGTTATATCTGCTGATCAAGGTGGCTTGGTTGAATACTGGCGGCCGAGCGGGGAGTACGTGAAGCCAGACAATGTCTGGAAGAAGAAGACCATGACGAATCTCTTCGACTTCAAGAAGGTATGTTACACGACGTGCTTTCAACTCAAACGCTAAAACGATGCAGGCGAAGAGTGTACCAACCTCAATGACAATATCTCCTACCGGCACCCAATTTGTAACCTTTTCCTTTCCGGATCGTATGATTAGGATCTTTGACTTTGCAACCGGAAGGCTTTACCGGGCATACGATGAGTCTATCCAGACGATCACCGATATGCAGCAAGCTGGCACCGCTCTTCAGAAGCTCGAGGATGTTGAGTTTGGTCGGAGGCTTGGTGCGGAGCGCGATCTCGACAATCCAGCGGCGCGAGCTCGAATGAATGTGATTTTCGACGAGTCGGGACATTTCATACTCTTCGGCTCTGTGTATGGCGTAAAGGTCATCAACACGGTTACCAACCGATGTGTCAGAGTCTACGCGCAAGAGGAATCCTTCCGCCCGCTACATCTAAGCCTCTACCAAGGCCAACCGCAGAAAAAGGGTGTGACGACGGTGGAGATGGCTGCTAGTGAAAACCCTCTCCTTCAGGATGCGGAGGCTCGTGACGCAATGCTTGTCTCGACTGGCTCGGGTAAAGTGCGATTCTACATGTTCACTAACAACAACAAGTATAGCACCCAGTTACCCCTCCTGAATTTAAGTTGTGCTGACCAAACCAGTGTTGCTAAATCCGAGCGCGACGTCCAAAACGAAAAACCTCGGAACATCAATGCCGCAAAACAACAGGAGGCTAAGAAAACCGCATCGGGTACTTCAGCAACTATCCACACTACTTACGGCGACATTACTGTTCGTCTATACCCAGATGCAGCTCCCAAGGCCGTCGAAAACTTTGTCACCCACGCGAGAAACGGCTACTACAACGACATCATTTTCCACCGCATCATCCGAAAGTTCATGATTCAAACCGGCGATCCACTTGGGAATGGAAGCGGCGGCGAAAGCATCTGGGGCAAAGAGTTCGAGGATGAATTTTCGACTCTCAAGCATGATAAACCGTATACGTTGAGCATGGCGAATGCTGGACCGAACACGAATGGATCACAGTTCTTTATCACTACGGATAAGACGGTAAGTGATAGCTACGTCGGAAGATTTAAACACATGCTGATTTTAGGTAGCCTTGGTTAGACAACAAGCACACTATCTTCGGACGAGCCGTTACGGGACTTGATGTTGTCCATAAGATTGAAAACACCAAAGTTTACAAGGAGAAGCCCGAGGAGGATATCAAGATCATCAACATCTCCGTCTCATAATTGAACTTTGACGAAGATACCCAAGTGTATGAAGCCAGGCAGTTGGAGGGGCCAATTGAGCAATTCCCGTAGATAGGATCAATAAATCTTGGCATGTAGGATTCCTAGGTATCCAACCTCAACTCGGAATAGCGCCACCACAGTCCATGCGTTCCATATATCCACGAACTCCCTTGACCTCTTCTACATTATTTTCTATTGACTCCCACGTTGCTGTTCTTTACCGCCCACTTTCCACCCATCAAAAACTCCATACTCAACTCACCATGGCACAACCCCCTCCCCGCGAAACCCTCCGCCATCTCCAAGACATCCAAGCCAACAACCTCCAATCCTGGGGCTTCACCATCTACCGCACAGTCTACACTCCCCTGTCCACCACCCTCTGGCCCACATTCCTAACTCTCCTGGACACGCACATCCAAGCCGAGCTCAACCAAGAATTGTCCAACGATGAAAAATATCGAACAGATCCGGACGCTCCACCATTAGATCCAACCCCAAACCAACAACTCTGGGCACTGTACAGGAGCGATGTGATTAATGATAAAGAGTCGTTGGATGGGTTGTCTATTGATCGCGTAAGAGAATTATACAAAGAGAGGATGGGTGGAAATGTCATGTTTGGCGCTGTTGAGCGACGCAGTGCGTGTCTCGTCGTTGATCAGGAGGTCTTCGACACCATCAAAAAAGTCTCCACGTCGAGCTCAACCTCTTTGAGAGAGGTTCCTTTCGTCAAAGCCGTAGATGCGGAGTACATACCGTACGAGTTCATTCCCACGAGGAGGATTCTGTCGCAGAGCTGGTTCGGGTGGTATAGAGTGCATTTAAAGTCTTTGTTTCGAGTGTGGGTTATGTTGGAGGGGAGTGGATTGGAGAGTGTGATTGGGGTTGGGGCGTTTGGGAGAGGGAAGGATGGGGTGTGGGATGAGTGATGGGTCTTGGAGACAGGGGAAGAGAGATGGAGTACAAACAGGAAGCCATATTTGTAACTAGCTAGAACGCCGAAGATCAGAAGAAAGAGAATGGGGCTTGGAACGACCAAGTAGTATGGTAAGGGAGGCAGCGACAGGCAGGATATCACTGTAAATATGGTGATGTCGATACCATACAAACAATTTCAGACTTTGTCTATATGCTCCCCTCCTATCTACACGCTAGGAAGTTGACCCAAATTCTTGAAAACGTAATCTTGTGCCGATCTGTATGTAAAGTGGTACCAACCATCTACTTCAACTTGACCTTCAAGAACCCCTCTATTGTATCAATTGCAGACTCCACGTATTGTCGTGCATACCACCCTTGATCCTCCTCCGTCATAACCAGCTTCAGTGATTCTCCAGTGGATCCCCACCCAATATTTTCCAGCATCAGTCTTAAGCCTGTCTTCTTGAGCACCCTAGTCCAGTCCTTAACCCAGTTTTGCATATTATTGTGAACCTTCTGCACTTCCTGATGAAGTCTCTGGTGTGGGCTATCCTTGGCATCTCTCCAGATACGTGGCACCATCTTCAAGTTCTTCTTTGCCATCAGGTCCGCCGTATTTTGGCAAAGACGTGATACCAGCTGAAAGTATTCAAGTCTTGAGTAGATACTCTTCGTTACGGGTGGACATGGCAGAGGGACAGAAGTTGATCCACAGTTCGTATCGTTGTTCTCCACGTGCTTCAACTGATCATGTACCACAACCACGTTCGCATCCATATCGGTGATTGTATTGTGAACAGCTCTGAACTGATTTGACAGTTGTTCCCAACAATTTGCATCTTGAGGAATCAGAGAAATGGTTCTCTGAATAGACAACACTAGTTTAGTATGGCCTTCAAGCTCGAAATCTATTTCTGTGTCTCTGCCAAGATGCTGCTCAGCATATGGGCTCAGCAATTTGTCGATAGCCGCATCCAGAGCGGGTTCAAAGCGGACAGCGCGGTGGCACCGCTCAGATGTTACAATAAACTTGTACATCCAGCTGGCAGATCGAGGCGTGTCCTTCATCATTATGAAATTGAGGGGTGATATGAGCATCGAGGATTCGAAATTGGGGAGAACATTGAGGTCGCGGTCGTCGGACACTGCTTCAAAATCTGCATACATTAGTCTTTTCTCGCAAGAAGACATAGCGCCAAAGGCCGCTCCATATAATCTCGTAGTTGATGAACATACCTTCGATACCACAATCCAACCCTGAGTCGACGAGTTCACACTTGAGACGGGCAATTCGTCGGCGTTCGACTAAGCAAAGGTGCTTTGTCAAACTACATCTCAGTTTCCGTTTGAATTCCAGAAGCTCGGTGGCTTGGTCGTATTGAAAGTCGTCCAGCCCAGTGTACAAGAAATCGTCAACCCTCGACTCCATACGCTTTATGGAAGTGACGACTTTGTTTAATTCATCATCTGGATAGAAGCTTTTGGAGCCGGTCGTATCGAACGGATGTATTTGTGAGATACTGTTTAGCAGAATGTAGGATATGGTGTTGTTGAGTATTTCCTTCACTCGTGCAAATTGGTATTGTTCGAACGCTATTGTAGCAAAGCCGTGCATCATGTGCAAGCGCGTCGAAAGCAATATCAACGGGCGATTCTGCTTTCCGGCCTCCCCAGCGGTCAGGTGTAAGGCAAGCATTGTAGCCTGGAGAGTGAGATATAGAGACCGTTGGCGTAGCTCTTCTCCAGCAGATTGGGAAAGGTGATAAGCCAGTTTGAGCAATGTCCATATCGCCAATATTCCCGCGTCCTGGTAAGATTCCTCCTGGATACGTGCACCAACAGTGTACAGCTTGATCAAACTTTTCACGGATAGTGTCAACACCTCTTCGCTAGGGTCATCCGCACGGGAGATCGTGAGAAGGTAATCGAACTTGGCCACATTCAACTCCGTGCGGAACCATTTATCTGTTAACCGCTTTCCGACGGTCAGCATCAATCTTTGGAAGAAAATTTGGACTGAGGCATACTTTGTCATGTTCAAGCGAGTCAGGTTTGATATCCGAACTCGCTTTTGTGATGTAGGCGTGGAACTCCTCCTGTTGCTCTCGATCTAGGACCTCAACAAACCGGCGCAAGTCATGGAAACTCCCGTTGATGTGATGATGCTTATTCCAGTACATCTTACAGAGCTCCAATAGATTCGTGTTCTTCGTATCAACCGTTGTCAGGGCCATCCGCGTCAAGTCTATCTCACGTCCTCCCGGGGTCATTTTGTCTAACTCTTTGTCCCGAACCTCCAGTATTCGCATGTTTCTAGGATTACTGATGAGTTCGGCAAACAAAAGATGCACTACCCTACATACCTTGCAGAAATATCCGAGGATCCGAGATGCATCTCAGCTTCCATGTAGCTGCCCCATAACTTCCACGACCGTAGCACCTGGATAGTGGTATTCGGTGTGTTGTAGTCAGCAACAACCGACTTACACAAAAGTGCGAGTTCTTCCCATTTCTTTTCGAAACAGAAACTGTCCAGGAGTAGGTAGATGGCTTCAGAACGGTGATCGTCCAGGATTTTGGCTTGGATTGTGGCGACATTTTCCCATCTATTCAGTAATTCACTGCTTCGGTGTTGACGAGCGAATATCTGAGCCATGAAACGCAGATCCCTCATATCTTGCAACTGAACAGGGTCGGTCTATATGATATCAGATCACTGAAATCATCGCAAGTGAAAAAAAACATACCGGATTCTCTGCGCCGTTCTTCCATGCCATGAACATCATGGAATATGCTACTCTGCTGTCCATACTAGTCAATGCATCAATGCGTGATCCTTGTGCTCGGCATTCTTCTTCGTATGCTTGTTGGCGTGCAAGAATCTGAGTGAATGTGGATTTCTTCTTCAGGTGAAGCCCTTGTTGACCAGCCTTCTGTGCAGCCTAGAAAGGGTCAACATATGGCTTGAAGCTCCAGTCCGAATTAACCTACCCACCGAACGTCATCCCAGCATGATTCGCGCAATGCGCACAGAAAGAGGTCCGATAAGAGTGTCAATTTTGCGGCCTTGCTCTGAAGCGTGCTGAAAGCATCCTGCCAAGCCTTGAGAGCTTGATCACCAGCAGTAGCTCGGGATATCGTGCCCGAACCTTTGATCTTGGCGGCATGACGGCAGGTTCTGTAATGGTACGCAAGGAGGCGGCTGTCTGTTACGGGCTGTTGACGCAAAGACAAATCCAACAGGGTATTGACTTCGTTGGACACGTCGCCCAGTTGGAGCAGAAGGTCCGCTTTCCATATCTGGAAAAGAAGTCAGAAATTTATCAATTCGGTGGTGGGGTCAAGTACTCGAAGGTAGGGATCCAATGGCTTCTTCTTGAGCTGTCGCTGAACTTCTTTCTCGGCAAATTTTGGTTTAGGGTAGTCACGCTGCAGTTTGATGAGTCTGTCCCAGTCAAGGGCCATGGCGGCGGCGCAGGTCCTCCTGACCCGTAATGAGTGTAGTATAGATAATACAAAAGAAGAATCAAAGGGTAAGTCGGCTGCGGTGGTGGGAGTGGAGTGTGGTGGTGAGGTGGTTTCGAGGCGAGACTGGGCCGTGTGTGGAAGGTTTAGTCTCCGACTTCCCGCTTCGGATTGGCTGACGGTGGAAGTGACGATGCAAAGTTCCTGGGGAAAGACATCATTGTGACAGTCAAAGAGTATTGAGGCGGTGCGCCCATCTTCTTAATGATTTGGTTATGTCTGTCACCTTGTAGATGTGCAATTCCCCTCCGCAAGTGTGCTATAAACTACATGGATATTGTACAGTGAATTTATACGTGGACAGTGGGGCGCGTCCGCAATGAAGCTACTCATTGCTTGCAAGTGGCGGAAATAGCACGCCCTGCTTGCCTTTGCCCAAGTCTACCATCGGTACTCCATATTCCAAGTCGACACCGGGACGACAATACTGGAATGTCCGACGCGATGGCTCAACGCCAAGCTGGTCCAGCAGGATAGTCGCTTTCTTCGGCATGTATGGTTGCAGCATGATGCCGCTCATGCGAAGACTCTCTGCAGCGAGATAAACGATTCTGTCGACTTCGTCACCCGGCTCCCCTGAGGCGTAGGACAAGGCCTTCTCCCAGGGTTTCGAGTCCTGAAGGAATGTATTGGTCTAGATTATGTTAGCCTTCATGGACGAATGCAGATTCTCTGGACAATCACATACCCCCCGGACCAGGTCAACTATGATATGCAACGCTTTTCTGGGATCGCATTCTTCAAAAGCAGCCTCGACCTTGGCAGCGACTGAATCTAGGGAGTTGTTGTAGAAGCGCGAGTCTGCCCACTCCTCTGCGGGTAAATTACCAACTCGCTGGACAGCCCCCCTCACATTCCATCTCTGGGACCGGGTGACCCGTGACACCAGATTACCGAGTTTTCCATACAAGATGTCGTTGTATCTCGTGATAATGCGAGCGTTGTCATAGGATGAATCACCCGGAAGTGCTGCATCGTAGGCCAAGAAGAAGCGCATGACGTCCGGGCCAAATCGATCGATGGCGTGGAAAGGATCAACGACCTTTCCGGTCGATTTTGACATCTTGGAACCTCCAAGTGTCCAATGACCATGGCTGAGGATCTTTTTGGGCAACGGGAGACCCAACGCCATGAGAAAAGCCGGCCAGTATATGCAATGGAAGCGCACAATATCTTTCCCAATCACATGGCAGTCCGCAGGCCATCCGCCAAGGTGTTCATCCCCTGGTTGCCAAGGGTATCCCACCTTTGTTGTGTAGTTTAGAAGAGCATCTAACCAGACGTAGATCGTTTGTGTTTCGTCGCCTGGTACCCTAATGCCCCACGACAGTCGTTCCGTTGGCCGCGACACCGAGAGATCTTCCAGGCCACCCTTTACTGCTTGTACAACATCGTTCATACGGTGTTCTGGCGATATCCAAGTGGGATTGTCTTTATAGAACTGGAGAAGAGGTTCTCGGAAGGCCGAGAGACGGAAGTGATAGTTCAGCTCGGAAGACCATTCGACCTCACCTCCGGTCTCAATTGAGGTCTGTGGTTCCATGAGCGAGAGTTCCATTACCATCAGAATCCAGCGCTCACCATCATCTTTCTACCAGTTGGTGGGTCTAAATATAGTTGCACACCAGAGCGAGGGTAAAAGGCCTCGTCTGTGACAGAGTACCAGCCTTCATGCTTGGACGCATATATGAGGCCCTTCTCTTGTAACATGAACTGGCAGTAATCAGCCCCCGAACGACACGCTGACCGGCTCATTCTCATACCCAAGCATATTGTACAGCATCACTGTGGTCCTTGTCTGTGGTTCGTATGAAGTAATCATTTGATATCTCTGCTTTCTTCGCCAGTTCCTGTGTGCGCGTTAGTCGTGGTTAATGAGCTTGATCATCTCAGACGTTGTACTTTAAAAATTGCGGCGCCCTTGTCGCAAAAGGACTTCGGGTCAACGCCAGCTTTGGCAGCTGCTCGTTGCACCTTCAGGCCGTGCTCGTCTGTGCCGGTTAAGAACAGTGCCTTTTTCCCTTGCAATTCCTGCCATCGTTTGAGGATGTCGGTGATGACGATGGTGAAGAGATGGCCAACATGGGGAGCTACAAGAATGTCAGCTCCAATACTGAAACGGGAGTCTACAGCTAGTATACGTGCCTGCGTTGACGTAGAAAATTGGTGTGGTTATATAGTAGGGCTTCTCGGGGGAAGATTGAAATGAAAAGTGTCGTTTAAGATGGCTGCGGATCTGACATCCTCTACATCCCAAAGGCAGAACTCGGTTGACAAAAGGCAGAGACTTCGACACTATATGGCCACCAGATATTATCAGACGCGTGCGCATCGTGCCCGGTGTGGTCGAAAGCTCTCACTGCTGACCTCGAAGTTCACGTCAGACGCACGGACCATGTCGGCTTTCTCAATCCGCCGACCTCACCTCGACATTTTGATCTCACGGTCTATCACCACGCCTAATTCTACCGTCCTCTTCCGAGTATTTCCAATTCTACAGCTTCCTGGAGAAGAAGAGAAACTCATACATTAGATATGCGGGAGCATATCGCAGGCTTGCCTCCCAACATTTCGGTTGGTGGGTTCTTTTAAAGATCCAGCTGAGGCCCTACGAATGTGCAAGACAGAAAAGCTGTCTCTATGATTCTACGCTTTTTACCACGATTCAAGAGAATAATGGAAATGACCAAGCTGATTAGTGTATTGTTCACTGCCAAAATATGGAGGAATCGCTGTTCTCGATAGAACGTCATTTCACTCGGATGGAGACACACCCTTCCACAATCACTTCGCGTCCCCTGCCACTCATAGCCTTCTCAGGAGCCCTGCTCATTAGCAGCCAATGGTAGAAATTGCCCTTTGGCTTTTGACGAACCAAGATCTCGGTGAGAGCGGCGTATCAAGTTTCAAAGCATGCCAAGACTTCCTTTCGTTATTGAGGTTATTCAGACCCAAATCCGGTAATCCACAGCACTTTGCCTCCGTCGAGATCCTTGTTCGTTTCTGTATACTCTCCTTGTTCTTTTCAAAGCAAGCTCTTCTCTCTTTGAGTCTATCTCTTCCTCGTGCCCATCTTCTTATTGTCATTGAAGCCTCAAAGTGTCTGGAACTGATCATCCTGGCCAGAGACAAGGTCTTTTGCTCATCGGTAAGTCCTTTAGATGGTGGTTTCCTTCGCTTGGGTGGTTTTATTGGTTCTATTGAGATCTATTCAAGAATTCCCGCGCCCGCCATTGGACCAAATTCGGCCACGCCTCATACCCCAGATCCGATGTCCATAGCAGGGCTATCATTTCCTTTATTGACCCTATTCAGCCTCCTTCGTCGACCAAGCCGCCTGGGAGGTCTTCTTTATCTTCATACATATGTTTGAAAAGCATAAAGTTCCCTATTTCGCCAATCAAATGCAACCCATCCACATCGACCCAGGTCTATCCTTACTACACCAGTCAACTGTTCGACAAACCTTCTCAACACTCATTCTACAGCCGCTACAAAGCCTCCAAGATGAAGGTCACCGCAGTCATTGCAACCGCCATCCTTACGGCCACCGCTTACGGTGCTGCCATTCCCGACCCGTGGTGCCGCTTCCCGGGCCAGCCCTGCGGCAAGAACAAGCGCGAGGCTCTCCCAGAGCCCATCCCAGAACCCGCTGCCGTCGCTGAAGCCGACCCATGGTGCCGCTTCCCGGGCCAACCCTGCGGCAAGAACAAGCGCGAGGCTCTCCCAGAGCCCATCCCAGAACCCGCTGCCGTCGCTGAAGCCGACCCATGGTGCCGCTTCCCGGGCCAACCCTGTGGCAAGGCCAAGCGCGAGGCCGTTGCTGAACCAGAGCCCCAACCAGAGGCAGAGGCAGACCCATGGTGCCGCTTCCCTGGCCAACCCTGTGGCAAGGACAAGCGTGAAGCTGTTTCTGAGCCAGAGCCCGTCGCTGAGGCTGATGCTGAGGCTGAGGCTGACCCATGGTGCCGCTTCCGCGGCCAGCCATGCGGCAAGAACAAGAAGCGCTTCGCCGCATAGATTGCTCTTCTCAAAGCAATACACAGTGGATCAGGCCACAACGGACCGCAATTTTTTCTTCACTTTAACTTCTCCGATCAATCACAACATCAACGTTTGAGCTTTGCTGTTCGAATATTGACTTCACATACCTTCCGCCAAATACTTTCCCCTTAGGATGCTCTCTCTTATCTTCTAAATATGGAGATATCGGATGATAGAGCTGGTCGATAACACTTGCTGGTCCTGGACACAACCTCTCACACAACAAACCGTTCGTGCCAGGGGAAGGAGAGTGGTTTCTGACCTGTTAACAACTTGAGGTTCCAATTCAATAGTTAGTTATTCTTATACTTGACTTCAGGTGCCGTTGTTTCCTTGGTCAATGGCGTTGTTTCTTCTTCTCTTTCGAACAAATTTAATGTACATACAGAACAATATGCGTGTATACAGGAATATTGTGTATACTGGGGGATGGCAAACTTGTCAATCACAATGGAGTGGCTTGCTGGCCCGAGTACAATGCAATCGGGGTCTTGATCTACCAAATATTCCTACCACCACGCAGTGATTGCTCGTGAAGTCTTTGACCCCCTTTCCATCTACGTCGTTTTCCAGTTGCCCCCGAAGACTTGATGGACGTAGCCCTTCCCGCATGTCTTCCTCGCACCATTTCGCCGTGGTCAATTGATTCGTAGGAGTAATCAGATGTAAAGTATATTGGTTTTCTAGAGTATATGTAGTAACGCTCGTCCCCCAACGCTTTCGAGGTACCAGAAAAGTTGCTACCTGCCTGACGAGTTGTGCTTCCAGATTTCTGAAAATTTATTCTTGTGTTCTTTCTTCATTCACTCATACTACCATTATTGCTAGTAGAATCTAATCCTTGAGTTCATATCCTTCTTCCCGTCTTGGAAACACATCCGTTGTCTAGCAACTCTTGTGCGATCAAACAGAATTTGAACGGGTGCTTGTAGCACTGTCACTACATATCCATCTACGTAAACAGTCACAGTGCTGTTCGATCAACGCTTGTTTCTGCCATAGTCCTGGAATACGTGGACAAGAGTTTTGTTACTCTAAGAAGCTAAAAAAGTACATCACAAAACCATCGGTCCTCGCCTCTTCCTCACCTAACTGTGATAGCCGTCTCCACGTCACCCATCTCCTATTGCTTTTGCTCCAACGACGACCCACCACCATCCATGCCACATAGCATCGTTTCAGCGCCCCTACCAGCCATCAACCCGACACAAAATTAGCATGACAAGTATGCTCCGCGCCCATCTCCACGCCATTTTACAGCCTCACAACGCTCGGAGAAATAATCATGCAATGCAGCACCGTTTCTGCCTCGTCTTTGCCTCGTTCGCGTGGCGTCTTTTCCAAACGAACAAATTATGCCTCGAACGCTTCTCTCAGCCCTTCCAGCGCGCGTCATTCATGCGATAAACACCCACCGGCTTTTGGACACCTAAAGCGTGCCGTTTCAATGGCAATTTTTTGAAACTCCAAGGTTAGCTATAGAACAACCGGGCCAACACCGTTCAGGCGCATTCCTTCTGTCCTTGCACCCACTCTGCCTAAACTGAATAATTAGCAAACTTTCGCGTTATGGACGGATGACGTTTCCGCGCGTTTGGTTTTGTGACAATATAGCCGTGGCGTATACGCTTGGACTGCCGTTTCCCCATCACTTATAGGCTATAGTTGTGGCCTCAGGAGGTTAGGTCAGAGCGGAGCTTGGACTGCAATGGTGTTGTACTTCATGCAGATCGCGTTCACATGAAGAGTGTCATTTACCAGATTTGCGGTTTGGTGATAACGATTGTCGTGTTGGACGTGGAGAGGGCGCGATTAGGTTTTGCTTTAGCCTTGGGTGCACGTACACGGTTTAGTTGTTGTCAACGCCATGATGTTTAATTTACCAACGTAGAGGGTGGGTATAGCATGTTGAGAGAGTTTGTTCGTGCTACTTTACCTAAGAGCTGTGTGCACGAACTTGGGGAGATGATATGGGTACATATTATGGGGATTAATTAGGGGCAATTGAGATATTCTTATGTTATAGTTCGTTCGCTATATAGGTACCCAATATTCAAACCTGCCAAAGCATAACCTAGCACAACTGACTTTTCTGGTACTAACGATATCAAGAGAGCGTCCGAAAACACTTTGAAAGCAGAAACGCTATGCTATGTCCAACGTCCGTAACAATGCTTGCCTCCAAAGTCTGAAATGATGAATCGAACCATTAACACCAAGGCTGTACCTTATCCTCCTTCCTTCGATATAATCTTGCAATCCTCGTAACACGTCAAGTCTTTGTATATATGATGAAGATAAATGTGGATGTTGCGCACCGATGATAGAGTAGAGAGAGAAACAAGAACATGGGATCTTCAAGGGTATAATGAGTATGCGAGCAGTCATCACTCCACGTGTGGAGGCGAAAGAAACGGAAACCAGAAATGGGAACGCGGCCATAGAAGGCAAAAGCAAAAATTACAAAGCACGACTAGCCACCAGTGGTCATGTCGAGACGTTCACACATGGTCGGGGGAGGGGGGCTTTACATATCAGCCCCATTGATGTTAACCTCATAGCCATCACCCTTGGCCTTCATAGCCTTAGCAAGCATAAGCTCGCGCATCCAATCGATACGCTCATCGCGAGACTTGACAGCGAAGTGGTGGACCTTGCCATTGGGCATAACCTTCCGGATTTCACTCTTGCCGGGCGCAGTAGGCACAAGCTGAAACTCAAAGGCTGTGGGAACACCATCTTTGTCCTTCGAATGGTGGCCAGAGGACAACTTCAGTGCACGGAGCTTAGCAGAGAGTTTGTTGGAGGCGAGGGATGAGCAAGCGACAGCGTAATCATCCACATCAAGCGTCTGCAACGCTGACGATGAGGGAAGCTCATTCGGGTGCATAGCAAGCGTCGTTCCATTGAGGCGGAAATGGTGATCCGACCATTCATGGCGAAGAAGTCTCGTACGGCGTTTCTTCATCCATCCATGGTGGTTGGTTCCGTCATAAACGAAACCCTTTGGTACAACCTCGGCCTTCACAGTCTTCAATGGCGACGAAGTTGCACTGTCATCGCCCGAAAACTGCGTCTCATGCAAGGTATCGGAGTCGGTATCGGCTCGGGACGGGCTAAACACCTGGTCTTCGTTCAGCGCTGGCAGTGGCAATGAGGGCCTCCGCCAGTCAACCCGTGATCCAGACCGTTGGATTGGGTCTCTGTACTGCATGTTGGGTGGGACAGACTGGCTGGCGTCGCGCGAGACGGGACCCGTAGGAACAGCTGTCACAGGGACGTCCATTTCAGAGAATGGTGTACCGAATCGGTACACGCCACCCGGGGACGCGGTGCGACATGGCGAAAAGGCGGTCTCTGGTGCGACCTGGGGGCTTGCTGGAACTGCGCTTCGCGGTTGTTGAGGTTGGGCCGACATGGAGCGAGGAGGAAGTGGGATGCTCAGTCGAGGGAGGCTCTTGAGATTGACATGTGGGGCGGGTGTGAACTCTGGAGGGTGAAGATTAAGGTGTTGCGGGGCTGAAGCAGAAGATCGTGCAGAAGTCGACGCGGAGAATGCTGAGACTTGGAAGGGTTGCACGAATTGAGCATGAGGTGGGAACATGTCAATCGGAGGCGTTGGGGGAGCTTCGATAGGCGTTTCTGAGGTATAAGGCTGATCGACACCTTGGAGAGAAAGGAACTGGCGAACATTATCCTGGGGGTCGCGCTGCTCTAACTTTTCTAGTAGAGTCCCTTGGAGTTGAAAGTCAGGTAGTTGTCCAGGCCCGAGAACATCGGACGATGCAACCATGGAAGGGATTGCATCGGATGTTGGACGATATACATTCTCGACCGCACGGTTGGCCGTTACGGCGTTCCCGGGGTCTCCAGCCATGAAGATTTGACCACCCTTTTCCGGTGAAATAGGGAAGCCGTGCTCTTCTTGAAGTCGGGCAAGCTGTCGTTGCTGCTTCTTCCACTTGGCGCACCTCTCGCCTTTTGCGCACTTGTGGGGTTTGGGTAGCAATTGCTCAATGGCAACGATAGAGACGGACTCTGCTGGTGTAATGATGTCGTCCCCAGCTCGGTGACGCCGCCCTCTTCGTCGCCTCGCACCTCCAGGAGTGATGGGGTCTTCGCCATCACATTCGTTAGCTCCCCTTGACTTGTCACGGTGGCGTCGCTCTCGGTTCTTGCTCTTTGACCTATCCCTTGCGCCTGTGCAAGGCCGGTCGATATCTTCAAACGGTGTAGGCACAGGGCCAGTTGGTGACACGAGACCCTCAGCTGTCCGCAGTGCATCAATTTGATTCCACAACTGATGGCGCTTGCCGAACGATTGGATTTCGAGTTCCTTCAGGTCGTCAAACTGCAGGTCAAGCAGTACTGCGCCAGTGATGTCGTGTGCCTCGAAGCGCTCGATAATGTCGTTGTCGAATCCGTTTTGGTACATCCACGTTGCGACATCGCGCGATGTCCAAGCTCGCACTTCAGCATTGTCCAAATGGGCGATGGCAGAGGCTATGTTATTGTACTCTCTCTGGGGAACAATGGTATCAGGGGTAGTCGTGGCTTCTCGGAAAGACGTCATAAGGCGAGCGGGTGGTTCCTTTGGTAGCAGGGGAGACAGTTGCAGAGCAAAGTCAAAATCATTGGAAGACTGTGATGCGCGAAACAGATGGGGGCCCCTTGGCCCCTCTACTGGCTTTGGCAGATACCATTCGTGAGCAAATTGAGGCCTTGATTCAATGTCTCTGGGAGTCTGCACCTCCTCAAAGGTTGAAATGGTTGTCTGACTTCGCCGATTCTCGTTCTTGATAAGTCAGCATGATATAGAGCCAAGTCACGCTCGTGATACATACCGAGGAGCCCAGACTGTACTCTTCAAACTCGCTGGAGTCGTCGTCGAAGTCGACTTCAAAGTCGGTGAATTCGCTGGCATAAGAGAGAGGACGCTCCAGCGAAGCGCGCGCCGACACTGTCGAGATGAAGAGCGATTGGCGCTTCCCCCTCTCGAACATCTCGACGCCCGGTTCAAGCGGGGTGATGGGTGTCATGGCCTGCTGTGGGGGGTCAATTACACTTATCGATAAAGGTGCGCAGGAAGCTCTTACCATGATCACGGATTGCACGAGCTCAATGCGATGTATGTTTGAAGGGGTCTCTAAGAGCGGACTCGAGCGAATGTCACGATCATGGTACGCACAACGAAGCAAAGCAGCAAAACGAGCAAACGCGGAGAGATCACCCTTTCGGTAGAGGGCGCTTGCAGTCTTTTGTAGAAGCTGACTGATACGACGGTTGGGTTGAGAAGAGGGTCTTTCGATATTGTGACAGTCCGGCTGCTGCAGAGACAGCACAGTGCAGACATCTTCCACCCACTGAGCGTCGAGTCTCGGACATGCTCCTCCCCGCCCGCATAGAGGGTCGCCTTCCAACGTCTGTCTCTAAGCGCCGAAGGAGCTGGCCGCCCCCATTCGCTGACAGGTGCAGCACTTCGGTCGGCTGACGCAGCTAAAAAAGCCTCAAATGGACGCAATCGCCATTAATAGTTCCGCAAAAAGCAGGATTCCAGGATAAGCCAAGGAGCGGGAGTGGGCCAGGGCTCGCTTCGGCACGAAGAGGCTCGCGCGGAGACGACGGCAGATTCTCACCTCCACGATGGCAGCGTGGACTCGTTTCAAGCAAGCCACCAGACCAGAGGCGATCATCGTGTGCGGTCGTGACCGTCGTATGGCCGCGACACAGGACGTTGTTCGCCGTCACCGCCTCGACGGTCTGGTGCTGCGCAGAGTTTCTCGCTGAGCCTCTGCACGAGTACGTACCTCGCGACGACTGGCCACCAATTGTTTGGGGGTGGCCCTGTCAAATGACTTCCACGTTTCGCGGGCGTCCGCCGCCCTCTACGAGGCCGTCGGTCGGCGTGGTTGGTGGTGGACCGTTGCGACCGAGCGAGGTTGGGTTTAGAAGCCCGCACGGACATATTCAGGGCTTGGCACTTTCCACCCGAGCCGAAAGCCTCATGGCAAGCCACCTGCAGCAACGAATATTGGAACATCCTCGTGGCCAGGGTTTGCGGGCCAGCTTTCGGATCGCAGCGAGTCTCTGCAAGCCACACACGGCTGGACGTGCATGGCGGATCAAGTTCAGAGGCACATTGTCGTCATTATCGGTCTGGGGAAACGCGACCTCAGAATGCTGTGCTGGCCCGCTGTAGAACAAATATCAAACCTGGAGGCCCGCCGTGCAACCTCGAACCACCCTTCCGATAACGGATGCCGTGTCGATTCATTCTTTGAGCAGTCCTTGGACTCATGAATCTTCTTGTGCGCTACTTTCGTACACCTTCCAGGCCTGGCCTCTGACCGCTGTCCAGACCCCCCATGAGCCCCATCTTCGTACCCCCTTCAAGGGCGGCCCCGTTGCGTGCTTGTGATGGAACCGTTGTCAAGATGAGAGCCAACAGTCGTCCAGAAAGCTACCACACTCTGCTCACATGACTGGCAGCTAATGCGGGCTTGATCTATCCGGTCCATCTCGTGGACCCTCCCAAGACGGGCACTGTTGAAGCGTCGATGGTCGGAACGAATCAGCTCCTCAAGACAGCTTGCAACGCTCAACTGCCAAACTTGCTACCAGTTGAGGCATTAAAGGGCCTCGCCCGTTTTGGGGCAGTGTCGGGGAGTCACAGACTCACAACAGTCTCCTTGTGCTGTGCTACTCGGCACGCGTTGAGCTGATCGCGGAATGGAGACCGACCAAGAGGCCACACTTCCAGCCTCAACGCTTCCAAATCAGAATTCAGCCTGACTTGCATCCTACTGGGGAAAGCTCTGCCAATTGAGAAGCGGAGATGGCTTGCTACTATGGCGTCGAGAACCTTTGATGCCAGGCTCACTCTACCAGGGCGATATCGTGAGGTTCTAAGAGGTGGGAGCCCTAGATTGTCTCTCCGTAGACTACATCCATCGCCCAGCCCGCAGACCAGTCAAGAAGCCAGCTGGCCCTGGACTGAAAAGGCCTTCAATCAAATCGCGGTTGGTCGCGGATACCACTGAGCAGAGAATCCGCGATGTCAGGTGAGCGATTCCGCGCACCGAGTCAAGCTGGACAGGTACCTGCTGCTTGGGGCTTATTCGCGGAACTACCAAGTATTGACATTCGCAGTCGGTACCCAATCGCCAGGCGCAACAGACGAGCAGCAAGGGGAGGAAACGGTCCAGGCCAGCTGCTCGTCCAAACTAATTATGGGCCTTTCTTTTCTCACACGGCTTGCAGACCGAGTTAATTAACTGTCTTTATTTAGCACCAAGACAGCCTTCGCGATAGGATGCACGAAATCCTAGCGAGCTGGCCGATAAGCCCTACCATTGGACGGCCCGCTGGGCTAATCTAAAGCTTGTCATGCAAAACCCAACTCCAACTCCATGCTGTGTACCACTCACCGAGGGAATCCCGCGCAGAGGCGACCATCACGCCTTCATCCCGTCGCTTCTGCATGCTCCACCCATGTCTATCCGCCGCGTCACACGGTCCCGTCCTCGGAAGCCACAATGAGGACCTGCCAGGTTTGGCCGGGCATGCGGTCCACCTCTTTTGCTCGTCTGGCCAAGTCGCAAGGTCCCGTGTGGAAATGATCGTGACCCGCCGTGGGCGAATCGGCACACTCACGTCTGCCGTCGACCCCTCCTGTCTGCTCCAATGCCACGGCCTGTGCGAGCACAAACAAATAGTTTCGAGGGACAACGGCACAGTGCAGTAACACGAGGTCACTTGGCATCCTCCGGGTCAGAACTCGCTCCGCGTTCATGCTGTAAGCTCCAGCAATAACGAAGGCCAAAGCCCGCAAATGCAGAGCTCAACATATTCCGCTTGGCAATACTTGAGCGTGCGAGGATCGACGGAGGTCAAAGCAACGTCCGGGCCGGCCAGTTATCGATGCCGCTGCAGGTGTTTTGATCGGGCTACGCCGTTTTGAGGGAGCAGATATTGCTTCCTGGGGGGGAGACATGGGAGTGGGCCAAGCAGCGGTCCTGGTCGACGCTCCACGTAGCCTAATAACCCGAATCAGGACCAAAAGGCTGCTAAAAACGCCGCGCGGGGGCCACCAACCTGATCGATATCTCGTGCAGCAATCCCTCCGCACTGCACTGGCCGCCTGGGGGTTCGAGGTGCGGGCGGGTAATGGAGCGCAAAAATAGCTGCAGGCCGCCAAATGCCCCAAATTTCGCTATCACCTGCAGGACTGGCCAATCAATACTCAAGATTTGGGGACACAACGTCTCCCAATTCGAGTGCAGCATATGGCCCCCTTGGCAGCTCCAAGAATAGAGTCGGGCCATTTAGCAATGATTCTGCCCGTTGTGGTACTTATAGGGTACATAACCTCGCTCCCTTTGCTCACCAAAACGGCACGACCACCATAATTTGCTCCACTCCTTCCCTCCACATCGAAGTCCGCTGGTCAGACTTTGAATATCTATCTTTAATTAAGAGCAACCTGGTCAAGCCTCGCCATCCTGTCCCTTACGATCCCTCCCGTCGCGCTTTAGTCCCTTGTCGTTATTTGCCGCACAGTCCGCATTGTTTACTAGCCTTCATAAACCACCTCTCTGGGCCCCAGTACATGAGCTGTCCATGTCCTCCTCATCAGCACCCTCTTCTGCTAGCAAACAAACCGCAAACATGGTGGGAACAGCAAACGCAGCAAACGCCGCAAACGCAGCAAAGCAAGCTGCTGCCAAAATGCACCGTCGCTCACGGACAGGTATGTTCGACGCTGCCCACCATCCTGCAGGGATCCTGCGCTTGGACGGACCTGGAGCTAACGAGAGTTCTTAGGATGCTTCACATGCCGCCTGCGAAGGAAGAAGTGCGACGAAGGAAAGCCTTCCTGCCGCGCCTGCAAACATCTCGGCCTCAAGTGTGAATACAAGAGGCCCATGTGGTGGAGCAACACCGACCAGAGGCGGAACCAGAAAGAATTGATCAAGAACATTATCAAGCGCACAAAGCTCAACGAGAAGACTGCACAGGGCGTCTCCATGAGCGCCAACACACCACCGAGCCTCTGCCACTCAATGCCCACATCAGACACTTTCTCTGATGGCATCGCCTGCACGCGCGCACCGTCAGTCGATTCACAACTTTCACTAGATTACAGCTTCAACCAAGTCGGCACTCCCGACCTTTACAACACCGTTTCAATGCCCCCGCCCATGTTCGCTCCATCATTCCCTCATCCGGGCCAGTTCACACCCTACGAGGTGGACATCAAGACCGAGAGCCAAATGTTCATCAACGACATTCCCACACGGCGGGATTCCACTATCTCTACCTTCAGCACATACCAAGCACCACCGGTTGTCGGTCACCCGTTCCCGACGGAGAATTGGATCCAGCAGGACTACTATGAAAGCCGCCGCGAGTCATTCGCAGAGGAGCCCATCGACTTCCAGGTTTTCGATTTCCCACATGGCTCTTTCAGCCCATCGCACCAGTCGATGATCCAGGTCGACGAGTGCGACCAACACCTGCTCAACCACTTCATCGACAACGTACTGCGCCTGATTTTCCCCATCCTCGAAGTGAACCAGCATGGCTCTGCTCGCTCCGACGTGATTCTGCCGGCGTTGGAGTCAAACAAGACTTATCTCCACTGCTGCTTGAGCATCTCCGCTCTGCATTTGAAGGCGACGAAGGGTATCCAGGGTGAACAGATTGACAACGACATCATGCGCCACCGCTACGCAACCATTTCAGAGCTGTGCGAGGCTTTGAATCTAGACACCGACCACGCGCAAATCCTCGAAGCTACCCTTGGAATGATCTTCTTCCAGTGCTCAGTTGGCCGACCAGACGACTGCCTTCCAGACATCCCATGGCACCAGCACTTCCAGGCCGCTACAAGCCTTGTCCACAAGCTGGAGCTGCCTTCGCATCTCGTTGCCATGAACGGACAGCCGCACGCACAGCCACCTTTCAATATGACACTCGCCTCCTGGATTGACATTCTCGGCGCTACTATGCTTGGCCGGACACCAGCTTTCGCTGATACTTACCGAGAGAAGCTCATTGCGGACGCACCCTCTGGACTTGCTGAGTTGATGGGATGCGAAGACAAGATCATGTACCTCATTTCTGAGATTACTTGCTTGGAGGCCTTGAAGCTCGAGAAGATGGACGAAGTGCAACTTTGCGCCCACATCAAGCTGCTCGGTGACCAGATCAGCTTGTCTGAGCCCCCACCTGGCACAGTTGGCAGTGTCTACTCCGAGACAGGTGCCTTCAGGCCAAAGCAACTCAGCCGAAACATGACGGCTGTCTTTCGCCTCGCCGCACGCATCTATCTCTGCAGCCTGGTGCCCGACTTTGACCGCACCCAACCGAGCATTGCCAACCTTGTCCACGCGATGAGCGACGCGATGCATCTCATTCCTGCTGGCCCAGATGGATTTGATCGATCTCTTGTCTGGCCCCTTCTGGTAGCCGGATCCGTTTCTCTCCCCAACTCCAGCTTTCGCTCCATGTTCTCGGACCGTGCGACCCGACTCGGCGAGGCCTCGGAATTTGGCTCATTTGGAAGAATTAAGGAACTCCTCAAAGACGTATGGCGCATCAACGACGACGCGCTCGCAAAGGGCGACAAACAGAGTGTCCACTGGCGGGACACGATGCGACAGAAGGGCTGGGATTTCTTATTGATTTAGAGATCTTGGCTCCTCTGCTGGACAGCATCCTGGTCTGGACGACCTTGCGACATCACTCCTTTCTCGTCACGATTGGCATGCGCAAACACGCGGACCTCACTCGAGGGTCCACCAAAAAGCACGGTTATTCTCTGCACATATTACCTTCGCTACGCTTTATACCCATTTTGTAATTATTTTTTTATATTGTCGCTATTGCGACGCGCTAGACAGCTCATCGACGGGATTGGGAGGATGGGATCACATTGACGAATTTCACGGTCCATTTGCATCTCGGGTTTGGGATTTGAAATACGAGTGAAAAGCTAGTGCAGCTGCCACTCACACATTGTATAGTAATATCTGGGAAAGGGGGGAAGGGGGGTTGCTGCAAGAGCTGACGACACAGCTCTGGGCGAGCACCAGTATGGAGGGGGTAGAAGATAAATACAAAGCATGAATGCTTGGGCGAGAGCTCATCCCTCATACTCCTGGCCACCATTGACCTGCTGTGCGCTGTGATTGGCTGACGTCTGCAACAAAGTCGAGGGCGTGGTCCGCTCTGCAGGTGGCGTGGAGCGACGTTCTATGAATAGAAGGGCAGTAATAAGCGAGTATCCTCGGGAACTGGAGTTGAGAATCTGCACCGCGATGACTGCCTGCGTGCTGATGCGATCTTGAAGAGTCTGTCTAGAGTCTGCTTTGCTCGAAACTGGTCCTGCCCTGAGTGGCCGCGCTTTGCCTGGAACGTCTCGCATCTGAAGGCGGATACGGCCCTACCTAATCTCCCGTCATTAAGAGTTAATTTGGCCCCCATATAACGACGCCTCACAGCTCTACGCGCTTCCCCAAACCTTCTGTTACTCCACTCCAAATGTCGTCCTCCGCCACATATCCGCCCTTTATTCCAGTGGACACCACAACGTCGATCCAGCCTGTCAAGGACGAGGTCGAGTCGCCCAGCATCTCAAGCACCAACGCCCTTGCTCGCTTTGAGTTTGAGGCTGGACATGGCAGAGAAGGCACCAAGATCCTGATGGTGGAATGGGAGGATGATGACACCACACGTGGGATTCGTGGCGACTGGCATATTTCATGGGAGGGCAAGACCACGGTGCTGCCCGCCGACGACCAGCAGAGCAACGATGTCAACCGCATGTACTTCCTGTTGCCTCCCGGGGTCGCAGTGCCCTCCAGCGTTACGCTTACACACCGGCCACAGGACACGACCAAGAACCACGTAGTCTGGCACACAAACCCGCTGCCGGCCATCTTCCCCCCCGAACTGGGAGCGTCGGCGCGCTCGGCCGGCAAGAAGGGCGTGCTGCACACCATCTGGGGGAAGAAGCGGCTGCAGGTGCTCCAGCGCGAGATTGACTCGGAGTCGAAGTCGAACATTGAGGGCATCGGCTTCCTGATGGCCCTGCAGGAAAAGGAGTGGATCGAGCAGACGTTTGGCATCACGGCGAAGCCGGCCGGCCTCAGTCTCTCCCTGGCCGAGCCGGGCTCTGCAGGGCTGGGACCGGCAAGCCCCAAGTCGCCCGGCGGCGGACGGCTGATGGAGAAGCTGCGGGGCCTGAAGCTGGGGACGAGCGAGCGCGATCTCACAGTCAAGGCAGAGTCAGGGGACATGCCGCTCTCCAACCCGCTGTCGCCCGAATCCTCGGACGTCGCGGTTTCGTCCTTTGCCGCCTTCAAGGGCGCGAATCCTTCGATTCTGGCCGCCAAAGCCCCGCAGCAAGCCCCGCAGCCTCTGCAGACGCAGCCGCAGGCGCGCAGAGTTGCAGCTCTTAGCCCGCCCACTTCGGTTGTGGCACAGCAGCAGGAACAGCAGCAGTTCTCGGGCATGGCGTCGCTCAACGCAGCCTTCCAGTCACGGGGCCCGCCGCTGCCAGACGACGACACCGACGACGGGCTGTTTGCACTCCCCATTAGTCCGCGCAGCCCCGAGATGACAAAGAGCCCGTTTTCGTTTGCCAACAACGAGACGACAAAGTATCTCCAAGAGCGTGCGGTATGAGCGTCTGCCGCGTATTGAGTACCGAGTGCTGGCGTTCTGGGTGCTACGGGATATTGATCTTGGAGGTCTACTTCTGAGGGCACGTTGTTGTCTTGATGATACCTAGAGTATATATGATGAAGGCCAGTGAGCCGCAAAAGCTTGTCGCTGTGCACGCAGACATGAGCATCGGGAAGAGGCACGGATACTGCCTGGGTAGTGTTGGGATAGAGCTGGAGGCGTCCGGGTGGGTAGGTAGTCCTTCGGGATGTTCATCATATCCATATTGCTATGCAGGCGCCGTCTTCATCCATATCAACTACGAGCGTGCCCAATGCCCTCCCACTGCGTCCCCCGTGTCAAGTGAGGCTATCCAGCCACCATTCCCGGCTCCGCACGAACGCACCCGGCCACGACCGCCTGCGCCGCTGGGGAAGGCTGGCTTCGGCTGGATTTTCGTTGCCGCTCACGTGCAGCAGCAGCCGTTACGCGAGAAGTGGCCTAAGCTAATGTCGCTTAGCGTGTTATTCTCTTGGCGTGATATTCTCTTGGCGCAGTCTTGTCTGGTCGAGCTTGCTCTCCAGCTCCAACACACCCGGGCAACCTCACCTACAACCCCACGACCCGTACAGCAACGAATTCGTCGTCGTCGTCGTCCCGCCAGCTCCGCGCCACGCAAAACCCACTCCCCGCCTGCTCGCTCGCATCTGCAGCCTTGCCTGCGTCCCCGCGTCCCCGCGTCCGCTGCCTCTCACCCTTGTTGCTGTTTGTAGCTCGCCATGGACCCCATCGCCGTCGAAGTCGAGGGCGTTGGCCACGTCGGCTACCATGTCCCTACGCTCGTCCTCGGCCGCGGCGCCATCGCGCAACTCACATACACCGGCGACGATGCCGATGCGCCGGAGATCAAGAAACTAATTGACGCCGTGGTAAGTTCACATGCCCTCTGCAATGCGTCCCCCCCTCACCCTCACCTTCGCAGGCTGGCAACGAGGACGACTTCGACAACTGGACGGCTCTCATCACCAAGGTGTCTGAGCTCGAGGGCGGCGTCACACGCAATTCCAGCCCGGCCGCAATCGACATCTTCCGCGCTGCGAACGACCTCTTCCTCACTAAGTTTCCACGTCTCTATGTGTACTGGGCAAAGTACGCCAATGTCGAGTTCTCTATCGGAGGCACCGAGACGGCCGAGATGGTCTGGGAGCGTGCTGTGTCTGCAGTCCCCGCCAACCCCGAGCTCTGGGCCCAATACTGCCAATTCAAGGAGACAACCTGTCACAATGTGCCAGTCACCCGAGAGTAGGTTGTGCTGCTTAGCCTAATACCCTCGCCCTGCTGACAATGCCAAGACTATACGAGCGCGGTGCTGCCATTGTTGGTCTCGACTTCTGGTCAGACAAGTTCTGGGATCCATATTTGGATTTCGAGAAGCGCTTCGGCAATGCGTCTACGGTAACGAGGCTGCAGGCGCGCATCTCCGCCCTATGGCTTTATGCCTATCGCCGATACTATGATGCCTTTGTACAAACCGCAATCCACTCGCGGGATCTCGATGAGCTTCTTAGTCCAGTCGAGCTCGCAGAAAACCAGCGCATCGTCATGTCCAAGTATGAGGCCCTTCCAGAGCCCACCGATATCGAGCTAGACCGCGAGATGCGTGCCCAGATCTCGCGCTACTATGCAGAACTGGGTCACAAATGCCACCTCGAGGTTACCAAGCGATGGTCGTTTGAGGAGAAGATCAAGCGCCAATGGTTCGAAGTTAGTGAGGTCCCCGAGGAGGAGCTTGTCAACTGGCGCAAATATCTACAGTTCGAGGAGATCGAGGGCGACTTCAAGCGAATTGTCTACCTCTACGAGCGATGCCTCACCATCTGCGCCTCATACGATGAATTCTGGCTCCGCTATGCTCGATGGATGACCGCCATGGGCAAAGAGGAGGATGTGCGCAACATCTACCGCACCGCCTGCACCATCTACGTCCCTATTGGTCGGCCCACTGTGCGTCTCAATTGGGCTCGTTTCGAGGAGAGCGTTGGAAATCTCGACACTGCCCGTGACATCCACCTGTCCATCCTCGAGGCGCTTCCAACTAATATCGAGACGATGGTCTCCTTGGCTGGACAATTGCGACGGGACCAGGGGATTGCTGCTGCGGTCTCATGGCTGGAGCGCTGCAAGTCCACAGTGTCTCACGGTGATGCCGGTCGCTTGATCGCTGAACAGGCACGAATCCACTGGCAGGGTGCGGGCGACGTCGAGGCAGCTCGCCAGGTTTTCAAGAAGAATCGTCTCTCATTCTGCAATTCGGCTGCATTCGCCATCAACTACCTCCGATTCGAGATGAAACAGCCGCGCAACAATGAAGCCCATGATCACATTCGAGAAGTCCACGACCTGCTGCGCGAGATGGGGGCTCTTCCCGTGCATCTCTTAAAGTATCTTTCGCATGAGTACATGGAGTACCTTCTTGATTGCGGCGGCAAGGACGCCATGAAGGAGTACATTGAGCTTGACAAGCAAGTCAATGGGTATGTGTTTTTATCCCCTTCTCCTCCCCCTCCCCTCCCCTCCCCTTCCCCCCTTCCAAAAGGTAGGACTCACCTAGGCACGATTCAACCTGGAGTGCAACCTGATTAGTAGTGGCTTTTTGCGATGGCCGAGAAGACCGCACATCTTGCTCTGACCGTTACGCTTCTTACTTAATCCTCTCCTTCCTGCAGCGACCCCCTCCCCCTTCTTACCCAAGTTCGAAAGCCACACCCTCCCCCTCCATATCTCGTCGTTCGAATGCCGTGTTTGAAGCCTTCATCGATTCGATCTTGACCGAAACTTTTGATCTTAACATGCTAACACGAAGGTTCCCGGGAAATAGCCCCTACTCGGTTCAGACTGGCTTGAAGCGCAAGGTCGCCGAGGATGGTGATGTCCAGACGACTGACCGTCGCTTGGTTGCCTCCAACGGCCACCCCGGTGTTGAAGTCAACGAGGCCGAGTTCCGTCGCGGAGTCGACCCGTATGCTCGCTACTATACGGAGCAGGGCCAGGATCCCGCCAACCAAGGTGTAAGCCAACTCTTTTCCTATTATTAGAAGTAGTGTTAATAAATTAAGCTGATCTAAATACTTGCAGCCCATTAGGTTTTCTTAGATGATCTGCCCGGCCGCGTATTCATTGCTGAAAATGCGCCGTGATGGATCTTTTAGCTGCCGCCATATTGCCATGCCTCCCTGACGATCACTACTTCATCGTCTATCTCCTTGGACCAGTCACTTTTCTTTTCATCATTGTACTTTACTATCTTCTTGTTCTCTCTGGATCTAAGGGTTTTGATGGTCTTATGGCATGGCAGGTATAGGCTGGATTGGCTAGCTAACTCTAGTTGCCTTATTATGATGACCGGCCTACTGCATGGATGGCGTTTGGGATTGGTATACGATGCCCAGGTCGCTAGGCGTAGTTCCTTTGGGTGCCGCCTGGGGCATTTTCTTGTTCAGTTGCGATTGATCGCCAGATGAACGAGTTAACAGATAGGTTGAATGTAAAAAATCGTGTATGCTTGCATAAAACTGTCCTTGTGTACTCAACGGCGGGACCAAGACTAGGACGCTCATGTCTTACGAGGTGTTCGATTAAGGGTTCTAAATTCCAGCTCATGTGGCATCAGTCTATGATATATACACATCTCCATCCCTCCTCAAACTTCTACACAACAAACCCCCCACTATTCCTCTGTCTCGGCTCTCCCCCCGCCTCAAACGTCCCATTCCGCAATCTCCTCAGCCCCTGTGCCGTACTCTGCCCCGGCGCCACCCACGTCACATTATGCCCCAAGTCCTCCAAGAACGCCACAGTCCTATTATCAAAGTCGTACTCGAAGCTCACATACGCGGGCACAAGCTGATCATGTATACGCGGACGAGCGAGGGCTTCTGGCACGCTAAGCCCCCCGTCGAGGATATGGATCAGGTTCTGGATGGTGGCGGTGATGATGCGCGAGCCGCCGGCGGCGCCGATGGAGAGGTAGAAGGCGGAGAGGGGGTTGTGGGCGTGCAGGTGCTCGACGATGATGGGGGAGATGGAGGAGAGGGGGCGTTTGCCAGGGCGGATGAAGTTGGCGGGGCTGGGGATGTAACCGAAGGCGTTGGTGGTGTTGGGGATGGAGAAGTCCTGGTGGGGGTTAGGAGGGAAGGGGTTCTAGGGAGGGAGGGGACGTACATTCATCTCGTTGTTCATTATCACGCCTGTTTCGGGGATGACGAGTTGACTTCCGAACAGCAGGTTTACGGTCGTGGTCAGGGTAATGGAAAGTCCGGTGTAGTCTGCAGTGACAACATGGCTTGTGCCCGGTGTCTCCAGACTCTCCAATCCTAGCGGGTCATAATAACTCACGTTGAAAGTCTTCGTATCGCTAATCTTACTCCGGACTTCTTTTGCGGCCATCTCAGATATCATCTGCTCTTGATACTCATCAATGCCCTTTAGGAACAACGGATCTCCGAGATTAGCACGCTCCCCGTATGCGAATCGCATTGCCTCATCTAGTCGATGGGTTGTCAAGTTTACATTTCCTGGATCACCGATGCGGTCGTAGCCCTCCATAGTCTTGAGAACGGCGAGCGCGACTTCGCCTCCACTGGGTGCGCTGCATGCCGTGAGCTTGTAACCGCGATATGTGATAGTCGAGGGCTTCCGCAACGCCACTGTATAGTTCTTTAAATCTTCCAGTGTCATGGTCCCATTCGAGGCCTGAAGAGCGTTCACCGTCGCTTCTGCAATCGGACCCTCGTAGAATGCATCTGGACCCTCACATGCAATCATCTCCAGCGTATCCGCATACCTCTTCCTCGAAATCGTTTCATTCAGCTTCACCAACCTTCCCTTTGGCGCAAAATCCTGTGCAAATTGTGGATCATCGACCAGAAAGTTGTTTGTCAGATTCTGTTTCGCAGTGCTGATCGCGCTGTTCATGTAATTGACCAGATCGACGTTCACTGTCCAGCCCTCTCTTGCGACTTTGATGACCGGTTTCAATACCGTTGCCCAAGCGAGTTTGCCGTAGTTCTCATGCAGATATTGGAGACCTCGCACTTCGCCGGGGACGCCGCTCGCGAGGCCACCCGTCAGACTGGCGTCGGTGTTGTTGTTGTTGTACATGTCCTCAAACGCTGCAGCAGGCGCCGTCTCACGGAAGTCGATGAATTCGTATGTTCCATTGGATGCCCGGACGAGCATGAAGCCGCCTCCTCCCAGACCTGAGGTTATCAGCATACTGCTCAACATCAACGCACGGTGCCGTCAAGACAGTAATCATATCTAGTCAAGAGATAGGAAATAGGAAAGAGTTCAGCAAGCATACCAGAATGATACATTCCCACAACCCCAATACAAAACGTCGTCCCCACCAACGCATCCGCCGCATTCCCCCCCTTCCTCAAAAGCTCAATCCCAATATGACTACAAATCTCACTTTCCGACGCCACAGCACCCAACTTGCCCTCCTCATATCTGTGCGGATGACCACCCGAAGATGCCAGCGCCGGCTGCAGCGCCAACAACCCCGTGAGGTACTTCGCCAACATATGCACCATGACGGCAGGCGAGACAAAGGGAAGAGAGAGAGAGTGGGAGAGAGAAGGAGCAAGGAAGGCCCATGTTAACGAAAAGAAGGACGTCATGGAGACCAAGCTTCAGAGCCACAACCAGCACAAGCAAGGCTTGCTTGCTGCAATGCACGGCAAATGGTGGTGCCTTGCAGCCCGTCCCGCTGGAGTCGATGTCGCAATTCTCGAGCCTGGGAAACGTGCTTTGGGTGCGTTGTGTACCCGGGCGCATCGATCGTGGGCAACACAGGAGGACTTGATTAGTATTCTTCTTGGCCCAGGGATAGGCGGGCCCTGGAATGACGGTGGTAGCGCCAAGGTGAGGGTCTGTTCGAGATAGACGCTCACAAGCATCAAAGTCCGAACGAGATCGATGGCGAGCTGGAGAAGACGGACAACGGAGAAGCCGTGCTCATCTGCAAGTGTGACTTATCGCCAAACTCAGCTTCTGCAGAGTTACTGCCGACATGCTTGCTGTGGCACAAGGCGATCACAGATTAGCGGTGCGGGGGGGTCGAGATAACGCCTTTGGCGGTGGCATGGTGTGCCTGTGTCGAGGAACGTAATCATGAGCATCACCACCGACACCCCTTCCTGTCCCATGGTTCGAAGCCGTGGACAAAGGTCTGGAATATGTAATGCCCGTCTATCAACATGTAATGATTGCAGACGCTCCATTGGTGAAGACGGTATTAAAGTTCACTGGTAACCTCAAATCAAGCTCCAGCGCCACCTGCTCGATCCGGCAACGCGCCGTGTGGGGTGGGGGGGGGTGCCCAATCACATTTTCCCATCAACCAAACATCTCTCGCGGCACTTGCAGCTCAGTGGTGACAGGCGTCCAGATCCATGGATGGACTTGTAATATTCTGCTAATTACAGTTAAAGCTCCCGAGACGGTCGCCTTTCTGGTACCACCCTCTCCGGCAGTCTTCGATACCTGACGCAACTGCTGCCTGCCTGGTCTAGGTCTACTACTTGTGTTCTATCGCGATGAGTGATACACGGTGTGGATAAACGATTGAGACGATTGCATCTCCCATTTAAATCTTTGGTTCGATGAGGGTCGGGATATCCTCTGGCTTGGCATTGCCTTCGAGAATGTCTGCATCTTGATTAGTGCATATCCCAACTCAAACAATGCAAGATACATACTGTATACCGCAGTGAAAAGCGGAAAGTCCTTCTCCATGTTCTGGGACTTGAGGAATTCGTTGACCTCCAGCGCAGTAGATGTTCCCTGGAGCTTTTGTCCATTCAGTTCCTTCTCCTCAATCACGTAGATGCTCTCTCCCCGCTCAACGGCCAATTTGGCACAGCGTGCATTCCTACCACCGAGGCAGGAGGTGATGACATCAGCAACACCACAACTCTCCTCGGTGAACGTTCTAGCTTCGACACTATCTTTGAAGAATGTCTGGCCAAACTTGACCATCTCGAGGATGCCGACACGCATGATGGCTGCTCTAGCATTGTCTCCCCAGCCAAGGCCATCGACAAAGCCTGAAGCAATGGCGATGATGTTTTTCAACGCACCACCCAGGGAAACACCAGCAACGTCGTGGACTATACGGACGTGGAAGTAGGGTCGATGGAAGAGCTTCCGGATATTCTCGTGGGACAATGGTGGGTATTCAGAGGGCAAGGAAGTGAGATGTGCTGAGCGGGAACTGGTAGTGACGGGCTTTCCTGGCGAAATGAGATTGACTTGCGAGGTAGACGGCGATCCAGAAGGAGAGATGTTCGGCGAAGGAGCGCGAGAGTCCATCGGCGGCGGGTCGTATGCCACTGTGGTCTCTGAATATTTCTCCTTTGCAATCTCAGAAGCAATGTTCGCGCCGGAGAGAGCGCCACAGTAGATGTTGAGACGTCTCCCAATGAACTCTGACATGAGACTGATGCCTTTTTCGCTGACATCTACACCCTTGGTACAGCAGATCGCTCGTGCGTATGGGAGAATGTTGCCTTTGAGCTGATCGCATGCCCTCGCAATGAACTGGTGGGGCAGCACAAAAATCAGAATGCTGGAATCTTTGACAGAGTCGACCAAATCCGGGTTTGCGATTACGTTGGGCGGTAGCGTCACGCCAGGCAGGTACTTGACGTTCTCATGGATTGTGTTGATCAGATGCGAGATCTTCTGGGGCTTCTTTGAAGTCTCGGATCCAGGGTCGTAGTGTCGAGAGCCCTCGGGGATGGTGACCTCCTCTTCGTATACCCACATCCGTACCGTTTTGTCGAACAGGGCCGGGTTTTCCACAACGTTCTCGGCAACGAGCTTCGACATGGTGGTGCCCCTGGTAGCTGTTAATATTTTCTTTTGGCAAAGGGACATCCGCGTACCAGTTGCCGGAGCCAACAATCGTCACCTTGTGCTTCTTCTGGGGTGCTAGGGTCGCCATGGTTCTCCAAACCTCTGTTCTGGTGAAGAGAGGCTTGAATGTGGAACTTCTGGAGAACCCTGTGACGTAGGAGTTTGCCCGAGTCGCAATAGTACGAGGAGGGGAGGATGATGACGCTCTGGAATTGCGAAGCAGGTGGCGCAACGGGCAAAGAAATGCAGAGGAAGCCACCTTATGTACTCCTTCCGAGTTGAAGCGTAAAAACTGGGACGTCAGAGCGAATAGCCACACCGAGGCTTGCAGCGGCGCAACGTACCTTCCAAGAACAGCTGGCTAGCCTCGGCTTCCTGTGATGCGGCGACTCCGTACGAAGGGGGGTGGCTGCGAAGATGTTTTCTGAGCCCTTGGCTTGAAGCTGGAGAGCGGGCGAGAGGAGACAGCACGCGGGCCGCAAAATATTGTTGGGGCGTTGGTCAACACCTGCAGTAACTCGGAAGATGCGATCATACGCAAGGGTCAGTCCTGAAATGCTTATCGATAATGCAGCTGCACGTATCCCCGGCCACCTGATCAACAGCACAAAGCCATTGACCAATGGCGCACTAGCCCGGTCAAGCGAAGGACAGGGCCGTCATCAGCGGTGGTATGATATGTGTCAACGGACCTCAAGACGACGGGAGCAAAAAGTAACAGGCAGTAGCAGGAACTGTGCAGGTGCTGAGCATCGCTTGGCACTGGAAGGTTTGAAAATGGTTCTCGTTGTTTGGTTGGAGTAGTCGGATATCATATATCCCCCATATCATCGCATTAATCCGCCGCCGTGATCGCATACCCATCCATCATGCAGAATTGAACATACAAATCTACCAAGGTGCCTCGTGAACTCCAAACGCTCAAGAACGCTAAAGGGAGTTGGACCGTTCTGGCGCATGCCGTTCAAACGCGACAAGCCATATCCATCCATCCATCCATCCATCCATCCATACTCTCATTACCACTCGCCCAAGGAACCAGTCCCATCGGCCCCGCCCACAGCTCCGCCGTTGGCTGCACGGCTCTACAACGCCAGCCCGAAGACAGCGGCAAGACCACCAGCGAGAATGGGGGTGCCGTACTCGCGGGCAATGGCAAGGGCAGCAGCAGCACCTGAGCTTTGGGCGGCAGTCGCAGAGGCAGACGTGGCAGACGATGAGGAATCGGCGCCGCCTCCGCTTGCGGTCGGGCTGCTAGACGCGGCTGCGGAGGATTGGGCGGCGGTGGTGGTCCGGTTTCCGCACTCGACCGACTTGCACTCTTCCTGGAGGCCGAGATCCGTGCCAGAGGCGTTGATGCAGAGTTCGAACCAGAAGCGGCACATCTGGCCTGGGACCGACTGCTGGTAGTCGGACATGTTGGGAGTCTTGTTGTCGGAGCAGGTGCAGTTGAAGCTCAGCGTCAACTACAGCAGTGGTCAGTCACTGAGAGGACCTGCGGATGTGGAGAGAACCTACGGGGTCGCAAGTGTTGCCGCCGGACTTCAGTTTTCCATAGCCGCCGCAGATCTCGGGACAGGTGTTGCGCTGGGCCTCACACCAGTCGGACCGGAGGTTCTGAGGGACCAAGGTCGACGAGACGTTGCAGCACGGGCCGGCGCTGGTGTTCTGGGCGGACACGAAGCTGGAGAAGGTCGCCGCGACGACGAGGAGAGCGCTGTACAACATGGCGATGGAGCGGGTGCTATCAATGTCTGTCGCCGGCGCTGTTAGCAAGAGGGTGCGAAAAAGTGCGGCAGCGCCGGGCCAATCGCGACTGGGACGGCAAGGCGACAGGACGGCGACAGGACAGCAACAGGTGATGGGCGCAGAGGGCCATGCAGGGAGAACGGGACTTACGCGTGATGGTGATGGGTATGTTGCGTGGTGGAGTGCGGTGGCAGATGCTGGGGTGGAGGGTGCGCGGGCGGCGGGCGAGTCCTTGAATAAATAGTCGAGCTGCAACGGCCGGCGCCGAAACGGCAAGGCGCTATCGACGACGGATGCACTTGTGCCTGCTTTCTCGCTTCATGCCAGCTTATGAGATTGCCGCAATTTCTCGCGCCGGCTGCCCTTTGGCTGCTCCAGCATCCTCACGGATTCTAATCATCTGGCCACGCCTTTTGCCGCCCACAGCCCTGGAATGCCATCGCGATCCCATCTCGCACCCCGCCGGAATTGTTTCAGACTGTCTGTCCCAAACTCGCCACGCGCCGCATAGAACAAGCCCGCGCCGCATCATCAGCCAGAATCGACGGCCCAATGGCAAAAAGAAGCGGAAGCTCCGTTTCGTTCTGCCGATTCCCGTTTTACAAGCTCCAGCCACTCTTGGTGAGCGCACTAACAATCGATACTTGTATGCGCTGCAGCAAGCGGGATGGACGCGTAGGCTTGTCTGATCGGTTGCGGGAGGCATTCCTCTCGATCCAGACTCGAACACCAAGCCGACACCAAGGGAGGCGGCACCAAGACCAGCGCACAGCGCCTCTCGCAGTGCCGTCCACTTGCACGAAGCGAAGACATCTGGGCACCTCTGCGTGGCGGTTCATGATAGCAGCTTTGTTGTCGTATCTTTGCCATGGAAACCCAGACTACTGAAACGCCCCAGCTGCTCCTTGACCAATGTCAGGCGGGCCTCAAAGCGGGCCGAGCAGCAGGTGCATCATCGGTGCGGGGACGACAGCCTTGCATACAAGTAACAAGGTCGATTTCACCTTGGAGACAACCTTGGAAGCGCATGGCGCCAGATCTCGAACACCGAGCCCTCTGGTCATCCAACATTGTGATCCTTCTCTCCTTCTCAAGCCTTTGGCCGTGGCATCGAATTGCTGCTGAGTCCCGATAAGCTAATTGCCCCTTTCGGACTAGAGCGCTCACAGTCAGAGCTCCGTGCACGTTTACATGTCAAGGAACTTCTATTTTCATTTGTCCCCTCTGCGAATCCAGGCCTGACAAATTGCCTCCAAAGCTGGTGATGTCACGACTATGGAATCATCTCCACGAAACAGCAGCCGCCCTGCATGCGGCGCATCCTGTTCTGCGAATGCCACCGTGGCTCCCTCAACTCCATCGCGTGGCAAGCACTTTGCATACACACCCAGTCAGGCCACGCTACACAGCAGCAATCATAGATCATACCGCGCCCCTCTACTGTTTCTCGCTTGTCAGGCTAATTAAGCAATCTACCCGCAGCAGGTTCCATGAACAGGGCCATGAGAATAGGATTGCCAGCTCATCTTTCAATACTCCTACGATTTTGCCGAATGTGGCTTCTCCCATTTGAGTCTAGAAACCACACACAATGACTCTCCAAGGTTTGTCTTCGCCTCGTTCTCCCTAATCGGACAAAACATGAATTCTCTGCAATTGTCCTTCGTGTCAAAAATTTCAAAGTGTCGCCTCATTATCCACCCTCTTTCCTCATCGGCCTGGGGCGTGTATCAGGAACTTTCCAGAACCTTGACAAGATAATCATCTAACACACTCCGAAAGTAGGTCATCCACGCTCAGAATAGGCCGCCGAGCAAATTCGTTCGTACACGCACAAACGTACAACTCTCAAGGCTCACGTTGCCCTTACTCAAATATTTCTCGGGCGAGTCACATTCTGGTACCTGAGAAGACGGCAGGGATCATGAAGCCCAAGAGAAAGCTCCAGTCTTGTCAGAGTGAACCACTGGACGACATCACGTGCAAATATTGAACAAACACCGAGCAATCACATGGCATGCACTGTTACAGTATTGATGGAGGTGACTTCGAGGTTGTCCAAACCAACCATTAGACATCGACACTCTTGCGGGATGATGCACACCGGATAGCCCCCTTCCAGCCTCGGTCCTGGAAAGATTTGTCTGCTGTTCTCAATTTGGAAATTAGCAGTAGAATAGGGAATATCGTGTCAAAAACAGATCCGGAGTTCACCACCTGGTGAGAGCGAGGTTGGAGTACAAAAAGGATACGTGCCATTCAGCAATGAAGCTTCTTGACCACTGGAATTGGACATACCGCAATGCGCTGTTCGGGCAAGGGGCGGATGCGAAATCATACCTCATGTTTAATTCAACATAGACCAAAACATGGGTATCGGGGTTCAGCCTGCCACTGAGGTGTCCGCGGAAACGATATGAAGGGTCCAACGAAATGCTCACCGCAAAACTTACACGTTGGGTAAGAAGGGCACGTCGTCCAATCAGTACTTAGGTAAGATTACGGAGCAGCCTTCCGACCCACAATGTCGTGCAGCAACTTCCTAAAACCTTAGAGACTGAATATTTCACAACAGCGTCACTATCAATTTGGGGTAAGTGAATCATACCAGTCATAAGCCGAAGTGTGTCTGAATCCCACCAACCTTCGCATCCCATGAGCAGTCACAATGGATTAATCAACCGCGAAGCGGAAACATACCTCTTTACGTAGTGAACGATCAGGGTCAGAATCCCTAGTTCCATCTCTTGCTCTCGATAAGGGCGACTGATGTGAGGCTCAGTCAAGCATTCCAAGGTTCCCAACTGTGTGGGACCGAGAAATATTTCCAGCTTAATGGACCCCATATCAACCTGAATCGTCGATCACTGGGCACTTGAGCGAACCAACGGTAAACCACGCCAGTAGCATATTAGCTCGAGCACGCCGGCCACTTTTTCCGCTCTCCACCCTGGTTCCTTAACCATTATTAAAGCAATCGAGTGTCTGACTGCCACTATGGGTAAGGTTTATGAAGGTTTATCCCGAGGCGGTTGTCAGAAAAGTGGCAATGATGAGGAGGCGGCAATGTTCGCTGGATCACTTACCTAATCTTCACAACCTTGATACCAACAGTCCCAATAGAACAATTCCTTCCTTATTGTTGTGGTGGTGGTGTTCCTCCTCCACAGCCTTTTACTCATTTCCAACTACCACCAATACAAACAATGGCAATGGCCTCACAACTTTTTTTCACTGCTATTTCCCTGCATTCCTTTCCGGCGTCTCCGCTCATACTGATTCTCCGACTCTCGCAGCTATCCAGCCTCAACTTACTCCATATAGTGGTCCGAGTAGTATCATGCCGATCGTAATTGCAGCAAAACCAACAAGTGCCGGAGAGCCTGTTTTACAGAGTTTCGTTTCCTTCAGTATCGAGTTTGCATTCTTTCCGGACTTTGCGGGGAATAAGAACACTCCGAATACGTTCTCCGAGAACTTGCTGAACAATTTCCAAAGCTTGCAAGGTTCAAAACCCAATATTAGGGTTGGAGGGAATACACAGTGAGCCTATTTTCTGGTACAAGAAATGACACTGTGATCTGTAATCGCTAACGCATGCCTAGGGACTATGTTCTGTTTGATTTAACCCTGAAGATCGCTAGCAAGGGCATTTACGTTCCGTCCATCTAAGAAGATTATCCTCTCAATCCGACCATCGGTCGGTCCTTCTTCGAATCCTACCAGACATTTTCCGACACCAAGTTCATCCATGGATTCAATATGGGTAAGAACGGCTCCGTGGCCGCCCAGTCCATCACACTTTCTGCACCATATGCCTGCAGGGCACTCACTCTAAAGTCTTTCCATGCGTGGGAAATGGGTAATGAACCAGATCTCTACAAAACAAGCGCCCAAGGGAGAAAGAGACCAGCACGAAGAGATATCCATGACCGCACCGAGGAAGGTCCACTTTAAAATTCCACTACAGACAGCTGCAACTCCAGTGCATGCTACATCACAAAGACGGCAGTACACATACGAGTACTTAGCCTATTGATGTGGATCCAACTAAAAAGCAGCGGATTCAAAGACATGTAGACTTCTGGACCTCCGCTCCGAAGACATGAACAAATGTACATAAAATGGCTACCTCCCTTCACAACTCCATAACACATAACCTGAATCTTCTGAAACAGTAGCTCTCAAAGAGTACATGAACCAATTCTACGAGAAAAAAGTGCTCATTCTGCTCATTCATGTTGCGACTTGTTGTTCAGAACACACAATCTACATCTTCTAACATAGTGGCTCTCAAAGCTCACATTATGCAGTTTCATGAGAAAAATTCGCTCACTCAGTATACTCATGTTGTCAGTTTATTGTCTGGAACCCCAATTGCATCCGCAGTCATACGTGCTCTCTCCTGCCGCAACCATAAAAGAAATGAAGCATCTGACAGCACCAAAACATCGCCACTTAAGCATCATGTGGGAACGTTCTGAAAAGATTCAGTACCACAAGCCCATGGAGGTGAAAAAACGTGATTCAGAGCAAAAGTCCGCTGCGAATATTGCATGTCCACCAAAATCCTGTGAATCAAGAACTTCCTTCACATCATACATGAACCCCTCTGCTTCCACCAAGATCCAGTAAAATCTTTCGCGGATTCTGCCAATATTCAAGTCTAGAAACTTGAACCCGAAGACCCATCGGCATCTGAAAAGATAATCGACAAAGGCATGTTGCATGTATAGAAGTTTTCTGAGCTATATCTGAAGAAAGAACCTAAAAACAGACATACGAGGTCGCGATGCCTAGAACTCGCCCACCAACCGGGCTTGACACTGTGAGGTATAATTGCTTGGAGCTACGTGGAATTGTTTGTCTTGTCTGTTCGCCTTCTCAAAAAGCTTCATATCAACAAGACATGTTCTTGGACCTCTCCTCTCGGCCCTCAAATTCCTCTTGAATCATTCCTAAGAACCCGGGTCTCCCCAAAAAAAAATACTCGAATACTGTCAGCTACCGCAAATGGTATTGTCAGGCCCGCCCTTCTGGCATAAACCAAAATCTTCTTATAGACGAAATGATGTGGATACTTGCAAATTTCCACGCCACAACTCATGTCTTCTCTCCCTGTCTACACACAATTCAATCGCCAAAAGCGGTATGTGCGTTTCTACTGACGGGAATCCCCCCCCCCCCCCCCCCTTTTTTTTTTTTTTTGGAGAGGCTGGTCCTATGCTGATTGAATGAGTGTAGGGACAGTCGTCTGTGGTGATGCTCCGTGATTTGCAGGCGGTGATGATGATATGCATCACTGGCTGGTGTTGAGGGAGGTTTGGGTAGAATACATAGGTCATATGAAGGATCATTGATGGAAAAGAATGCTAAATTGCGGCGCATGTGTAGATTAAAGACAGCCGTCTATCTGCTTTTGGCTAACACCCATACCATGGGCTTCTGAACCACTGTGCTCAGTTTGATGCAGAGCCATCTATCATACGGTATTGGAAGTAGGTCACAAAGGATATAGAGTCATTCAAACAGTACAAAGTAAATTATGCTATGCTCAAGCTATGCAGGACCCCCCTCTCTTCGAAATCTATCCCAACCTAGCCCCAGCAATCCCTCCTATCTTCCCTATATTCATCACGCATCCACATCATTCCCCCATACATGCAATCCCTCCGCTCATCAGCCCTTGAGAGCGTCAGACAGCCCATGCAATCCCATGCAAATCTCCACGCAACAAAACTATCATGCAATTCTATCCCAACCAACCCCTATACAAAAGCGCCAATCATACGCCCACCCACCCATCTAAATGCAAATGCATGTCAATATCAAGAATGCCGGAATCTACCTAGTAGACGGAGCAGTGGAGCTGTGCTCGCTGGAGAGCCATCGAGAACATGTCTTGCATGGCTGTATAGTGGAAGAGGATGCCGCCTAGGACGGCGACGTGCCACTGTCTCCTGTTAGAAATGTGTGATACCAAAGGTGGGCATGTGGAACTTACAAGATTGTGCGAGCTCGCAACATAGTCAAACTTCCCCGGCGACCACCTTTCGGGGATCTTACTCGCATAGAGCACTGCACCTGTCAAGTAGACGAGCACGCTCTTCGTGACGGGGGCATAGAAGTAATATGCCCAATCCACGCCACGAGTCATGACGAGTTGGCCAACGGGGAGGAAACCGGTTGCTGCGAGCGAAACGTAGAAGAGGACACGGCACCATGCCATATCCTGCCTGTTGAAGGTGGGGTGCCATGGCAAAATGACACCGCCGATGCCGAGGACGGCGGTGGTGGACATGTAGATCCAGCGAGAGTTGGGCTCGCAGTAGAAGGCGGCGTACTCGGTGGTCATAATGGATGCAGCCACCAATAAAGAAATGCCCGTGTAATCGACGCAGGCGAAGCGTTCAAGGAGAGTTTGGTGCGAGATGCTGTTCATGGTGTGCCAGATAGTGGAGCAGACAAGACACTTGCAGGCTGCGAAGAAGAAGATGGCGGCAATGAAGACGTCGCTGTTCGTTGAAAGCGAGAAGTTGACGTTTCGCGGGTAGAAGTAGAATGCGATGGCGAGGACGATGATGAGCCCCACGGCATGCGACCAGATGTTGAAGAGCTCGTTGTGGACGCTCACGACGGACCGGACGCACGCCCACTTGCCCTCGGAGAAGCGATATCCCTTGTGGATATGTGGGTTGATCTTCCAGGGCTCGGGAAGGTCGTTGTAGTGGATCAGGCCATGCTCTTTTGCGCGTGCCAAAGCCCGCTCCACGGCGTGCTCAATCGTCTGCTCGAGGGTGTCGCGCGCCTGCCTTGCTTTGTCGAGCCCGCTGTCCACGACGCCCCTTGCGCGCTCAAATCCCTCATCGACCCGCCGCCACCCACCTTCGTAGAAATCGTGCGCAACGGAGCCAATGCCCGTGTCTCTGATCGCATGTGCGCGCGCCTCAAATTCAGTCAGGTACGACTCCATCAACCGCACGCCCTCCTGCACCTTCTGCTCCAGCGTCTCCGTTGTCGCGAGCGCATCCTGGTACCGGCTCTCGAGCGTCTCAACAAAGACACCGGCGCGCCGCCGTCCAGCTTCAATGGCCTCGCCGGAGATTTTGGAGCAGGATTCGCGCACTGCAACGAGCGTGGAATAGGCGTACTCGACTCCAGTGTCGAAGCGGAGTTGGTTGTAGGATTCCAGGAAGTCCAGTCTGCAGCCGAGGTCGGATATGAAATTCTCAAGCTGCAACACACCCCAATTAGCGGTGCGTAGGCACGACGGAACACTGGCGGATGCTCACCAGCACCTGGACATTCTCGCCGTCGACTATCCAGGATCCGGCGTGGTTCGCATGGCGCAGAGAGGGCCGCCGTCGTCGCTGGTCGTCGCGCGTGAAGGTCCCGTAGTTGTTGCGCTGGACGGGCTCCTCGTCGGCGGTCATGACAGCGGTGCTGCTGCTGGAGCACGGCATGGCGGGCGGCTGGATATATGAGACGCTGCAGACTCCGAATGACCTGGACCGGTGCACTCAACACACGCAGAGTATATACTTGGCGGGGGTGCGTCTTCCAAATCGAGGCGAGGAAGTTTGCACGGGCCTCTGCTGAATGCGGCGATTGGTGAATGACCAAACCGGCGTCACGGCAACAACGCGCACACAAAGGAATCGCCGGTGCGTCGTCGAACAGTGAATTGAGGCACGTGGAGGAGAGGTTGGAGTTGGTGGAGGCGCCGTAGCCCGCTGTTACAGTACCTTGGTAGGTACTCACCCGGAAAGGAGGCGAATAAAAGAGAAGACCCCACCAATGACGGGTGGTGACTGTGAAGCCCTGCGCTTGTGACGGCTTGTGACAGCGTCGGCCTGGGCCCCGGATTCGCCTGGGAGACTGCAAGATTGGATGGCCGTTTGGCACCTGCATATGCGCGATATGCGCACCGTCAGGAACAGCGGTGCATTCACTCCGAAAACGGCCGTCACGATGCTTGGCGCTGGCGTCGCATGCCAAAGACAACTGCAAATATACCGGTATTTCCAGATTGAGAGGAACTGGATATTCAGAGGAACAAAAGGACCGGTCTTATTGTGCTCGCAGATGCCGAGTTCCCTGTCTTTCTTTCGTTGCAGGCTATTTCAAGGCCGTACTCTACCGCTTTGCAGCATTCCAGATATAGTGTCTCTCCACTCCCACCGCCTATGATTCGTATGCATGACGAATGCATATTCAGGTACAGCAGCGAACTTTCCACCTCGCCCAGTCTCACCGTATCCGTTGATATCTATTGAATGCAACACATGTCGGTATGTCTGATCCAAAACGCCAGACCAACAGATTCATAACCGCCCTGTCGTTTTGTTTGGTCTCCGCCGAGACATGTCCAATGGGGTATCTAATCATCATCACTGTCCGAAACATCCATGGCTGCCTCCTCATCGTCTGATCCCTCCTCCTCCTCCTCCTCCTCCTCCGACTCATCCTCTCTGCCCCTCTTCACCCCCTTTGCAGGCTCTGTCTCCTTTGGCTTTTGCTGGATTGGAGCGAGTTTGGCGGGAGCCGGCGCGGATGAGCCAAATGCGTGCTGTGCTGCGGTCTGGCCCTCGGCACCGGGCTCGGGTTCTTTGGCCGGTATTTTGAAGGTCCCGTCCAGCTTGGCGATTTTGGTAGATTTGCCCTTGGCGTACGTGATCCTGAGATCTTTGCCGTGAAAGCTGAAGCCCTGGAGTGCTCGCAATGCCTGCGTGCTTTCGTCGATGTTGCGGAACACGACATGCGCCTGGCCGCGCATCTTGCCGGCGAGCAGGGCGACCACGTCGAGAACGACACCATAGGTGGCGAAGAGGAGGTAGAGATCGCGGAGGAGTACGTCTTTGCGGATCTTGTCGGCGACATTCGTGATAAACAGACTAGGGGAGGGTGAATATGGGGGTAAACGCTGTGACATGAGGGCTGCCTACGTTTGGTTTGGGAGCAGACCAGGAGGCGGGCCCCGCGGTGGGCCTGGGGGTGGCCGCGCGACAAGGGAGGCCATGTTCAGAGTCGCAAGTCAATGGACACTCGCGCGGTGGTTGAGGTGCGAGGTTCGAGGCTCAAGAGGGCACATGGGATGCGAGTGGAGCCCTGATATTTCCAAGCTCGTGCCAAGATTTCGACGTCGGTGGTGCACGGAAGCAGCTGCCCCGCGGCATCCCCTCCCAGCTCCCAGCTCCCTGCTCCCTGCTCTCTCCTCACACCTCTCTCCTCACACCTCACTCCTCACACCTCACTCCTCACTCCCCACACCTCACACCTCACACCTCACACACCGTGCAATAGTAGAGAGCTCCTCCTATTGCAGACGCCTCCCGCCAGAATGGTCGCCCCCGAAGTCCACCACCTCTTCCACCACCCCATTGCGGACCACTCCTTCTCCGCCGACCGCCAGACGCTCGCCGTCGCCCGCGAGAACAACGTTGACCTCTATCAGCGGGCGGGCGGGAAGTTTGAGCCAAAGGACGAGCTCACTGGCCATGACAAGACCGTCACCGGCGTTGACATTGCGCCCAACTCCGGCAAGATTGTCACTTGCTCCCAGGGTAAGCCAGTGCCGTTGAGGAGGCGCCGGCATGCAGCTCACACCCCGAACAGACCGCAATGCCTACGTCTGGGAACCGTCCCCCACCGGCTGGAAGCCCACTCTCGTTCTCCTCCGCATCAACCGCGCTGCCACCTGCGTCCGCTGGGCCCCCTCTGAGACCAAGTTTGCTGTCGGTTCCGGCGCCCGCCTAATCCCCGTGTGTTACTTTGAAGAAGAAGACAACTGGTGGGTGTCCAAACACATCAAAAAGCCCATCCGCAGCACCATCACCACCGTTGCCTGGCACCCTAACAGCGTGCTGCTCGCTGCCGGCTCCACGGACGGACATGCCCGGGTCTTCTCCAGCTTCGTCAAGGGCGTGGATGCGCGGCCCGAGCCCAGTCCTTGGGGGGAGCGCTTGCCCTTTAACACTGTCTGTGGAGAGTTCTTGAACAACACGGCGGGATGGATCCACAGCGTTGCCTTTTCGCCCTCCGGCAATGCACTCGCCTTTGCAGGCCATGACAGCAGTCTGACGGTGGTGTACCCTTCTGCGCCCGACCAGCCCCCCAAGGCCGTGATCAGCATCTCCCTGCAACTCCTCCCCTTCATGTCACTCATTTGGTCCTCCGAGGACGAGATCATTGCCGCGGGCTACAACTGTGAAGCCTACCGTCTACAAGGATCCGCAAATGGTTGGCAGCTTGCGGGCAGCATCGAGAGCAAGGGACGCCCAGGCATTCAGGAGCACAGGGAGGAGAGCGCCCTGCACATGTTCCGGCAGATGGATTTGAAGGGTAAGAGCGCGGACGATACGAAGCTGAAGACGGTACATCAGAACACGATCAGTACTATCCGGGTCTTTGAGGAGGGCGCTGGAACGGTGAAGAAGATCAGTACTAGTGGAGTTGACGGAAGGGTTGTAGTTTGGACCTTGTAGATGCTACTTGTGTCCTTGGATGGACTACATGGACATTTGTGAGCACTGGAAACTATTCACATTAAACAAATCAAACGATAAACACCTTGAACTTCATCACAAATAATGGAATCTGTATGTTCAAATCTGCGTCTTCAACCAAAAGACCGATTTCCAGCTTCTCGACAAAACCCCAGAGTAGAGTGGTGCAGGACCCGGATATCGCACAAAGCAAATCCCCCACCTAAATGATAATCCCAGAAATCCGTAACAGCAAGCCATCCGTCCATAATCCTACACAGCGAGCAATAGCCAAAACCCCACCCATCCCAAACATCCATACCTATACCCATACCCATACCCATACCCATATCCATATCCCCTCCAAGGCTTTTCCTCAAACGCCCAACACAACATGCATATCCATATCCATACCCACCCCCTCAAAACCCAGTAAAAGCCTGCTGCCCAAACTCACTCCCCAGCGCAAACAAATTCCCCCCCGTCGTACTGCCCGCATTCTGCCCCGTCACCGTCGCCGCGCCCGTACTACTGCCCAACTGATCGCTATTCAGAAACCAGCTCCAGTCCTGATCGATATCCATGGGCATATTCTGCCAACTGAAATTGTTCGTCGGCAGCGGGAAATTGGTCATGCTGTCGTCGTTGATTTGGGTGTCGAGGTGGGGGGACGCGGAGGGGTTGGTGGCGTTGGCGGCATTCGTGGTTGAGGGGTTGGTGGAGGGGTTGGTCGGATCCTTGGGCGTGTCAGCGGGCGCCATGTTGGGCCAGTTGTAGAAGCCGTCGTAGGAGACAAAGGGGTTTGCGGGCGTGTTTATGCCGGTGTTTGTGTTGGAGAAGGGGAAGGCGTTTTCGGGTTGGCCCTGCGATCGTGAGGTCGCTGACGAGGCGCCGAAACTGGGGTTGCCGAAGATGTCGGAGCTCGTCTTTTCGGACGTGGGAGTGAACTGGGAAGTGCTAGTTGAAGCCGAGTTTGAACGCATTGTATTCAACTTCTGTCGCTGTGCGAGAGCTGGGGGGGCCGGTGGCATGGCTTGTACTCCTCCTCGCTTGATGCTGATTGTGCCGAAGTAGGGAATTACAAAGTCTGTGAGATCATCGCCGCATTTGACGCTGTCACTGGCATCGTCACGGACCCAATCGGACCTGAATTTCTTCAACATCTTGTCCAGCACCTCCGCGGATTGGAATGCGACCTTTCCTCCCTTCTCCGAGCTCGCACGGCGGAAAATGTCGATTGAGATTTCGATGAGGCGGATGTCTGATTCTTGTTGTTTGGGAGACAGGGTACCGACGTGGGCGCCGTAGTTGAATAGGCCGAGCATGATAAGGACGGCCGCTGTGAAGCCGACAAAGTCAATGGCTTTGCATTCGTAGAGGGGCTGTACTTCGCCTGTTCGGATGGCATGGTACAATCTCAGGACTTCCCTGGAGCCACTCAAGCATGCTGTTCGGCTGAAAGAGAAGCGAGGGTTTGATTGTGACTTGAGCATGAAGGGGAGATGGAGATAGACACGAAGTTGGTGGTAGACCATCTGTGCCATGATTCGCTCACGGAGCTCGGCAGCATTGCTTTCAATGTCAACCAGTAGTTCTGCAAACTCGAGCCATTCCGGGTCGAGTTTCTTCCACAGGTCTTCAAGTTCCTGGTCGAGTTGCAGCGCAAAGGCGAAGGATTGCTCAGCGATACCTTGGTTGCGGTCAATGACCTTGCCAGCTAGGATGCTGATCTTGTTCATGAAAAGGAGAGGGGCCAGGAACTTTCCGCCGCCCATGTCTGGGAGAGAGAGATCACAGTGGCTGTCGGAGACGCCATAAGGGAGGCCAAGGAGAAGAGAGAGGAAGCGATCGCCGTGGTAGAGCGCCCACCAAATGCTTTCATGGGCCATGGAGGATGTGCGTTTGCGGTGGAGACCCTGTTAACATTAGTTGAAGGCACACACAGGATAGGAACACAATGCATACCATGAGTTGTGTGTACATTAAGCCTTTCCTGTAGGCAAGCCATGCTCGTCGTGGTTGACCAACGTCGGCATACCACTTGGCCTTCAAGATCAAGCACTCCATTCCCTCCAATGTCGCAGCGTACTCGTCATCTGAGAGCACCCAACGATCAATGGTTTCGATATATCGGTCAACATCATTGTCGTCCGAGCAGATACCGACAGCCAAGACAACTGTACCAATAGAGCCAATGTTGTCATCTTGCAGAGCCCGAGCTGCGAACTGGGGAAGGCTCAGGCCGGCCGAGGTTCCACTGCACTTCTGTCTCCATGTCTGCCACCAGTCGCTATTGCTAGCCAATATATGGTTGAGCTGAGCAGATGGAGGAAGCAATGCAAGTAAGGCTTCTTTTACCCGTGCGCGTTTAGCATTCTGGAGGGAGGACATGTCGTCCATTACATCTTCGGCGTTGTGACATGTGATGGTGAAGCGCTCAGCAGACGACTCTGGAGCTGGAACAACAGACTCTTTGCCAGGCGCACCCGCCCTGCGCTCCTCGCGTTCTTTGGCGTCATTGAGCTGCCCACTGTTAGATATGTAGGTGGAGTAGTCAGGGGTGATCACATACAGCATCCTCGAAGGCGGAAATGAGAGGCACGTGATGTCCTTGCGCTCCTCTATCAGACTGTGGCCGCTGAGCATACATGACAGCGGACGATGCATCTGAGGAAAGGGGCGTTGGCGGGAATGTGTCTCTCGTGACAATATTAGGTGTCTTTGACGTCACACTCTCGCTCTTTTCTGTTTTGTCATCGAGCAGAGAGTCGACAAGGGCCTCTAGGCGAGACACCCTTTCACGAAGGTTCTTTCTGTGGTCGACAATGACATCTGGACTGGCGTGCTCTTGGTCGATGCATCGAGATCCCCGGGCAAAGCATTCCGAACAGACGTCGGGATTGTCATTTGGAAAGATGCACCTAATTTTCCGCCGGCGACCTATCTAATGTTAGCACTAACAGCAAAATAGAAGATGTAACCGGGTGGTAAGGTAAGCCAAGAAGGGTGGTTGGGCGATGTAAGCAGAGAGGGTGAAATCAATGGATTCGGATATCGGAAATTGTGCAGAGGGAAGAACTCAATAAACTAGCTCGAGTAGGTAGAAGAAGACAAGACCTAACGTACATTCAAAGCAACTGTGCGTGCCTTTCCGCATCTTTTTGCGGACTGCCAAATCAGTGGCCTCCTTTGGCATGCTGGTTTGTTTGTCCGTCCCAACCGGTTCCACTCTTTGCGCACACTCTTCAGTATCTGCGAGCCAGGACAAACCGGCTCTCGTTCTCACGCGGATCAAGCGGTCCAAAAACCCACGCTCACAGAAAATTGGACGAAGAAGAATTGAATTCTGACACTGAGGGAAGGTGTAAGACGTCTCAAGAGCACAGAAGTACTCTCGTCCGAAAGTATTCGCCCGGATGAGTAATGGGGCTTAGCTGCCTTTGTATGCTGAATCAGAGGGGGGTACGCCAAGCAGAGATGTGAGATTTGCGCCCTCAGGCTGCCCTTTTGCCTCTAACACCGACTGTGCGGACTTTATGTTGATGCGGCGACTATCGCCAGGCAGCGTTCAGAAAAGTCGATTGCGCATGCTCAGGCCATTTTGGGTTGCTGTTGCGAACGCCAGCGTCTTGTCCAAGGTCTGATCCAATCATGCGCTCCAGAGAGCGAGGATCTGAGCAAGGGAGCTGGAGGAACGGATCTTATTGACCTCCGAGCCGGACAGTTGTTAAAGCGACCGACCGTCGCTCCGAGCTCAAACTCCGATATTAACTTCTGGCCTCAAGACTTCACTTTTTGATATTGGGATATCAGAAAATCGTGCTTCTTCGAACGGCAGGAGGTTTGTGGCTCCCCGGTGCCATTTGACCAGCCACCGGTTGCTTTTGGGCTCGGCTGGCTGACCGAGATGTCAAAGAACCTTTGGTTTCCTTACAAAAGTTCCAACTAAACCTTATCGATACAGGATACATCGTCATTCCGGTGGGTCCGCTGTGAACAAGCAGCCATTTCAAACGCGCTGGCAGCACCAACAGTTCGCTTCAACATTCTCTATTACACTGATGCGAACAATCGGCGTATCTACCAATCTCAATTCAATTCAATTTTCAACTTCTCACCTTTCTCAAATCCCGAGGCATCTTTCTTTGACAGAAACGGTGGAGTGAGAACATGGCAATAACACCACAAGCCTATCAACACCTCCCTCCCAGTCCCCCTCCCTCCCCACCACGACACCGCCATCACAAGAAGCCCCCCAAAGACCCCTTCCTCGAACTCAGCGATCCCGCATTTCTACCCGACCATCCACCAAAAGATGCTCCTGAAGAACGTCAAGAGAGCCTAATTTCAAAAGTATGGCCACCCCATCCACATATACTTTTTCCCAGAACCTACACCCATCCCCACTACCTCAAAATTAACATCCCCCCTCCTCGCAGCTATTCTGGACCCCCCTCCTCTTCACCTCCTTCCTCCTCTCCCTCTTCCTCATCAACCGGTCCGACCGCCGCGCCCGCCTAATCTCACACCCTCCAAACCCCACCGCAACCCCATCACTCTTATCCTACTTCTCGCCCTCATCCTGGATCGATCCCGAACCGTACCAATCACCCTCGTCTACCACCTGGGACCGCCGCAACAGCACCAGCCACGTTGAGCCCAACGCCGCCATCAACCATGGTACCCAGACGAGGAAGAGGAAGTCATGGCATCTGCATCGAAAGATAAGGAAGGTGGCGAGGGTCGAGATTGGGGATGCTTTTGAAATGCAGTGGAGTTTGGTGATTGTGTTGTTGGCGGCGGGTGTGGTTTTAGGGGTCGGGGGGTTTGTGGGGTTGAGGTGGATGTGGATGAGGATGTGGGGTGGGCGCTGAGAGAGAGGGAATTGAAGAGTGAAGGCAAAGAAGGGGAGATATATTTGATTTGGGGCTGGCGTTATGGTGGGATATGATAATGATATACGAAGAATTGATATGGGCACAAGGACATACGACATCGGAAATGGCAGGGGAAACATCTACAGATGTCCAAAACATTCTCCACAGACGACACAAGCAAACTTGGAGTTGGCAAGACCCCTATTTGGCGCGGAGTAGAGTTTCAGTTCCGTGATCACCCATTGGATGCATCATTCATAAGAAGTGAGCATATACATATATCAAACAGAGCAGGGTCTCACAATCAAAATGTACAAAGCGGCGAAGCCAAAAGTATCTATGAAAGAATGAATATGTAAAGATATGAACAGCGAACTACAAGAAAAAGAAGGTCGAGGACCGGGATCCAGCCCTGGAGCATTAGGGGAGTCTCGCTTCCAACCAGACAGCCAAATCTCAGAGTGAACAACAGAAGACGCCAAAGTGCAAAATGAACTGCAAGCTGAAAACATGCGCTCCCAATGAGATCTAACAAAGAAGAAAGCAAGGTCCAGGGTACCTGCAGTAGGTAAACATTGTGCGCGTGAGCGGCCGTGATAAGGAGACGAGATTGGAGAAGATGATGATGATGATGAAGAAGGGGTATAGATGCACACCAACACCAAGCAACCCACCCGAACAAGAGTTGACGTAAAAGCCGGGGTATCAACCAAGAAGCGAGGATCCAACCAACTACCGATACCGACCAACCCCTAGGCTCTTCCCTCCACCATATGCCCCGTATATGCTTCCCCATTCCCCATCTTGAATGCTTCCTCTTCACCCTCCTCTTGAATAGGACTGTCACACCTCCGATCCAATCCACACGATTGCATCCTAATCAAGAAATCCAGGTCGAGATCCAGATCTAGTCACTGACCATCTGGCGGAGCGAAGAACAGTACGATCTCGCCTCTGTCATTGCGCTTGAGTCGTAGACTCTTCCAGAGCTCCTTCTCTTCGTCGCCTTTGCGGTCAGCACGATCGTACCGTTCGCGGTGATACCGCTTGAGAGCCTTATTGACGCTCATGCCACGTTCTGACTCTGGGCCTTTGGTCACAAAGGACATGAAGAGCTCTGCGCGTGCCTCCTCACCGGAATGGTTGGGTGCAACTTCGCCATTCGCTCGCACGATGAGTGCACCATTCTTGTTGACGTCCCGCTCTGGTGACTGTGAGGCAGAGTGGTGATACTCAATGGCTTTCATTGTCTTGCGTTCCCTTGGTGGTGGAGACGGTGATGAAGAGTACTGGCGACGGCGGCGATCGCTATCGCGGTTCTTTCGGCTTTGGCGGGCAGAGTCGTCCCTCTTCTTGACCTTTGGCCTGACCTTGACAAGTGCTGTGCTGACAACCTTGCGGGGCTTGCGCTCGCGTTCACGGCCACGTTCCTTGCGCTCCTCCCTCTCGCGCTCGGTTTCCTCCCTGACATTGGCCTTGTGTTCCTTCTGTTGCATGATTTCCCATTCCCGCTGCGCACGGGCGAGCGCCTTGGAGGATCCTTGCTTTGCACGTTTCATGGGGCTGAGCGGCGAGTTTTCGACATAATCGCCAGATAGTTCAGGGCTTGGGGGGAACTCAGGTCGGGCAAGGAGTCGGTTCAGTCCGCCAGTGAGACCAGAGTGAAGCATCGGTGGCGCATCCGACATGCCAGTGTCCTCTTCGCGCGGAATGCGAACAAGGGACAGGTCGAGTTCTGCTGGGGAATTGCGCTTGCGCTTGCGGTCCGTCTTTTTGGTGGTGGTCTCGATGTCCCGGGACTTGGTCTTGCTGTGCTTTGACTTGGGCGCCGGTGTCGTGTACGCGGGATCATTGTAGCTGGGCGCCTGCTCACGGAGATTGTAGTAAGAGTCGTAGGCTTCGTTCGATTGGCGCACCGGCTCCTCGCCATACGCGAAGCCATTCTCCTGGTAGTCGTCCTCGGCCTCGACCTGGAACTTGAGAACATCCGAGATGGCAGGCGTGGGTGCGGGCGTGGCGGCAGGCGTGGGCGCCTCCTCCTGGTACGCGGGCGGGATGCTGTCCTCGATCATGCGCGACTCGTCGGCCGGCAGGTGCACCCTCGACACATTGGGCGTCTCGGAGCCCTCGAGGAAGTCGAAGACATTCATCGGCGGCAGCGCAGCGGGCTCGTGGTAGTCGTAGCCCAGCGAGTAGGGTGCTGGTGGGGGACTGGGTGCGCGCGGCGGGGCGTCGACAATGGCGACGGCGCCCGCGTCGGCGTCGGCATCGGCATCAGGGGCGTCCTCGACATAGGCATTGCGCGGCACAATGGCCTGCGAGCTGGCCTGCAAGCTGTCCTGCTGCGCGCTGTCTTTCTTGTGGTGTTGCGGCCTGGGCGCCTTCTTGTCCTTGTAGAGCTTGCCCTGGTACTTTTGGTCTTCGGTGATGCAGCTCTGGCGCGATGCGTTAGCCTCTCGCACACACGACGAATCGCAGCCTTTTCCGGGAGCCCGCCCGCGAAGGGCCAACACCACACGGCGACAACAAAGCTGGCAGTCGAAGGCCAAACAATGGGCGGGTGCCCGACAGCGCGGCGGAAATGGGGTCGCATACCGTGTGGGATCTGTAGCCGGCGCCCTCAAAGTGCACCATGCAGTCCAGACATGTGAACGAGGCCCCGTAGCACTGGCCGCGGTGGCTGTCGAGCTTCTTCTTGGTGAGGACGTCCCCGCAGTTCTGGTGGCAGCTGTCAGTGAGCGTCTCTCGTCTCTCGACTCTCGACTCTGGCCGGCGTCGCGGCAGCTCCAGGGGCCCGCGGCGCCAACTGGCAGCAGTGCTGGGTGCGCGGGCGGGTGCTCGAGGGGGGTATCAACACACCTCGCAGGAGAACGAGACCATGGCGGCCGAGTGGGGTTGCTGCCGTCTGGGAGTGCAATATGCAAAATAGCGGTGTACAGCTGGCAGTCCTTTAATGGGAAGAGGAGGGTCGGTGAGGTCAGAGAGCAGGAGACAGCGTGCTTGTATCGATTGCGGCGGGGTGGTTTCAAGTTTCACCTTGTGTTGGAGGTGCTCATCAAACTTTGTTATGGCCTAGCGGCGCCATGCTGGCCACGGAAAACCCCCTGGCGCTGGCACTGCCGCAGCGCGTCGCCATATGCACCATGCGGGCGACCAGCTAAGAATAAATCACGCGACGAACGAGACCTGCAGACGGCGCCCTGGCAATGGTTCAGCCCTGGCACGCCGTGAAGCCACACGACCTGCTGCCGTCCAGCCCAGGTGTGGCCGCATCGTGGAGCCAGCGGTGCGCGCGAACATCTGGCCCGTCACACACACACACACACACACACACATGATGAGAGGGGGCCGCTATGGCCGCTATGGCCTGGATGCCCCCGACACAGCCGGCGCGGCCCCTCTGGCAAGAAGCGCGACGGTCGCAGATAGACAGACATGCATTTTATCACGTTGTCGACCATCGGCCGGTCCTGAGCAGAAGGCGCTGGCGCATACGACGCCGGCGCATAGGGCCAGGGTCTCGAGTCTCCGTTTCCACATTCGCTCAGCCGTCCAGGGGGCCGAGTGATTGTACATACATGGCTACATACCGACCAGCAGAAACAAGCTCGCCATCGCGCCCGCTGCTTGCGTCGCTTCTCCAGGATACATACTCCTAGCGCCCTCCACAGTCTGCTCGGACGGCGCGACCCCCTCAACCACATGGGCAGCCGTCCTGAGGCCGGCACGCTGCGCCAAAGCCGCTTTACTCACCACCGTCATGGCCTCGTCCAAGACACGTCTCTGTGAAACCCGGCTGACTGACTGGCCTGTGGCGGCACCCCGGAAGTCATCGGGACAGGCCTTCAACCCACTTGCCTGGGTCATTCTCCATGTTGGAGCCGTTCACGTCAGCGCGAATCGTGTCCCTGGGACTTGCGCTGCTGGTAGTCGCCAAATCCTCCCCTCTGATATCTGCTCGCGTAGATAGAAGCCTTGGGCAGTGACGAAAAGTCAGCCAATCTCCCTACTATTCATGCCTGGCCTCTGCTAGCCTCAATATCAAGACCTCTTTCGATAACGCCTCTCTCCCAGGGTCCTATGCGGGCTTCCCATCCTTGCCCTTTGCCTTCGGATCTTCCTCTCCGCACCCACAATCATACGCATCCCCGATGTTCTCGCAGTTGAACTCGTCCTTGTGCAACCTCTTGTTCACGATATTGTGGACGTAGCAGCCCCACATGGCGGCCGCTGTGCGTGATGATACCTGCGGAGGGTACTTGGCCAGCACCTTGCCGAAGTGTTCGGCGCACTCTCCGCTGCCAAAACAGTTAGCTTCTGCGCATGACCAGGACCTTGCGCCTGTGTCTCGCGCGTGGCGTACCAAGGGTAGAGTCGCTGGAACAAGTGTACGTAGGAGCGCAATGCTTCCTTCTCGTCGTCGGTGGGCTTCTCGGGGAATCGAGCAAAGGTGGTATGCAGCACTTTCCATGCTGCGCGACCAAGTTCGGCTCTAGTAAAAGCAATGTCAGCGGGTGCCCTATCGGCATGGGTTGTGCCATGTCACGCGGGGAGGGGAATGTTTGCTTCTCTCGTCGAACGTACTTTGCGGTCGCGTTCCCCAGCTTGGGCGCAATCGCATGGCCCGTCAGCAAGGCAGACGAAGGGCCCAGCTCCGTCTTCTGGCCAGGAACCATCGGGACAGGCGGCGCGTCCCCGTGGGCTCCGCGGTACGATCCTAAGAAGGCGACCGACATGATGGCAGCCGCGAGCAGAAGCAGCACAAAGAAGCGGCGGCTTGCGCCCGTGGGAATCATGGCGACGAATACTCGGAACGATCAGATACAAGACGGCCGTACGTCAACATGCAGCGGGCGCGCCAGGCTCGTGGGTTGGACAATTCCTGAGGTGGTTGTGGAGCGTGGCAAGTCTTTGACATGGTCTTCGACATGGTCTTCGACATGGTAGATTACTTTGCCGGCGTGCCAAGCCAGCATGCTTTGATCACCTCCGAATCAGCCCATCCTCTCCTCGCCGTCATTCCTGCCGTTCTGTTCTATGGAAACTTGAACAAGTGCCATCGGGCTAACTCTCTACAAGCATGTGTCTTTTGTTTGAGTGAAGTGAGCGCGCTTACGCCAGCAGCACCGGAATCATGATATATCCAAGCGGATATTTGCGGAGTTCCATGGCCCCGATATCGCAGGCTTTTGATTCAGAAACTCGGTTCTACATACGTACAAACTTTTGACGTCCTACAACCTCAGTATCTCTTCCGTCACGCCACATTGCACCATGGCCTATCCTCCACCCCCCGTTGACACCATCGGTATGCTGATTGCTTTGACCCACCGACGGAAGCGAGTCCTGCCTGTGCTAACCGATGTGCAGATTGGAGCAATGTTGGTTTCAAGATCCGAGAAGGTAAGACTCGCTGAGAGACCCAATGCTTTCCCTCGATGGTGAAGTTTGTCGATTGTTTCAGAAGGACTGAAACCCTGTATGCAAAAAAAGAACATGAGAGAGCCTGCGCCGCAGTGCAAGGGAGACGTTCAAGTTCAAGAGCCACATTTCTACCACATATTGCACACCTGGTCTCTAACGTCTCCGCAGTCGTTGGCCACGTAGAGTCACACTACTCTGTAAAGGATGGCAAATGGACGGCGCCCGAGTTCATCGAGGATCCTTTTCTCCGCATACACGGAATGGCTCCCGGCCTCAATTACGGCCAGCAGTGCTATGAAGGCTTGAAAGCTTTCCGGGCGCCTGATAACAAGATCAACATCTTCCGACCGAACAAGAATGCTGAGCGAATGCAGCACTCTGCCTCGTACATATCTATTCCTGAAGTTCCAACTGAGCACTTTCTCGCTTGCTGCAAGCTCGCGGTTGGCATGAACGCCGCATATGTCCCGCCTCACGAAACCGGGGCGGCGATGTACGTGCGACCGTTGCTGTTTGGCAGCTCAGCACAATTGGGGCTGAACCCCCCGGAAGAGTACACATTCGTGGTCTTTGTGATTCCCACAGGTGTTTATCATGGAACAAATCCTGTGGATGCGTTGATTCTGGAAGATTTCGACCGCGCTGCGCCAGAGGGCACTGGGTCTGCGAAAGTCGGAGGCAACTACGCGCCAGTTCTGCGGTGGAGTGAAAAGGCACACAAGGCCGGCTACGACATCACACTCCACTTGGACAGCAAGACGAGGACGGTGATAGACGAGTTCTCGACGTCTGCTTTCATTGGCGTCAAGAAGGATGGAGACAAGATCAAGCTGGTGTCGTCGAACAGCAAGAACGTGATCAAGAGTGTGACTGGAGACAGCATCCTCAAGATTGCAGAGAGTTTCGGGTGGGAGACTGAGTCTCGCGAGGTATGGCTCGCCCTCATTTGTCACGATTACCTACGCTGACACTTGACAGATCCCCTACGAGGAAGTCGCCTCCTTCAAAGAAGTCCTCGCCGCAGGTACCGCAGCAGCGCTTGTTCCGATCAAGTCAATCACTTTCGAGTCCAGAAACGAAAAGATGACATATGAGGATGCATCAAAAGAGCCTGGGCCGATTTGCGTGAAGCTCCTCAGCACCCTGAAGGGCATCCAACAAGGCAAGATCGAGGACAAGTTCGGTTGGCTGTACAACGTCGACAAGCCCGCGCAGTGGAATGCAAACGGCGAGCAAGCCGGGAAAGCGACTGCCGATGGGCTTCCTTGAGTGACGTCCAGCAGAAAATTGTGGAGTTGGCGTTTTGGCGGTGGGTCGGGCATTGAAGCACTCACGGACACGGTGGTTTCCAAAAGTGACCTGTCTAACGGACTTTTCAGATAGGCACGTATCTAGCTCTTGCTGCGACACAGCAACATGCACATATGGCTTCATCCCATGTCTAAGCAATATATGCATCGTCAGCACCAATCATGACCAAAGCCCCCGTGGTATTCGTGCGGACATGAAGCGGTCCCGAAGTTGATTCTCCTTGCATGGTGCGCAGCACGCTTCCATGCTCCACTGCCCCGTTCTCGCCGCACTTCACACGCCGCCCTCGCCCTCGGTCACGGCCAGCCCGTCACTGCGCGCACGTCACCGTGCCTCGCCATGTCCAGATGCACCTGAAGGCTCGGCATCAATCCACCGCGACGCTTGACCCAAAGCGGGCATTGGCCAATCGCGCGCCTCCCAGACGGGCGGCTAATGCCCGATCCCCGCGTCTGCGTCTGCGTCTGCGTCATCCCGTCGAAGCGGAAGGAGCACGTCGTGCGACGTACGTTTATTCGCGCCTACTCGAGCTCCAAGGCAGACACGCCGCCTAGAACTGAATTCCCCTCCCCCTCCCCCTCAACAACGCGCCGTTGACGAACCCCCCCTCCCCGATCTTGCAACAAGATACCACAACCCCACAACCCCACCAAGCCTCACACACGCTCTTGCCCTTGCGCACGCGAACCGCTGCCTGCTCAGTCGATCCTCGAGCGCACGGCATCCTCGGCACGGTCCAGAGTTGCGCACCTCGAGGTCCTTGCGAGATCTCGCGGCCCGTCGCGATGCCGTCCTTGTCGCGTGGTGTGGACAGGCTGAAGCGTCACTTTGGGGAGAGCCTGAGCCCCGACGATGCCTATTTGAGCTGTGAGTCTTCCATGTGCGATGGTGGCAGAGGGTGGGAGATGTTGCACTCGAGGCTAATCGCGCGCAGACTACGACGTACGAGGTGAGTGCGACCGCGGCGCATCCATTCAGTCGGCGCGAGCGCGGCGCATGGATTCTTGCCGCCTGAGCACAACACTAAGCAGTGATAGTCACGAATCTGGACATGGATAGCATCAAAGATGACTGGCTCACCGACAATGCTATTGCATTCTGGGAAGAGTATGCGTCGACTTTTCTTCAGCCTCCGCCATATCTTGCCCCACCATTTCTCCGCTGACCCCATCCACAGATACCTCGAGCGCGAAGAGCTGACGGCATACCCCAAGGCCCAGATCGTGCTGCTCCGCCCATCCATGTCCTTCATGCTGATGAACACGCCTGATCCGGTGGACATCAAAGAGGCCCTCCCTGACTTCTCCATCACAACACACATCTTCCTCCCCGTAAACGACAACCACAACGTGTCACAGGCTGAGGGCGGCTCGCACTGGTCCCTACTCCTTGTCTCCGTAATCGACGGTGTCGCGTTCCACTATGACAGCCTGATGCCGTCAAACGATGTCGAGGCGCGGCGAACGTGTCAGAAGTTGCAGGCGCTGCTGGGCAAGCGGATCCGTTTTATCCACATGGACGACGCACCACAGCAAGAAAACGGCAGCGATTGCGGCGTCTTCGTGTGCCTTCTCATGCGCCATCTCCTCCTGAAGCGACTCCTCCGCGCGGATGCAACCAAGAAGATTAGCATGAGCATGAAGGACAATGCCGTAAACGCAACCGAAGGGCGCAAAATCATGATCCACACAATAGAAAAGAGAAGAAAGGAGGGAGAGAGGCGGAGATCGTAAGTCACCACTTCCTGGTGGCTTTAAATATTGTGTTAACCGTGATAAGGCGCAGCGCCTCACCCTTCCGCCAATCCGGTGGCTCCTCTAACAACGCCAAATCCAAATCCCCGCCGCGGATAGGAGAAGAGAATGACAGTCTGAAGAGTACGAAAAGCAACTAAGCACCAACCAACCCAGCCTTCACAAAATCCCTCCTTTTGATCGACCGCTATGCTTTACAAACGCTTCGCTTCGCTTTCCCTCGAACAAACCAACACAACCCGCATTCTTAACGATCACACTAACGCTGCTCGCATTTTTAAAGCTACCAATCCACCCATTACTACGATATCCGACTTCGAATGGAAAGAAGCTATCTGGGAAGAGTACGGTGATGTTGTCATCTTCCCCGCGTGGTTGTGGAATCCAGATGAGATTTTTGGGGGCCAGTGGCGTTCGATAGACGATGGTGATAATGAGGGGGAGGGTAAGGATGAGGATGCTGATGAGGACGACGACGGCGATGATGATGATTATTACGATTGTTTCTGAGTAGAGAGTTCATCTGATCACACGGACATGGAGTCGAAACCCGAATTTTGAGAGGAGCGTTTAGGCAAGAGCGGTTGAGCAAGTCAGTCCTACCCAGTGTTTGTTGCGTAGATCGAGTGTCCCATCCTTCTCCCATCCTTCTCCTCCCAGGATGGGAGTAAGCTTTCGTCCGCGTTACGCACAATCTTGTTACGCGTGGATAGCGTTTTCATGGTTTTATGGTTTCATGTCGTAGAGTATGAGCGACCATTCGCATGCGTGCACATGGATTGACGACGCTTTTACGACGCAGCCACGCAAGTATATCTTGTAATTGAGCATGGTTTATTTATTTTTGGGGGGGGTTGGTGTAGCTACTGTGCACGTACTTGTCGCCGTGTTTCAACGGTGCTGCCATATTATTAAAGGTACTAACAACACTACCTAACACCTAACCCCTTGTCCATAATGTGCCGAGTGATATCGGAAATGCTTTGCCGTGTATTAATGCAAGCAAGGAAACGGAGGACAATCTACAAACTCCAATATCCTTGTCTCCCTAGTCCATAATAGACCGCCGATTGACCACCATTCCTAGGTATAACTACATATTACAATATCATACACCGATTTAAACGAAACAGGAGTTCCAGAATGCCATGCAACAAGTCTTTTCGTTGTGAACTGAGGTACCCCGTAAATACAATTGTACGCCTGCCGTATCATATCCCGTTTAGTCGTTATTCGTGGAAGAAAGGCAGCTCCATCATCAAAGAAGTGATATCTGACAGAACAAAAAGAACATGCAGTGGATGCGTTGTAGGTAGTTTCGATTGAGATCTTATAGGCCCCGACAACTGGACTACTCGTAACGCTGTTGTTCTTGGGCCAAGTCGGCAGCCAACTTCTCTAGTTCATCTTTAAGAATTCTCTTGTTGTGACGGACTCTCGTGAGAACGCTCTCAAACTTGCCGCTATGGCGATCGACAAGATTGTTTAATAAAATGGCTCCATCGCGAGAGTACTCGTCCACAATATCCTCAACAGCGGCCTCGCTGCTCACCACGTTGCGCAGGACATGGTTCGAAACCCTGAAAAGTTGTTCTTTGATGGTAAGGTGGTGAGGCTGTAAGCTGGCTTCCCAAGACTGCTCTTCGCCCTGGTCAATTGCACTTGATGGTTCCTGCTCGGACTCTGAAGATGGGTGTGCCGAAGTTGAGCTGTGGCTACTCGGAGCTTGCGGCGGAGACGATGGGAAGTGTTCTGGAGCAGTTTTCGCAATGGGTAGCTCCGACTCTTCCTCGGCAACAAGAGTGTCATCACCATCCATGCCCATGCTCCCTCCTTCATGGGCCAGCGCATCGAGTGGCTGGGTGTCATCGACTGGTTGTGCTGGAGGATCAACAATGGATGCTTCGGCCTGAGTTTGAGGGATTTCAGATTGTGCGATTTGAAGCGGATCGGATTTGCGCTGTCGCTTGATCGGCCTGTCTGCTTCAGTGGGACTTGGCGATCTGGCTCGACGTGCTTTCCGCTGGCTGGGTATCACATGTACAGAGCGATTCGACCCGCGTCGTTCACTGCTTGCTTGCGAAGTAGGCTCCTTGACGACGACGACGACGACGGACGGCTCATAATGAGCCTTGGAGGGAGTATTTGCCACGTCTGCCCAGAGAGACTCATCTGTGAGGCGGCGAGTGAAATCGGTCGAGCGTTTGGAAGCTTGACTCTGGGGCTGGGTAAAAGGGTCAGCCTTAGCGGTCTCTTGATCTCCAATGTCTTTCTCCATTTCCATCCGACCTCGTTCTGCGTGGCCGGAGATAGCGGTTGACTCTGCGTGTGGCGATGCTGGGATGGGCTTGCTGTTACTGGAGAGCACCTCGCCTTCGGTGGACCCCGGAGTGCGGCGACCAAGCTGATGCAAAGGCGTACAAGTGTAGTCCAACTGCTTCTCAGAGCCAACCTTGGGCGTCTTGTTCGTCTGCACCGCGGTGCTACGTTCCCTTATTCCCAATTTGTAGGTAGACGGTTTGGTCACAAGCCGACGAGCCCGTTTGGTTTCGGTGCTTGGACTGATGGGGTCTTCGACAATTCGAGAAGGGGCGATGGTAGTCAAGACAGCCGCACCTGCCGTCTTCTTGTGTTTGACCTCGGGGGTCGATGGTGGCGTGGAATGCACTTCCTGTTGCTGTGGGGTAGGAATGATCGGCTCGGGAGTGCAGCTTGCTGCAGGTGTTTTTATCTGACTCGAGGCGCCAGGTGTGCGGGCACCAGCCACTGTCTTTAGTGCCTGGAATTGTTTTTGTTGCATATCCTCATCATTGAGTTGGCTTAGGAGATTAGCCTCAAATCTGAGCGTTGCTTCTGGCGGCGGCAAAGTCGGAGATGGCTGTGGAAAGCCATCAGTCAGTGTATCATCTTCAGATATTGCTCCTGTTGTCTCAATAACATCTGTGTCAATCGCGACGGTCTCCTTCCTTGACTGTGGCTTCGATGAGGCCTTTTTACTCCGATCGCCCGACTTTGATATGGCTGGTTGTGAGCTTGACAGTTCCTGGGGTTGTGGGGCAGGCGCCTTAAGAGATACAGGGTTTGAATAGGCTGCAGGAACAGTTTGGCTTGTGTGTTTTGCGTGTTTTGCGTTGTTTATTGAGGCAGTCTCATGTTTCTTTGGAAGTGCTAACCCCATATCACCTACCACTGCTATCGACAACTTGCTTTTTGCTTCAGTGGTCCTCATAGATGCCTGAGGTTTCCTCCTCCCTTTGTCCGCCCTCTTATTTTGTGGCAATATCTGTTTTGTGGAGGCGCGAGTTCTCTTGGGTTTGCTCTCCACATAGTCTGATTCGGAAATCTCATCCTCGTCCGCGCTCTCCTCATTATATGTTACTGGGGTGGCTACCTTCCGCCTTTTCCTCGTTCGTGAATCGGCGACCTGGGCTTTCTCGATCGGAATTGCGTAGATGTCGACTTCTGCAGATGACGCCATTTGGGAAGATCGCGGTTTCTGTGATAGTTCATTTCTTTTTGGTAGTTTCAAAGTTGTTGGACGTGTACTAGGACCGGTGCCCACTCGTTGACTGCTGGAAAATTTGTTGCCTGACGGCTGCTCTTCATCCGTGGTACCCCCATTCTCGGGTTCGAGCTCTCCTTCGTCATCAGAACGGTTCGATGCCGACCTCTTCATAGCGCCTGGTTTTGATCTCGCATTCTGTCCTCCGGTAGTAGTGTGTTGCTTCACGACATTCGTTGCTCTTCCATTGACGTTTGGCCGTTTTTCTGAGACAATCAGTAGTTGCTTTATATCGGTCTGTTGATGATGGGCAGATCGCGGGACACCGGTGCCAATGCGTGGCTTCCCATATGATATTCTCTTCTTCGTTGTCCCAGAAGGTCTTGCCATCCGCCATGAGTCGCTACGAAAGCTATGATCATCAACGTGCCCACGGCTCTTTCCTTGGTCTGTTCTCCCTCTTTCCGTATCGTTTGGCCTCTCTGGCTCTTCAAAGAACGTTTGATCAGCCGCAGCCGCAAATGGCGGTATGGCAGATGCTGATGTGTGGTTGATCCCAGCGGTATCTTCCTGCACCGAGGAACTCCTGTTTTCCGTCTGTCCTTGTTGACTGCCATTCAGATTTGAACTCGGTTCGTCCTTGCCAGTTGGAAAGACAGTGGTGAAATGCCGCAAAGGGTCTTCTACATCTTCCCGATTAATAAAATCTTCCACAATGCCCTCCACGGGATCGGATCCCAAGCCCATGGTGACCTGGCTCCAAGATGTCTTCCGTATCACAGAGCTTATTCGACTTTGCGCATTGCTTGAGACTACTTGACTGTTCGGTATCTTAGAACCCTTAGGAGCATTATCCGCCAGTCTCGGTACATAGTCGTTTCGTGGGCCTGTTTCTTCATGCTCCGCGGCCCCATGATCACCAGACTCGTCCGAGCTCCCCAAGGTCAAGATCTCCTGGCTGGTGGATACTTTCCGTGGAGAAGACGTGCACTTGTCAATGGCTTCTCGGCATTGCTCTGCAGTAGTGGAGGAGGGGAATGTGAGAGTGACTGTGTGGCCATTGTGCTCGCTTGAGTTGACAAGATAGGTGAAGTGTCCTCCACGAAGGTTGAGGATGACATCCCAAGCATCGTGCTTTAGATCTGTGGCCTGGGAATCGTGCAAGACAGCCTGCTGTATCTTGAGGTCTTGAATATGCTGCAGAGGTATGTCCACAAAAGTTATTTCCTGGACACCAACATCTGCGGCCATAACAGTAAGAACCTTGGCTTGGTTGATTGCTACCATGTGAGAAGAACGGAAGAGTCTGAAATCATCCGAGGTCGAAATTGCAGCTGTATACCAGATATCGTAGTCATCCTCTCCCGGCAGTGGCAACAACTCCAAGTCTATAACAGCGTCGATGTAGTCCTGGAATTTCTCCATCCACTCCAATCCCCCGGCGACTGGGAAAGGATCGGTAACAGGCGCTTTTCCGGCAGGCCAGAGATTGGAGAACCTGACCTTGCGAAGCAAGGCCAGACGTATAAGCACGCCCGCTATTATTCTAGTCTCCTCCATCTCCCGATCTCCAAGGACCACGTGCCCAAGCTCGGCGAGCTCTCCAGTATATGTAGCCAGATGATCCATAATCAAGGGAGATTTGGCAACCATCTTCACCAGGGCAAGCCCGAGCCATCGTCGCCGGAGGTGTAATAGTCTGTTGTCGCAGAACGCTCGGAGGTACTCCAGCGCTGTCCTCGGTGGAATTGCAATGAAGGTGGATACAGTCCGGCAGGCGAGTTCAGCCAGTAGCTTTCGAGATGCATCGTTGTCGGGCGTGGTGAGAGCATTCTCGAAATCCTGCGCGGACATATTGCTGTGCGAAGGCGAGGCAGAGTCCACGCATGCGCGCAAAGGAGACGCGAAGAGGTGTAAGTGGCGTGGGAGCAGTCAAGGAGAGCGTTATTCGAAGGTTGGCGAGGTCCCACCTTGGCCACGTCGTTGATTGAGGAAGGCGCGACCACCGTCGCCAAACACACCCTCGCAAATGGGCGTAATCTTCTTGAATGGTCAAATCGCACTGTCCAGTCGAGCGGCGCTAATCAATGGGTGGTTCTTATTCTCTACGACCCTAGCGCCTCATCTGTATGAGGGGTGTCTGAATGCGTTCCAAGGGGGGCCGCCCCGAGGGTGAAAGAAGGGTGGTTTTTACTGGGCAGCATGTCCAAGTTCAGTCCTCTCCTGCGCGTGCAGTCTACGAGGGGCGAGAATCTCCCAGTAAATCACGTCGCGAAACGTCGCGCTGACGCGAAAGTGACGCGCCTCTGATACCTCTCGGCTTGACCCGTGCTAGCGTCATTTCATATTCGCTGCAAAATCCTTGCAGCATAGACGCCGGAGATATGCTCTGAAATAAGAGATTGAATCGTGGAAGAGGAGACTTGGTCTTTTGATAGCGAAGACGGGAGCTCTATACGAGATGACTGGATGAAATTTGAGAGGAAACGAAGCGCAAAGAAACGTTGAAATACAAGTACAGCTCAAGCAATGCAGGCCACTAAAGAAAGAGTATTTGATAGAAATATGGAAACGCCGTTCCTGAAACCACTGCTCGAAAGAGATGGTTGAGTTTACAATGCGCGCAAGGAAGAGGGACTTTCAGGTCTATTCGAGCTCGGGTCTCATTGCTACATAAGAGGTAGCTCTCACGATAGGTACCCCAGTAGGTTAGCAGGGCTTCGGCTGGTTGAAACTCATGTTTGAACGCTACGTTGGATCGTGGGCGGCTCATGGGGTATGGGATTTGGGCATTCGTGCGTAGTGGCCGCTATCATGGCAGAGAGAAGTCGTCTGCCAGCTCTGTAGCACACATGCTCCATGCTTATTCCTATAATACGCCACCCATATGTGGTCTATCGCATTTTGGGCTGCAATAGAAGAATTGATAGAAAATGGATGTCGATGCTGCTGTCCGTGGTGGAGGGGTTGTACACACGCGGAGGATACTGTTCCGAGGTACGGAGAGAATTCCGCTGGGGCTTGGCTCTCGTCACGGCCCCAAGAGCCGTGCGCAAGCTGTCACCCATCCACTCTTCAACCTCAATTCAAGCCAACGATACTCCCTATCCGCCGCCATGTTACTCCAATGGGCACCCCTTCTGACCCTGGTGCTCAGTGCAATTGCTGAGCCGGGACAAAAGCCTCTACCCGAGGCTTCGAACGAAACGCCTCTCCTCCCCGAGTCGGTCTCGAGTGAACTCCTCTACCTTCATCGAACGCTCGTCGAGATCAGTTCCATAACAAGGAATGAAGAGAAGGTTGGGAAGTGGCTGGCGTCGTATCTTCGCGACAAGAACTTTACCGTTGAGCTCCAGGAGGTGGCGCCTCAGCGGTACAATGTGCTGGCATATGGGAAGAAGCGAGATACCACGATACTTCTCTCCTCACATATCGACACGGTACCCCCGTATTGGCCCTACTATTACAACAAGACGACGGATATTATTGGAGGACGAGGGTCGGTAGACGCCAAGGGCAGTGTTGCTGCACAAATTATCGCCACATTGGGCTTCAAAGACCAGCTCCAAGATGATATATCCCTGCTCTTCGTGGTTGGAGAAGAGGTTGATGGTGCTGGTATGCGTGCGTTCTCGGATTGGGCCAAGCGTCCAGAGTACGAAATCGTCATATTTGGAGAACCAACAGAGGGAAAACTTGTCTGTGGGCACAAGGGCATCATGCACCCTACTCTCAAGGCCATTGGCAAGGCCGCTCATTCGGGATATCCTTGGTTGGGTGTATCCGCAAACGATATATTGATCGAAGCGTTGGAGAGGTTGGTCGTGCTGAGAGAACATCTCCCCTGGAGTGAAAAGTATGGGAACACCACCGTGAACTTCGGTCGCATTGAAGGCGGAGTGGCGGCAAATGTTGTCGCTGAGACAGCAGAAGCGAGTTTAGCCATGCGGTTAGCTGCAGGAAGTCCTAAGGAGATTGTGGAGTTGGTTGAGCGTGCCCTGAAAGATGTAATATCAGATGCGAAAGAGCTTGGGGGGAGTCTAGAGGTTTCATGGAAAAACGAAGGGTATGGGCCCATCAACATTAACTGTGATATCGAAGGCTTTGATAAGATTACCGTGAACTACGGGACGGACGTGCCACATTTAAAAGGAGACTACAAGAGATATCTGTATGGCCCTGGTACCATCTTCGTTGCACACTCGGATCATGAAGCATTGAAAAGACTTGAGTTGGAGCAGGCGGTACTTGACTATAGAAGGCTCGTCATAGCAGCCTCAAAGATGGAACATCAAGAGAATATAGACATGTGAATTCCAAAGTCCTAATCTTCACAAAGTTTGATCTGGCTCGACTCTCCTAACGCACCTGTGATGAGTTCTCGACCAACCAGCCTGTGGCGTAAATCCTCTGGGCGTTGCTGAAAAGAGGACCTGCGGAATTGAAATCCTGCTATTGATAGCAAGCGAAAAACACGCGTGGGGGTATTCCACTGGTCCCTGCCTGATTCATACGTCGCACTAAAGTTTACTACGCGAGATTCCGTAGGACACCAGTAGCACCACATGAGGTATTTCTCTTTTGCCATAAATTCATTTGTTATATCATCCGATTATTCTGAATGCATGTATCACAGGGAGCCTAGAAGTTTATCATCAGTTTGCTGGCAAAAATCTGCAACGGTCCAGTGAAGCCCCCCTGGGCCTTTTGTGGTACTCCGTATCTTCAATGGACGGATCTCTATCAACTGAGATCTACCACTATCATACAAGTTCACTCGCAGCATGAGTTGTCATCCCCTTTTCAAAAGTGATCTTCTCAGCACCAGCCCCAAGTCATCAGGTTACGCCGCACGAACCATCATATTCTGTAATTTCGCTTTCTAAAGCATCAACATATTCCAGCATTGTTCAGATGCTGTCCGAGCACGGCCGCCCCTGATGTACCAAGTGTAAAACAAGAGGTCAGCATACCCTAAGTCAGGCCGGGTTGCTCCGCCCATGCAAAGAAATCAACGGGACACACACACACACACACACACACACACACCACGTTCTTATGGAATGGTGCTCACGATTTCCCACAGAAGTCAGCGGCCTATGACTTTAGGCGAAAGTTTAATCGCTGTAGTACGGATAAGCCTCCCAGGAGCAGGGTCCCGTACGAAGAGGAGCCATACCGGCCATTCGCGAGTAAAGTTCAAAGGTAGTGTCCCAAGATGGTTGCTTAAACAATCTTGCGTACTACATCCCGATGAACACAGAGATCCTGCATGGGGCCGTATGTACTTGTACAACAACTCAGAACCTGGTCGTTCGTCCTTCCTTAGGTAGGTTTCCTAGAGGACTTAAGCGAGGCAATGTGTGGGGTGGGCGCCTTCCATGCTCTTTACCTACTTAGGTACATACTTACCGCCACTTTCCATGGAATCTATACCTATATGTGCGCGCCAGGTATGTCTCTCCTTTCCTTTCACTAAGACTGACAGCATGATCAGCTTCACTTGCTAGATTTTGATTGTGTGTGCTTTTCTTTGGGCTTGAACACCAACATCTCATCTCTCCTCTATATTCATTTGGAGCTCGAGTCTATCGCCCGGCATATACAAAAATAACTCGACCTTTGGTTCAAAGTTCTATACATTTGTTAAACATTACGACGCAGCAATCAGAACCATTCCGACAATCGGAGTTACCCTCATTGCCCCACTCAGCTTTGGCAAAATTACATTGAAGAAGTGTCGAGCGTTCGATATCACTTTTCGCTTCTTTTAGGGGCTCATCCATTCAATCGTACGTAACTTCGCTCCAACCTGATCCTTGCCAACTGTTTCTAGTCACTCAAGCAATTCGAAGGATATTGGGTTCAAATCTTAAGAGAACACTCATTTCCCATTGCCCGTGTGATTGGGAGAGGGCTTTCACCTGGAATACTATGAAACAGATCTTTATAATGTCACCTCGTGGCGTTGAGTCGCTGTCGCTTAGCCCTCCCTTGCCATCTGCCGGGGTCTCTGAGATTCCCATATATGACCTAGTAAGCCTCACTACTACCCAAGGCCCCTCGTTGGACACTCCGGCATGGACATCATAGGGCTAAGGAATCCATAGGCGCGAAAAAAGCACACTTATATCTGGCAATGTTGCGCTTGCGGTAATTCTTCAATTCCAATACGGGGGAGCACATGTCCACAATGTGGCACGCCTCGGTGTGTGAACTGCCAAACTACCAGAATCCAAAGGAAGTGACTGCACCGCATTAGGTACGTAACTCCCGAATTCGCTCGCTTGGCACATATTTTCTAAGCAGAAAGGAGAGCCCTTCAGTGCTATGGAGGGACCATCCGAGAGTGCGATTAGTAATACTTACTGATGACAGCGCTTTGGGAAGAGCTCCCTACCAGATGCAGGTCGGCACTTGGTGTAAGTGGCAGATTACTCTCATGAATGTCAAGAAAAACCAACCGCGGTTGCACAGGTGGATGGAGCACCGTGTGGTGAGACGGATACATTTGTAGATGAGTCAAATACTTCGTGCAGAAGGAGAATATACAGGAGTAGAAATCAAATCATAGATATGATTCTGGCTTCAAAAGAGTGCGCCGACATCAACACATGTAACAGTAAAATGAGCGCTTACACGGCGCCAATCACCATAACTGTACATGAAATCCAGGAAAGCCAGTTTTAGGGTTGAAATCGTTATTCGAGGTGATGGAAAATGGAAACCACCCGTAAGTTGCATATCCGAGGCTACCATTACAAAGAATACCAAAAACTCCAAACAGACAAGAACTAGATACCATGCAATCTAATCTGCGACCGGGGTGTCAACACGCCCCAGTTCCGCTATACCTGGAGGCAAACTCAAGCCGAGCAAGTTCATGGCATTCTCCAGAACCTGTCGCGTTGTCTCGTAAAGAGCCGATTGCGCAGGCGTTATCTCTTGTGGTTCATAACCTTCCCCTGCAGGCTCTTCGTCTTCGAAACAGTCGGACACATGCTCGATGAGGTTGGTGAGGTATGTCATGATAGCGGATGGTTCGAGATTCTTGTAGACAGCGGAAACAACTTCAGGGTACTCCGCTAGGAGAAGAAGCAAACTTGTTTGGTCTTCTCCCTCAATCGATGCATAGTCTTCGTTTGTGAGATCTTCTGGTACTGGATGCGCCAGTAGTAATGCGCGTAGTCGGGCATACCAGTACTGTAGGTATGGTCCAGATCCTGTCTTGAATGTCGTCATACTAGAAATATCAAAGGCATGGCTGCTTGAGAACCGAGTGGCGAGCTCTTGAGTGAGAAGCGCTGCGATGCCCACAATTTTTCCAGTATCTTCAGAGTCGCCCAGCAGACGTGCCTTCTCTTCATCAGCTCTAAGTGCATTGAGCATGGCCTTCTCACACTGGTCTAAGATTTCATGCGGTTGGTGTATTTGACCCTCGCCGAGTTTCTCTGCCATGTGCGACACATCGTTGAAGTTTATGTGTTGCAGTCTGCCAGCAAGATCGGTCATGTCCATAGCTTCGAAGAGTTTGGTCATGCGGGTGAAGTGACCACTCTTTTCCGCGGCGACGAATATCATCTTGTCGAAGCTCACTTTGCGGTAACGATCCAACACCGAAGCTAGATATCGCAGAAGGTATGTGCTCGTTCCTGATCTATTTCGAAGAAGTGCTGCTCCGGATCTTTGGCCAAGGTCTTTCATGTCAACTCCCCAAGCACCATCAATATCTTTATATAGGCCTTTGTCCTTCAGTGCTTGCTCGATCTCAGCCATAACCTCCTGGCTGACCTGTGATTCGCCGGAATATTCGTCGAAAATAACGCCCAGACGTGCGTAGAAATTCGTATAATTTTCGATGTTAACGTCCCGAACACGCTTGAATAAGGCCATGGCTTGATCGTCTCCATCTTCCATTCTCTTGAAATAGGCATTTCTCTCAGCGAAGAGACCCTTCCCTTCGATGTCGGCCTGTGCCTCGCCATCGTCAGTCCCCTTCTTCTTCGCTTCACTGGCTTTTTTGCTTGCAAGTTGCTCGGGAAGGAACTCTTCGTGAATCTTGTGATAGACTTCTAGAAGGTGCCCCACCGAGTCTTGTTCGAAGGCTTCTTCCGACCCAAACCGTTCCCAGCCAACCCCAAGGAGCCCAGTGGGTTTTCCCCAGTCACCAAGAAAGTTGATCTTAGTGATATCCCAGCCGTGATGTTCGTGCATTCGGCTCACAAATGCTCCAAGGATCGTGCTTCGCAAGTGCTTCCCTTGGAATTCCTCTGCAATGTTGGGGTTCGAGAACTCAACAACGAGCTTCTTCCGACCTCCTTCCGGTGACGCAGGTTCCACGAGTCCAAGGCTGGAATCAGCGCCATATGATTGCTTCCGATCATTGATATAACGGATTATCAGAGGCGTAAAAGCCTCTGACTGGACACAAAGTCGCAAATGGATGCCATCTTCCCATGGAAGAGGGAAGAGTGCCGAAGGTGGAAACTAGGTTGATATGTTATCATCCTTGAGTCTTGAACACATGAAAACATGTAGTCTCACCTTCTTTAAGAGGGCATCAGCAACCTCGGAGGGCTTGACACCAGGACATAGCCTTGGTAAAACTACAGTAAAGTCGCCATGAAGAGGATTACTAGACAACTGAATGGAGTTGTAGGCTGCAGTAGGGTCGCACTCAATCGACTTGCATAGAGCATTGGCGAGGTAGGAACGGCACACGTCGATAGGCTTGTTCAAGACATCGGCTGTAGCGTGTGGTGGAATGGGGCTGCTCAACTCAAGCTTGCCAAGCAAATCTTCTAAATCAGAAAGTGAGAGAGTCGCCATGAGGCAATACCACTCTTCCGTTGAACAGTAAATCGTTTTGATGAGTAGTCTTTAGGCTGTGAGATGTCCTGGGCTTGTGAGTTGGTGGGCTGAGGATGGTATGAAGGCAGCTACGAGGCACTCTCATACACGTTGGGTCCCCGGTGTGATGGAAGGAAAGAACAGCACGCACCTTTGAAACCCAACGCCCATCGCGTCAACACTCTTAAGCGCACGCCATCCATTCATTTTAAGCCTCATTGTATACGATTCGTTGCATTGCCCAAGCACTGTCAGCGTTCGTGGTCGTTTTTGGTTGGTCGAGTTGCCTGGGGAGGGGGAGGCATCACACCAACCCAAAACCCATGATCGCATTTCGAAATTATTGGCTGTTAGATATCGCACTCGGCATTTCTATCCCGGCCGATCCATAGGCATTGCCGACTGGCGAGAAACAAGCCAGTCTCCTAAGTCGGTCTATGAAGACAACGTTCATCCCAGGCAGTGCACGTGACTATGGAGGCTCGACCACACAACTGCCAGACAAGGGGTTACTCGATACTGGGTAAACACCATTGATGATAGGGATCTGCGTACCATATGCAGTGGCGATGTTTTGCATATTTTCAAGATCATCATTTCCTAATAAGGTTACTAAAGTGAAGCGTCTTGGGAAACTACCCACTTACCATCTGTACTTTCCGGGGGCAGAAACCGAGCCAGTCGTTCAACAAGCTGTTTGTACCATCTAAGGTGGCCAACCAAATTGGATATGAATACATAAACCCTCAAACCCAATACCATGAGGAGAGCACTTGCGAAAAAAGACCACTGGTTTTTTCGGAAAGGGAAGATCTCCTGCTGGTTACCAAGGTATGCAACAGCAATCCCGACAAGTAGCAGAAACTGATTGATCTATTGACATATCAGCAACGTCCGGTCATCGTAGGGAATGATTAGACGAACCGAAAACGCTTCTTGGGCTGTTCGCAGGTTGGCAGAAGCTACTCTTCTCACTTCAAGGCTGACATTGTGATTCTTCAAACTTATATGACTATTTTGAAGTGCTATTCCGTGGCTGTTGTAATTGATACGATTGCTTTCAAGGTTGATTTGATTGCTTTCAAGGTTCATTTGGGTTTCGAGCTTTGTCTTGTCAGTTTGACAAAATGTGGTAGGGTAAGAGACGTACAGTATTTTTATATTCTTTGCAGGTGTCGTCCAAGTAAGCAAAGGTCTGCTCGATGCACTGAAGCTTTCTCATAGTTGCACGAATTTGGTGGAGATGTAGTGTAGCTCTCCGGACTCGAAGATCAGTCAAATAGCGGACATCTCCAGAAGGGGTATCAAACTTCTTCCAAGCGAGCACAGTCTCCGACAAACATCCTCGGATTTGGCGTAGAAGCCTCAAGATAGGAATGAGCCAATGGAAAATCTCGGTCCGGGTCTGTGTCGATGTGTGAGTCAGGTGCTCCCGTTCCTGTGAACGGTGTTAGACGCTTCTAGACAAAGTCTTGCTTTTTGCTATAATACAGAACTTGGTATTTGAGTACACTCACCCATTTCAGAACGCTAACTTCTACACTGCGTGCAAGAAATGTCCACTCTTGAAGCACTTGCTTGGACCTAAAATCCAAATTGCGGAGCCAGTACTCCCTCGGAGCCCACACAGGCATGTTTGAATCTACTTCTATCCCCTCTCCATCTGATGCGATTGGGTCTTGCATAAGCTCATCCTCAAACTCCTCATCTTCAGTGTCTTCGAGATCGGAAGCATTGTTGAAGTGGGTATCAACAAAGGCGTATCCCGTCCATCTAGTATGATCAGAGCCACACATTGCAAACGATATGCTTGCTGCATGGAGGCCCCATATACTACAAGATTTTCCTGGTGCAGGTGGTATGTCTAAGAACGAAAGGTCTGTCCATCTCCTTGTTGGTTTGCTGTGTGGCGGATCCATGTCGTCTTTGAGAAAGGGATGCACTTCTCTTAGCGCGAGGTATGGAAGATGGAATTCGAGACTGAATACAGAATATCCTAGTGGCTACAAGAAATATGTAAGCAGTAACATACACGCTGATTCAGCTCCTTTCAGGCAAAAGATCTAGCAAAAAAACCAACATACAGGCATCTCTATGCAAATGGATGTTTGGAGGGCAATATGTTTCCAAATGGCGTCCTTAAGGGTTGGTACTTGGTGGCGAGATGCTGTGGCGCTGAGTGCAGCAATGAAACTCGCATCAAGATCTGGGACGTAGCTGAAAGAGGTGAGTATGGGTTTGTCTATTGCGCAGACGCACCAAAAGATACCAAAGTCCGATGACAACAACTCAAGGGGGACCAAGCTTGAGATGCGATTTGGGTCTGGGCATGAGAGGAATCTGCCACTTACACCAAGCGTCGATCTGCATCTGGTAGATAGCTCTTTCCAAAGCGCTGTCATTGGTAAGCGTATGATCTTTACAACTCGCCCTAATCGTAGCCATACCTTCTCAGTCATACACTGCTGAATCTGGACATCATCGAGACGATTATGATAAGTTCTTGCGTACCCAGTTGAATACTCCCTATCATCAAGCCAAGCTCTTGCACGTTTGCATCTACGTCCTGTTGAAAGCGATAGGTGTGGTGGAGATGATGTGGCGCAGAACCTCTGGATGTCTGCGGCAAGAAATGAAGGAACTGGGCTTTCATATTCTTGGCAAAAGATGCTCAATGAGGAACCGTCGGGGTCGAGAATTCCAAGAGACTCGCCGTAGGGGGCATCTTCGTTGAGGTTTCTTTCTGTATCGAATATTGGATTCCATCCGCCTTCGAAGTCATCTCCGGGAGCTCCTTCTAGCGAGTCCATGCGTCCAAAGTCAATCTTGGCCCATCGAGTAACAAGCGTGTTCGGTGGTTGTATGGAGAGGGCGAAATTCTCCCCTCTAGGATTCGATGCCAATATGGGAAGGATAGCTTCCCTCTATTGCATGTTGGCCATACGAGGGAAGGAATGTATAATAATACACAAACTATAAATGAAGCTGAACAAAGTATATGGTCATCTTTCCACGAGATGCATGCCCCGTTTCTTCCTGTGAGCTTTTCTATTAATGCTTTCTAAACATCAGGGCCAGTGGAAATACTTACCCAAAGATACAAGTTGTGGATAGGAATTTCGATTCCATACGGAGAAAGCTGATCATATATAGGAAGTCGACCATGTTCGCCGCATTAGTATTATGTATGCGATTCATTCTTCATAACCATACCGATTGCAACCGTCACCGCAACATGCTTTCGAGCCTCGTGTCGATGCAAGAACCTGCCATCACATGGCAAAAGCGGACACGTCGCTGCAATTTTGTTGTCTAGAAATATGTACGGTGAGTGTTTTCGGGCAGCATCAGCGACGCGTGCTGACTTTCTTTCGTCTCTGCTCGGCCTCGAGAGCTGAATGAAGGCTCCGGATTTGTGGGGCTGGAGGTGAGGCGAACCACCCACCAACGACGTTGCTTGAAGAGGATTATTTTTGAGCAAGGCTGAGATTGCCTTGAAAGAGACGTTGGGCTTACACGCATTACGTGCATACGAAGGACGACCAGCGCAGTCAAGCTCTGACCCCAACAGCACAACCTGCGCGGATGAAGCCTCTCGGTCCGGTCCGCGTCCGTCGATTCTGACTGGAAAAGAAGTTTGGTGCCATCTCTTTCTTAAAGCATGGGTTTCAACCCGTTGTTTGTGTCAAGGACGTTGTGCTGTAATCTAGTGGTGAATCCAGTGGATTATACTTGATGAGATACCTCACCCTAGTCTCACAAACTGATGCATATAAACATGATACTGTGCAGGCTGGACATGTGGTCAAGGTGAAGCGTGCTAAGCCACGCCACTCCCAAAATATCGGAATATCTGGAGATACGGCGCATGTCACCCAGAACACCGGTAGAGATTGAAGACCCACTCCCTAAAAGCCACGTTGTTTATGCACAGGCAAAACCGGCCTTGGCAAAAAGTCGTGGTCATTTGAAGGGCAGGCGCGAACATTCATTGGTAGGACTCTCACCGGAAACAAAGGGTGGCCAACCATTTCACATCTACAACGCGGTTACGATTTAGGAGTAGATGGATATGAGTGCAAACTTACCCTGATTAGTATAGGTGGCAGAACCTTATGCCTCTACTAAATCGCAGTTCGGCCCACGTTTGAAGACTTGTCGAGGAGGAGCGATGGTCTATCATAGCTTCTGCTACCATTAATGTTTGCTTCTTGGAAAGTTGTATCCGGTATGTGTTTGTGCTCATGCCATTAGATCGGGTTATTTGCATTCGAAGGAGCACACAAGCACTACAAGCACACCAATGTGGTGATGTGGTAGAGAACTTTGGCTGATATTGGTCCAGTGACTTAGTGCGGTTTCGAGTATGCCTAGAGATATCCTTGAGGGCCATGAGTAATGAGTCTTCCAGCGAGGGATAAAATCTGATATGCATGTCCAAGGGAGTATGCACAGGGTCGCATAACCGCTACTTATGTCCCACATGACACCAAGAGGCGCTGCAAGTTAGATCCAATGATAATGATGCAAGTTTCTCACAAACTAGTGGGGCTACAGGGATCAGGTCGTTTTCTATAATTCTCGATTTTTCAATTTGATGTGATAGGAACCTACTCTGCATAGCTTCCACTCCAGAGCTCCATTGCCTCCAACTCAAATACTGGTAATCGAACCTGAACTCTGGTGGTTGGGCAAAGGGCACACCGAGGCGTCCCGCATTGCGGGCAACTGCTACCTCTAATTGGAATTGACGAACAACCGCAAGCACACTTTGAAATATGTTAGCATCATGGCCCTACTGAGTTCCAATTACTGGATAATCGGCGTACACATTGCCAGATATAGGTATGCTTCTTCTTCGCCTGGTGTTGCTTAGTTCGACATGCCCAACCGATGAGTTTAGGTAGCATTATGTCTCACCCATAACTGTAGTGGTACCTCTGGTCCTTCGGTAGATGGGAGATTGGCTCCATTACGCCCCAGGAGAGTGATTGGGCTCGCTAAGCTCTCATGTCCAATAGCTTCGTAGAACCTTTTTAGAAGATCCGTTTCCCAAACTTCTTTCATCTTCATAATAGTTTCCAGCTCCCACTGGGGACCAAAAGGTACGTAGTTTTTACACTAAACAAAAGAATCTAATTTTGCAATGTGTAGCGAGAGAGCGGGCTGCAGGGTATGAACGAATGAGAGAATGGTGCTAAAAGTGACTGCAGATCAGCGTGAAGAACCAACGGAGCGAAAACACACGAGCGTCCCATGAGGTGAGGAATGAAGGAATATTGACAGAGATTTCGTCAGGGATATTCTTACATAGGGTCGAAGATTTGGTCTGTGCTTGGTAGTACCTGCATGCAAGGGAAGATTAAGTCAACACTTGACTTTAGATGCAGCTGCGGCTTCCAAGTCTCATATCTCAAGCATATATAGGATTATGTTACTATCCCGGGAATAGTATAACGTCAGATGGCACCAGATATCGCGATTCAATTACATCAGATGCAGGAGGCCGCGGCGAACTCAAATCGGCACGTATCCGCGCACTGAAGTATCAGCCCGCTTCCCGTTCAGTGTACGTGTTGCTTTTAACTGCGCCTAGAAGCCTTTTAGGGCTTATCACCCGTCTACCCGTCTTGGGGTTACAAGGAATCATACCTGCGCCTTTCCATATCCAAGGGGCACGAAGTACGTGTTGCTCCCTACGTCCAATTTTATCGGCTATCAAGAGGCCACATTGCTTATTTACGTGGACTCTAAAAGTGTACAGGATATAGACGACGTGAAGATACAAACGAGAGAGATCGTGCATGCATGAAAGTGACAGCGATGCAAATATTTTCACTTGGCCAGTGGGAGATGGTGCCGGATCCCGACGGCGAACGCTATACTTTGCCATGTCATGCTCGAGGGTATCGCGTATTTGAGGTGGCGCGGAGTGTGTTGGATGATTCTCATGCTGAACCCGCTATCTCAAGGCTTCAAGATAACGCAGTCCGAATAGGATTGTAATTTACTAGATACTGCAAATTCTAGCAAAATATGCTGTTTCCGTTCCCTATTGGATTTCACATCAGTAAGGGCTTGTCATGAGACCAATCGTAAACCGTAAGATTATCCGGATGTTGTCAAGTTCGAGAAACTGGTTTGACAAAATCTGAGGCATGAATGTTGCATGCACATGGACAATTTAGGACGGAAAGATAAGTTCATCTGGGTATAAATTTGCAGAGCACACTCTGGATAGAGGATGTGCAGCTACTATGCAGACCTATCAGAATTGATGTATGTAGACTGGCACGGTTGTTGGAGTGTACATAGCAGAATTTTTTCCATAATTGTGAATACGAGCCCTTAAGAAATGGAAATATATACATGCAGACATTGTGATAAAATGATCAGGGAGGAGCGTTGACGCTGAATACAGTCTCAAACAGATGACTCCGACTCTGAACAAGTGGTGGTAAACTATTCTTCCCTCCTTCTGAAGAAAGGCAAAATACTTGCGAAAGAGAAGTCTCGAAGCCACGGCTGTTGAGAATATCAGGCGGTGACATGATTATGGCTTCATCAAAATGAAATGGGTTAAGTCGAGATGTGTGTGCATGACTCGCGGCTCACCGTAGGGAGTGGAGCAGAAAATCCAATTTATTGCCATCCACTAACGCCTCAAACGAGCAATGGCTTCGGCAGATTGACTCAAGAAATTCCATTGTATTGCAGCTCGGTGTATGCTCAATGAGATGCGGTACCAATATTTTGGCACCTTGCTCACATCTCAGCAGTGTTCTGCTTCTCTAATTCCGCTGGCACATAGCCCTCTTGGTACCAGCTCCAGATATTCAAGCCAATTTTAGTCCCACTCTTCACTGGAAGCCCAGCATGCCAGCTCTCCTCATACCCACTGCCATCGCTCCTCAGGTTTTCCCAGTACACCGCGTTCCCCTTGATTGGCTTGAATGTCACGCCCTCGTACTTACCTTCCTCTTCCTCTCCCTCTTCACCACACTCGACAAACCGACACCACGCACCCTCTCTCCTCGCCAGTCTTGGAAAATTAGTTCCACCTCCGATGCAGTTGGCTTCTAGATACACCATAAAGCTCGAAATCCGCCCACTTGTTCCCGTGCTGCTACTCCAATCATAATGATGACGATAATGACCAGATTTTGTATAGCGTTGCGACCAGAGTTTCTCGATGAAGACGAACGGACGCCATCCTTGGAATGTTCGAGCTCTTTCTTCGATGCACTTCACAATTTCATCTCTATCTAACTGTGCTTTTTCCGATTTCCGCACCGTTGGATCCAGATGTTCGCGCCCTCCGGTCCAGACAGTCGAAGGCTCAAATTTCTTCTCGCTGCGCCAACACATTAGTCTCTCCCAACGACCCCTTCTCATGTTCTAGAATAAAATCTTACCTCATTTCAACAACATGACTAGCCTCCTCGTCACTCAAGAAGCCCTCAATATAAACCACCAACGGATCCCTCGAAAATACGTGAGTGTTATAGGTATGCTTTTTACAAGAAAGGTTGCGTTCCGGAACCACCAAACCCTCCCCCCGATCAAACGAGTGAACTTCCTTCTTCCTCTCGCTTCTTCCCCCCAACTTGGCCGTTGACCCAGTAAAGACAGCCAAAAACGGCGCGCCAGCCAAAACATACGCAAGAACGGCAAGGGCTGTATACTGCAGCACCGAAGCCACGCTCGGCGCCATGATACGGGCCAGAAAGGAAAGCCACAGAATAAGAAAACGAAACCGAGAAAGCGTTTCCAACCCAAAAAAGGAACGTGAGATTTGTGACAAGACGTGGAAGGTTAGAAAATGGGTACAAGTGGCACAGGTACCGACCGAACCCCTGGTTACATAAGCGCAAGCTAATCTATTGGAGCATGGTCCGATAAGTTGGCCTACTGTGCACGAGCCTGGCCTGGGTTCGGAAGTAATCTATAAACAACTTAGCTTCAGGTACAGCACCACCCGACATTTAGAGATACGGGAGATACAGCTGACATCATTAGCTCCTGCGGCCGATGGAGGAGCACCATTTCACGTGTTCATGATGGAGCAGGAGAGCCAAAACCAAGCGTCATCATTATCCATCCACAGGGCACTCTATAAAACGCCAACCTAAGTATACCAACTCCAAAACAAAGTGTCGTCCATATTTCCCATTAACGCAGTACGCCACTTAGGGCCAACCAAACCGCACCACCCCCCGATCCCCATTCCCAAGCCCCACCAATCGACCTTATCCGGCAGAACCCAGGTATCCGCATAGAATGAAACCCACACCGCAGGGAAGAACCCTCGCCCAAAGACACAAGATAAGTCTAACGGGACTGTGATATAGCCAAAGCTGGATAGAAAAGAAGCCGAGTAAGTGGAGAATCTATCCATAACTCGCGCTCTAGGAACATGAAGCATCTATAGGTCATCGTGGACCATAGTGTAGCATAGGTATTCGCTTCAGGACTGAAGCCCCCCGTTTTCTCAAGGCCGTGGATGAAAGGGCATGATCCCACCACATCCTGGCCGTCTCGTATATTAAACTTGCAGCCAATAACCAGAACTGGCCCTGATGTGTCCATAGCACAGCCGGACACATCTGGCAGTTTTTTAGTCACTGTGATAAGATCTTAGGCCGGCTGTCCATGGGATTTTGCCGCATGCTGTTCCGCAACCTCCCTTGCGTAGAATTCGACTAGCATTGTACCATACGCTTCCATCTCTTCCAAAGGTACCGCCAAACGGAAATCGTTCAATAGCAGGAATTGTAATTCCAAATGGTTCAACTCAACGAGCGGGAGACCGCCAACCTGGGAATTTATTAGAAATGTAAAATTTTGTGATGTGTGCCGCGTACCTTTGCATATCTAGAGTTTGTGTAGAACACGTCTGAGAAGAATTTGCTGGCGCAAGTGACACCAGCGATGACAAGGCGGTGTATATTGAAACTATCTACCACAAAAAAGTGCGACAGATTATATGGATCTGGTTCCACAGGAGAATCGATGTGTTGACCGGGCGAAGGAGGGTGGTTCTCCTGAACAGGTGTTTCAGCTGGTTTTCCTAATGAACCAGATGGGGGAGGAGTCGCCGCTTGAACTGAAGCCGATGAAGCTTGTGGTGTTCCAGTTGGCGCTGGTCGCGCGGGGTTTGTAGAGCTTTGACTGGGGCCGTTAGCCTCTGAGTTCGAACGCTCGAGAGATTGTTGGTTAGCTTGTCGTAGAGACTGTAGTGGACCCGCATTCACTCTTTCGGTCATTCTGTCGAAATAGACAAGAAGACTCAGGAATACCTCATAGGTAGTGGGGCAGTACTTGTGAATGCGGCTCAGATAGCTCAGGATAGAGATGCTGGGAACGTTCTTTCCATGGAATGCCAGAACACTAGTGGTCTGTTGGCTCAGTCCCGTCGTGCCTTCTGGTGGTGGTATCTGGCGGTGAAGATGCTCATGTTGCTGGTCATTCGTGGTGGTGATCTTGGTTAGCAGCCCCGCAACCATCTCGATGATGTCTGATACCGGCATTTCGCTGATCTCGTACTGTGGGCCGACATCGTTGGGATCTCGGCGCTGCCGCCGCGACAAAGACCGCGTGCGAGAGAAGGGGCTCGATTCGTCAGTCGCGAAGCTCTGGATGTGCGACAGGCTCTTGACCTTGATACGTCTGGAAGACGCCGAAGCTGAGTCTAGCGGTGACCGCACGGCGCTGTTTGGGGATGGCTGGGCGGAGGATGGTGTCGAAGAAGGCGCGGGCCGAGTGTTCGGGGTGGGGGCAGCGACCGCAGGCGTTGGCTGCTGCGATTGAGGCTGGAAGCGTGGACTGGGAGGAGGCAGTCGCGGCGCCTGCTGGGAGCTTGCAGGGTGTGGACTCGCCTCTGATGTCGGCCGCGAGTGCGACCGCTGCCCCGGCGTGGAAATGGCGGGTGGAGGGCCGGAGTCGGCCATGGGAACGTCGGCGGGGGCTGCTATTCGCAACGACGGATTGGCGGCCGTCTGCGGCGACGGGCGGACGGCGCTGTGGTGCACGGCGGGCGGTTCCTGGGTCTGTTGATGCGTGCTGCCGCCAAACATGGGGTTGTGAAAGTGGTGTCCACCAACGTCGCTCAACACGATCGATCCCATGCCGCGTTGTGCTCAGATGCTCGCAGCTGGGGGTGGCAGAGGTTCGGCGGCCAGACGGCGACAGCGGGTGCGTCTATGCTGTGCCGACAAGAGTCGCGAATCCGTTCCGGCTGCGGGTGATGTCGACGCTGCAGGGGGCGCAGGAACGGAGCAGGACGGACGCAGTGCTGAGTAACAGACTGTTCCAGCACGCGGCACGGTGCAGGCGCGGCAGCAATTGAGGTGTTGCTGGAGGGGGAGGAAGGAGCGTGGAGAGGTGGAGGGACGGGGACGGGGACGGGGCAGACTCGAGGCCGGTGTGATGTTGAGAGCAGCTGGCGCGATGTGCTGCGATAAGAGGGCTGCGCCCGATCTGGCGTGAAACTCAACAAACAGCTGTGCAGCGGCCGTTGTTCTGCGTGCCCCGCGTGGTTCGTGCCGTGGCCAAAGTGAATTGGACGGCCGGGCGTCTACGAGCAGCGAGAGAGAGGGATTCGGTGAACGACGAGGGTCGCGGTTCGTGGGGTGTGGGCAGAGAAGTGGTCATCAGGGTCTTGGCCTGGACGCCGATCCTTGCCGTGTTGACAGGCCAAAGAGCAGGGCAGTGCACGGGACTTGCTGATTCCCCACGATGAAGCGGACAGGGACAGCACCAGAGTCGTCTGCGCGGGATGTTTGCTGGGATTTACGCCCAGCAGCGTGGAGTGACACATTCACGTGCAGTCGCAGGCTGAAGAACAAGCAACACAAGGCGGTGGGAGCCCCGCGAGTGATTGGCTACAGTAACGGCAGACCATCATCCCACTTCGCTCTCTCCCGGGCTATCAGTCGACTCCGGAGAGCAAAGCCCGCTCGAAGATTCGGTTTGGGCGGGGACTAAACAGCTTGAGCATATAATATCTGGCCGTGTGCTGTTTTACGTCTCTCTAGACCGCTCTGCGCACGCCTCAGAAAGTTGCATGCCCTCTGCCACGACTTCTATATTGTAGATGTTCCAGTAGCAACGCACCCTCTCCCTCTGCTCCTCTATTGCTTGCCAGGGCCCTGGTAGCCGTTGTCGGGTAGGTACAGATGCCGCTGCGCTCCCTTGGCCGTGAGCACGACCATTCGGATGACGCCGCCCGAGCTACCGTCCCACATGATCGCCTCCTGCAACGCACCCTTCACGAACTTGACGCCCTCTGCCTCCGTCATGTCTTCCTGCCAATTGGCGTCGCAGTATCCGTAGATGTATGTAGACCCAGACCCGCCAATCGCATACGATTGCTTGTGGAGCGACCCGCCAAGAGGAATCGAGTAGACCTGGCCGCCGTGCCTGTGGTCCCAGCCGGCGATGATGATACCAGCCCTGGCGAACTGTGAGCATGCTTCAGAACATCCTCCACTGGGACACTTACGAGAGCTGATCCTTATTGGAGTAGCACAACTCCTGGAATATGGCCGCCGCAGTCTGTGTTGTGGGTGCCTCGTTGTTTGTGATTCCGTACATGCCCAAGTGATACTGCACAATGTCTGCCACAGCCTGGGTATCCGCTGCCGAGCCCGATCGGCAGCACCAGATGGTGTCGTGCACTTGTGTGAGTTTGTCCGTCACCCGGTTTGCGATGTATGCGCCCGTGGTTGTCCGGCTGTCTGCGCCTAATATTACACCATCTTTGAAGTTGATTGCCATGCTACAGGAACAATTAGAGACTCGGAGCGAAGGCGGGGCGTGTGGGGACAAACATGGAAGTTCCGAGGCTGGACGAACGTTAGCTCTGGGCAGATGGTACAGGTCTTGGAATTGCATACTTGACTTCGCCCTTCTTCAAGTGGTTCATGTCGATGTGAATGCCATCTGCAGAAAAGTGAGCTTCTGGTCGTCCAAACGCCGGTCAATCCTACCTTCTCCCAACATGCCGGTAGCCATCATGATGAAGGTTTTCGAGAAGTGGACGTTGGTAGGACTCTATGAAGTGACGCCGGGAGGGTGTATGTTGTCCTGGAGAGAAGAGGCGGCTGGGGGTGGGGGACGCTTCGTAAGTATTTGGTGCTGTTGCGGTGTCGTTGCAGGCAAACGCGAGCTACGAAGCTGTCCAGGCTTGGCGCGGGAGTCCGAGCTCCAAGTCACGTGTCGTATTCGGAGCGTGCCCCTGCACTGTGTCTGCAACATCCACGCAGCTTCCACCCAGGACACTTTGGAAGCGCCCCGAGGTTGTTGAACTTGTCGCCGAGAACTGGATTCATCACTACGCTGTGGCGTGGACGTCTTTGGCCTGCAATCATACCCAGGTACTGACTGCTTCTGGCCCATCTGCCAACTGCCATCTGGCGTCAAGTTTCATCAACCTCCTCATTCGGCCAATCTCCGTGCGATTGGTCGGGCTCGTCCAAAGCTAATCTTGGTCCACCCTGCAACCTCACATCTCGCAGCCGTTGCGACGATTCACGAAAGCCATATCTCTCCACCCTCATCTTCTATCTCTTTGCTTCTTTGCATATTTGGGACTGCATTCGTTTTACCGGCCAGGACACTTTCTATGGAGATATCCCATCGCCGTCCATCCACGTGACTACCTCATCATGTCCTCCACACTCCAGTCGTTCATGTCTTACCTCCGGGTCCCTGTGCTCGCATCCTCCGGCATAGCGGCTTTGCTTAGTGGACTTCTCTACTTCAAGCAAAAGTGTGTTTCTCGCGGAAGCTGACAACGATCTTGCTAACATTAGTAGTGAGCTCATATACCCAAGGAACTTCCCTCCTGATGCCCGAACAAGCGTCCCCCGTCCTTCCCAGTTTGGCATTACCGATCATGAAGAGCTGTTCATCCCCACCCTTGATGGAGAGTCCTTGAGCGCCTTTTACATTCGTGCAAACAAACAGCATGCCCGCAACATCACCATTCTCATGTTTCATGGAAATGCTGGCAACATTGGTTATCGGCTGCCCATAGCTAAAATCCTACAGCACGATTTAGGATGCAATGTTCTAATGCTGCAATACCGAGGTTATGGTTTATCGTCCGGCACCCCTAATGAGAAAGGACTGATGATCGATGCCCAGACGGGCCTCGACTACATTAGACAGAGATCAGAGCTGCGTGGCACACGTATCATTTTGTACGGCCAGAGTCTGGGAGGTGCCGTAAGCATTGCGTTGGCCTCCAGGAACCTCAAGCAAGGTGACCTTGCCGGCCTCATTCTGGAAAACACCTTTTTATCGATCAAGAAGCTAATTCCTTCGTGGGTATACCCCCATCCCGTCATTGTTGGGATAGACTTGTACTGACTCTTTTCAGCGCATTTCCCCCAGCTCGTTATCTCGCTCCGCTCTGTCACCAGATTTGGCCGAGTGAAGAACTCCTTCCACAAATTACCAAAATACCCATTCTTTTCCTCAGTGGCCTTAGAGATGAGATTGTCCCGTATGTATTCTTATCCCTCTTTTGTATGGTGTATCTTAATATGCTCACTAATTCGATGCTTTAGAGCGTCACAAATGGCTCAGCTCTTCAAAGTCTGTCGAGCAGAAACAAAGATATGGAAGGAATTCCCCCAAGGATCCCATAACGATACCGTCGCGGAACCCGGATATTTCACCTACATTGATGACTTCCTCTCTGATCAGTTCGGTCGATGAGGGGTTTCCTGGCCACGCCATTCTATCGGTTGGCGGTTTGAAACATGGAGCACAGCCATGTTCAGGGAATGGATTCCCATGCAAGATGTCACCGGCAGACTCCGAAGGCCATTAGTATTGCAGCAATTCACCCACAATCGAGGATACTTTGGATGGAAGGAATAGAAACTGCTACATTCAGCGGGATGCAATGCCGTTTCATACGACATCGCTCGGCAGTTGTGCTGGATGCTACATAAAGAACCCCGCGGTTATGGAGCAGAGCACCGAGCTTGAAGTAACGTGATGGAGGGAATGCTTGCGGTTTCGCCACCCTCAAAGGCAGAGTTTTGGGAAATGAATAATAATAAGTCTCGGTGGCATTTTGCTGTGGTAGCTTCTCCGCCCCGATCTTCATGTGTGACCACATCCGCTATACTTAGGTCCAATCCTTGAGCCTCACCCCATGTGCCGTTGCGGGATCGACAGGGGGATCTGTTCTGGCATGATTGCGTTCCTCTGTGGCACCGGCACTGTGACTGTGGTGATGGCAAATACTTGGTTTGCCCTCGTTCGATGCCTAATCTGCCCCCGGCGTCGACGCGATTACGAAACCGCAGCGATCTTGCCTGGATGGAGACTACCAGGTGGCAATTCTTGCAACCTGGCAGCACAGCCATCCACAACCATTGCCCGCAAAGCAACGCTGGCGAAGGGCGATTGATTGCCTTGCGACCATAGCACCTAAGGGGATGCTTGCTCGGCAGAGTGGGTGGGCAGACGAACGGCTGTCGACAAGACTTCTGCCACCAATGACAAATGTTACACATTGAAGCCGACTAAGATGACTGCTACGCGTGACGGCTCGCCGGGTTCTGAGGATGGAGCAAACCTGTTGTGTGCGGTTCTGACTTCTCTGGTGCAGGTCCCTGAAAAGCGGGCCGACGCCACCCCAATTACGTCGGTGGAGAAGCTTGTCTGCCGTCTGTGCATGGGAGATCATGGGAAATTCGAAGTCTCCCATCCCAGAATCCCATTGTGGCGCATCGACAACCACCGAAGGCCCTTTTTCTCCATCTCCCTTCCTGGCGCGGCCAGTGCTTCAACGGCGCCAGAGAACCACCGACGTCAGGTCTCCTCAAACCTGATGCCAACTCCCGTTTCGAGCGATGCAAGCTATGTCATCGCTGCTCCTTGTCGAGCAAAATATCCATGCATTCTTTTGCTCTCCTGACGGCCCTCTTGGATAATTTTGCAACATCGTTGAACCCGTGCGGGACCCTGAGGCTGTGCTCTCGTGGAAGCGCATGTCGATCCTGATCCCGTGTCTGAACGGCCACAAGGAGCCCAGATGTTTATCCGAATGCTTGGCGGGACCCTCACTTGAGGCCCTGGAACACTTCTGGGCTCCTGGACGCGGCGGTGAGTCCGACTTGTGGCGAATATCATTTCCGTCCGTCTCGGAGCGTCTTCCATTGGCGGCCTGCAATGATGGCCACAGCCATAGCGGGTCTACCCACTCCATCCCAAGGAGGTTTGCGCCAATTAAGCCAGTCTTTTGACGAGCCACCACAGGTGCCTGCCTGACAGACACTCAGTTGTGGCGTCGGTCGGTGTATTGGTTGCAACTCTTCACATTTGCATCTTTCAAGCCTCTCCCTGCACTGTATTCTTGACGCTGTCCCGCCCCCAAGCTTATCGCTGGGTGGGTTTGGCAGCCGACCTTCCACCCATGTGGTAGGACCCTCCACTTGCCGGATGCTGTATGCCTGCCCTCGACTCTGCTTGGGCTTGATGTGGACTAATGAGACAGACGCAGACGCGGCGCATGCAACTGTTCCTGGAGGCGCTTCCAGTCGGAAACACGCCCTCTGGGCGGCCGCGCCCGCGCATATTCCGTATTTCCTGTCGTGGCTGCTAATTGGCGTACCGGCCATGTGGCATGAGAGAAAGGCATTTGGAGATGAGAATTACTTCATGATTTTGGCCAACGCCTAGGCATCGCACTTTGAGTTAACATGGTTGATGTCTTGCTTTCTAAACTCTAATTGTCCAGAGGTTTTCCTGAAGCTTCTAGAAAATCCCCGTCGCAGCGCTCCAGCTCCAGGAGTCTTCCTGCAGTCATCCACTCTCCATCTTTGACCACTTCCCTGACCCTTCCCGCTGATCATAGGTAAGGCAAAAAGTATCCGCTAAGCTTGCTACAATTCGTCTCGGATTAGCAGTCCGGCCCAAGGAAGTCTAGAAACGGAGCCTACTCGCCACCTGCCCCAGCACTCCCATCCGCAAGCCCCGTTGCTTAAATTCTACCGTATCACCATCTCGAATCCAGCGATGCCCCCCATTTCGGCCTTATAGCCATACTTGGAGATCAATTCGCCTCCAAAGCTTCGGTTCATGCCCTGCCCGCTCCACCACCAGACAAACAGCCACAGGCTCGGCATTCCGGGCCCAATTAGCCCCTCGAGAGCGACTTGAGTCGGAGGCAATCGAGGCAGAGGGCTTGTAAAATCCTCGTGCGGAATTCCCGCTGGGCGCTGGGCTCCGTGAACCCTTCCAAAAGCCCCTTCTCGCCTCTTCCGGCCTCTAAGCGCACGTCTTCCTTTTTCACCCCAGCTGCCGTTGCGCTGTCCGTTCCCTACACGTCAGGAAGTGTCTTCCACCGCTGACTGGCCACGCAATTTTGACCATCATCTTTATTCCGGCGCAAGCGAGCACTTTCGACCAGGTGGGACGTCGACAAGGGCGTTCATCTTCCCCCATCAGGCTTCGATCCTTCCATCCTTATTTTTTTACTTCACCCACCTCCCATCGACTTCCTCTCATTGGCATACATCTACCCCAATCCATTCTTCAACCAGCACAGCTATTTCGGTACTTCCCTTTTCCGGCTCGCCACTTGTGTTGTCTGCATTTTGATATAGTACCAGGTACGTTGTAATTTCCCACCGTGTCAATCTATACGCTGTTTTGAGGCCTGTTGTTGAGTGCAGTCATTCGCCTTATATCAGAAAACATGGGCTAACATGGCATTCGTTTGGGTACAGCAGTGGTTCCCTCTTCCTATTATTTTCGAGGGACAAATGGGCGACCTCCCTCCAGGATCAGTTCCTCTTGCGATGGACGCACCGGGAGCTGGTCTTCCTCATGACGAAACACAGCATTTCAATAGCCCGCCAGCGTTTAAACAGCCCGGCCAAAATGCTGCGTTTTACGCGCAACTCAGTTCGATTCCACAGTCCACTCGACACAACCTTCGCTCACCCACCAATCCAACGAACCATCACCATCCGGTCCAGGATCTCGGCCCAACGCCCTTGAATATGGGCCCGATTTCTGCTGCGCTCCCTGAATACGGTAACATGGATGGCACTCAAAGCACCCCGCAAGCGCATTTGCAGAGTCAACGCCCGTTGTCCGACACCTCGCCTTCGATTCTAGTCTACCAATACCAACACAATCTGCATGGACACTCTCCTAATTCCTTGACAGCTCACTCTCCCTATGGGCCTGCATATGGTGCGGGACAGTATCCGCAGAACTTCGGACCAGTTCACGGATCTCAAAACATCAACTACGGACCTTTCAATGGAACCCAACAGCGACTGCCAGGCCCAACCCCGATGCAATCCTCTTACCAAGGATATCAGCAAGCTTCGCAGTACCTCTACTACCCGCCGCATTATGCTCCGCAAGGCCAATACCCTCCAGGCTTTCCAAACCACACCGCGCAGCCCATCGGAATGTATGGCAGACGACCGAGCTTGCCATCTGCGCAAATGCCATTAATGGGGCAGAACATTGATGTGCCACGGCAAGATAGCGCATATTCTCCGGCCAATCGCATGTTTCCAGGAGGCCTCTCAGAAACAGGGACAACTGGACCCATTTTGACGGGGCTAGGGTTTCCTCCAGGTCAGTACTTGAAATATCAGCTGTCTCTGTGAGGTGATATAGCTAACGCTTGCATAAAGGCGCCTCTCGCTCAGGCACAGCCAGTTCAATACCTCGCGGCCCGCCCCGAAAGCCAAAGCAGTCTGGACATGCGCTTTGGGTGGGAAACCTGCCCCCTGCGACCAGAGTCGAAGATCTGAAGGACCATTTCTCTCGCGATGCAACAGAGGACATTGAGAGCGTATTCTTGATATCCAAGAGCAATTGTGCATTTGTCAATTATCGAACGGAAGGCGCCTGCACAGCTGCCATGCACCGATTCCATGATTCACGCTTCCATGGAGTACGTCTGGTCTGCCGATTACGGCGCAGTTCTGCACCCGCTTCTGGTGTACCCACCGGGCCTTCAGCCATGGTGGGAACCCAGCCGCCCACAACGACGACTGCATCGCCACCCACCTCTCCTCAGGATGCCGATGGCGGTGGTGACGGAACTGATGGCGTAGAGACCGACGTACGTCAAGGTGACGTAGGGACTGGGCCTGCATCAACTGCTGCAGAAAGATATTTTGTTGTCAAGAGCCTAACCCTTCAAGACTTGGAATTGAGCGTACGCAATGGAGTCTGGGCAACGCAGTCCCACAACGAAGAAGGATTAAACAAGGCCTTTGAGGTGAGTTCATGACCTATTGCGCATTGATATACGCTAACAGTGCCCAGTCTGCGGATCAAGTCTATCTCATCTTCTCGGCAAACAAGTCCGGTGAGTATTTTGGGTACGCTAGGATGGTTTCACCAATCCTCCAAGATGCCACGCTTTTGATAGGTGCGGAGCCCAAACCCGATATCCTCGACTCACCCGATGTGCCGCGATCGACTCCCACACGAGCAACCGAATTTGCCCCCAAGGGTAGAATAATCGACGACTCCGCGCGAGGAACCATCTTTTGGGAGGCAGATCTATCTGATTCTGAAGAGGAAGTAGTCCACGAGAAGGAGGAAACACAGCTCGAGGCTGACGGATCTACTGTGGCCCAGGGCTGGGGAAAACCCTTCAAGGTTGAATGGATATCGACAAACCGCCTTCCCTTCTACCGCACTCGTGGTCTTCGCAATCCATGGAACGCAAACCGAGAAGTCAAGATCGCCAGAGATGGCACCGAGCTAGAGACCAGTGTTGGAGAGCGCCTGGTTCAAATGTTCCACCGCCTTGGTCCTTCGAATACTGGCGCACCCATGATGTCGGCCCTTCAACTCGGCATGCCTCACATGAGACCATACTGAATGGAGACCAATGAATATGTGCTATTCGCTCCGAAACTTACTACTAGTCACAAACCCACCTCCATTTGTTAACATGCTGTAGAAGGCTAGGGGGAAGCGGTAATTGCATCTGCACTGCTGGGCAGGTATTCTCAACCCGTTGTTCTTGATGAGTGAGTTCGACGAAGCAACGATTTGAACGTCTCTATGCAGCATGGACGGAGTACGAGCATGTCATAAGTGGACTGCGAGGCGAGCATGGGCGGTATGGTATGGCCTCCTGATGCTCTTTTGTCATTGTCTTTCATTTGTTTTCTTTACGATTTCGTCTTCTCGCTTATGTAACATATTTGTGCTGCATGGTTCACTTCTTTCGTCGCGAGTCTATACGAAATAATAGTAATCGCATAGCTATCATCGATTCCTTCACTCTGTCCGGATCGTTATCTACTAGAGGGGTTTGCCCATGTAAATGCATCATTGTGGCCTGATATTCAGTGTGAGTGGTATATTCATCACTAACTTCGCGGCCAATGAAATGACACCCGGCAGTAGGCTCTATGCCGGTGTGAACGCTCTGGGGTTAACTACTTGATCCTGGTTTCTTACGTATTTCAGTCGCGCTCGTGGATACTGTCACGAGAACGCAATAGTAGACCCACTCTCTGGCGTGGCAGTCATTCGAATGTTGTGGCAACATGTGGACTATTTTACAGACCTCGTCACCAATCAGCTCCTTTTTCCAACGCTACACATCTACAGATATAGCTATGGGGTAGTCCAAATCATCCGACACATCCCATAAACCTTATCAAATCCACGTGCCCAAACCCTTTCCAGGACTGGCGATCAATTCCAGCAAGATCACGGCGTACCGAAAATCTAAACCGCATATTCAACTGGCACTCACAATAACGGGGCTTTGAAAATCGCATTACTCACAGAGAGCAGCTATCCCTCGCATCAGCAGGTCCATCATGTATCCATCTCCGTATAATGATATCCAAGCATAGCGATCGACCTTCGCTTGCGCATCGCACAATCATACCAGCACCTCTTGCCCTATCCAGCCGACATCAAAGCTCGACGTCGGGCGGGCCGTACGGTCTAGAATCGATGGACAGACGGCATGGGAAAGGTGATGAGAGCCATGCTATTGTGCCGCTTTGGCATTGTGGACTGTGCGGTGGGCGAGATGTGCGGGTGCCAGTGTTGATAGGAGTGTGGCAGTGCAGCACTAGGCTAGGGCGGGATGACGGAATGGCTGGTGCAGGGGTGAGGGGTAGGGGGAAGGAACGGCTATTTCCGGTCGATGCTTGGATGTGGGGAGGATGGAGGACTGGGAAATCCACTCCGTGATAGATAGCTCAAGAAATAAAACTTTTGTTCGCACAGATGACCAGCAGATGCTTTCCTTCCCATCCAACTCCCAACTTGGCCATGCAATTGCCAATTCCCCTTTCCATCCCCCAATCCCACTCATCCCGCCCCGCCTCCGCTCCCACAGTGGCACCCGCAGACCCTGCATTCTCACTTTCCACCACACCACCACACCACCCAATCACACACCCCCATCCCAACGCCCCTTCTTCGTACATCAACACCGTTGCAAACCTAGCAAAAGGTAATTATCTGGTGTCGAATCATTACCCAAACCTGCCTGTCGGGTCGAGTCAGGCTGAAAACCACGTTTCATGGGATGGGGTTCGGTGGGCTTGGAGGGAAGTGAGTGGGGAGAGGAAGGGGAGCATATGGCTATGAAGTCTTTTCTTCTGCTTTCACACATACAAAGAGGCCATGCTCCATCTTATATATCTTTACGTGGTTTAAGAGTGAGTGTGGTGTCAAGAACCTGCGTAATGCCATCAAAGAACAACAACCACTCGTTACCATTGCTACATACACCATGGGTTGAAACCCATATCCGTGGAGAACAGATAGAACTCAACCTAAACACGCGCCTTGTAGAAAGATTGTGAATTGAAACAAACACCCTCTATGACCGCCGTTCTTCATTCGCAAGGGAAAATCAGACCCAAACCCAAATTTCACAACCATAATCCATTTATCATCCCATCTCTTCCTCTTCCTCCAGCTTTTATAATTCTGACCCGGGCTCATAGAGCCGCTCCATCCGTTTCGTTTGTAATGGCAAAATCAAGAGTAGCCAACAACACCAGAAGGGGCATATCAAACAAGAACAAGGTAGAATGGGACGTTCTTGAGAAGATCGACATATATACATGTCACATCTTTGACGACGAGGGGAAGGCAGTATCCAAAGAAGCGAAGAATGAAGCAAGACCGTGCCCACGAGATCAAGTTCCAATTGATTGTCCATGCGCCGAAACGCAGTTCAAGGATCCAAAAGGAGAGAAATGTATAAGCCGGATAGTGCTATAATGGTGTCCTGGATATCCTCGTTGCTGTAGAAGTTGCAGATTGCGAAGATTCCAGTAGTAGCCAAATAATGACCAAATTGTCCAGAGCGTCACGACTGCCGAGGCACGAGTGAGGTCCGTGGCCGGTTTTTATACATCTTCATTATCGTACTCGGACTGGTTGGCGACCTTGGGCCCATCTTTTCTGATCGGGATCTTGATCCCCTGGTGGGCAAAGGCTTTGCTAAGAGGGGTGCTCTCAATGACACCAGGGAACTTCTTGGCCGAGTACACTTGGAACGGTTCCGAGAAGCACGTAGCCAGCACGGGCGCGCGACCAGTGTTGAGACGGTTGTCGTTGTGGCCGCTTCCCACGTCGACGAAGTTCATCTTCAGTCTGGAAAAGCAGTCAGAAAAGCACCTTTGTGGTGGATGAACAAACAAACCGGAAGACACCCTCAGTCCTGACAGACAGATCCTGAAGTACAAACCAGAAGCCCGGCTTGCCCTCGGTGTCCTGAAGCCGGAAGGCGTTCACTGACAAACTTCCAATAAGATTCCGGGTGAACATACCCGACGCAGTGCTCGCAGGAGGTGCGGGCGCCTGAGGCGGTGCCTGGCTGGGTGCATACGGGTTCTGCCCATATGGATAGCCGGCCGGCGATACGCCGGCGTTCTGGTAGTAGCCTTGAGGAGCCGCCATCTGGGGAGCATAAGGGTTGGGCTGCTGGGGAATGGCGCGGCCATATGGATCAAAGGTGACCATGTTATTAGGGATGAACATGGGCCGGTCAACAGGGGGCGGGTACGATGTAGTCGTGCTGCTGCTGATAGATACCGTTGGCGCGGCGCTCGAGTGGCGCACGAGGTTGACCTCGCGATCACCCTCGGCGTTCCAGAGATCGACGGTGAGCACGAAGAAGGTGCTGTCGACCTCGTTGTAATCGATCTCCTTGCCCGTGCTAGCATCGCTCACCATGAGTCTTATGCAAGGCGGCGGCGTGATGGGGCGTCGGTCCTGCTCGGGTGTCTTAGTCCAGTCCACAGTGACGGGACCCACGGTCTTACCTTGTCACCGAAGCCGCACATGCGGGCACGAATAGGCTGCTGGTGGACCACCAACCTGGAGGCACTATGAGCGGGCAACCTGGGAGTGTGCATGGCATTGACACGTGACCACGTACCTGAAGAATCGACCGTCTTTGTGACCAACGTAGGCCTTGAGGTGGTCAACGGGTGCCGGCCCAGGGTAGCCATGTTGCTGGCCGGTCTGCTGGCTCGGCTGCATCATGGCGCCGGCCGAGTCGGGCGAGGAGATGGAGGAAAGCGTGTTTGGGGGGAGTGTGGTGGCCTCGAGCTTGGGGACAGGATATTGGCCGTTCGGGCGCGAGTACACCTGCATACCTGCCTGGCGACGACGGACGGGTGAGGGCGCGAGTCAGGTGACGACGCTTCCGGGGAGGAACGGCGGGGGGAAGAGGGGACAGTGGAGGAAAGAAGCAGCAGAAGGGCCCTGGGGAGGCAGGGACGTCTCGCGGGCGGACTGAGCACCTGTGTGCTGCTGGACGCGGACGGGACTGTCGACACAACCTCGAGCGTCTGTTGCACGGCCGGGCGTGGGGCGCGGCGAGATGTAGCTTCACACGGCGGGCAGGCAGGCGGGTAGGCGGGCAGGTGGGCGTAGGCGTGGGCGTGGGCGAGCGTCTTCAATTGCTGGATGCTGCGTGCGTGCGTGCGTGGGCGCAAGCCAGCTGTGGTGGGCGCAGAGTTCCCCGGATCCAAGGTCGCGAGTAGCTTCGAAGGTCCGCACACACAAAAACGGGCTTTGTGCCTGTGTGCCTGTGTGCCGGTGTGCCTGTGTGCCGGTGTGCCTGTGTGCCTGCAATGTCAAAGGATCTGGTCACACTTGCGTCGTACCCGCGCTGGGAGAAGCTGAGCACGTCGGAGCAATGTCGCTGGTTTAAGAGGCGGTGGGATGCAGATGTAAAAGCCCCAGCCGTGGTTGGATTGCAGACGGCCGAGTCCCGAGCTGTGGGAGCCACGAAACGCGTCTCTCGAGCTGCCTCTCCGGGCGGCATCGTCATTTAGCCAGCGCAGCCGCAGACTCTGCACCGGCAGCCGCTGTCTCTCCCAACCGCGCCCAAGCCATGCATCACGTCGCCGTGCTGGGGGAGCAGCCCGTCGCCGCCGCCGTGGGTGCTTGGTTTTCGCCGACAATCCTCTGCTCCCAACAGACCGGTTCACTTCCCACTAGGCTCGCGCCACCGAACACACCACTCCGCAATGGGCAGGGTTAGACAGCACTCTATTTTGCTTCTACAGGTTTATGTACACTCCCGCTGCACAGAGCCCCCGTCTGCGACCACGACCGCTGCATTCCGTCTCAAGTCTGGCGCGGTGCGCTGGCCGTGGACGCCGCCATTGGGTCCGCCCGCGCTCTGGTGTGGTCGCCGACGCATGCACACCATACATCCGCCTGAACGCCCTCCGAGCACTTCTCCACCAACGCCTCATCCGCGCGCCCAATCAGGCAGTCCAAGACGCTTAGCTGCAGAGTCCCGCTGCACGCCCCCATCGTGCCCCATTAGCCAAAGTGGAACAGGGTCTGCTTCTTGCTCTGCTTTCCTTTCTTCTTTGCTCCTCCGCCCGCCTCATCGCCCTCCACTGCATTTGCGCTGTTGGTGCCTCCTGCACCTGCCGCCGCCCACGCATTCACCGGTGTGTTGCGTCCGCTATGGTCCCGTCGCAGCCCGGCGCCCGTGTACCCGGGACTGAAAATAGTGCTCGTGGGCTTGGGTGCCGCAGGCAGTGCTGGGAATGCTTCACCGAGGTTGGGTTTCTTGGGAGCGTTGTTCAGTGGGGCTGTAGACGATGGGCGCGATGGCATGGGTGAGACGCGGGCACTGTTGGATGTTGAGCCGGCTGCCCACGACGTCTGCCCAGGTTTCGCGCCGATGCGGCCAGAAGATGACGATGCCAAAGGCGGGAAGGGACTGTTCGACTGCGTCGATGCCCAGCTTGCTTGTTTGCTGACAGCAGACCGTGATGACTGCACTGTGGAGTGCTTCAATTTCAGCACTCTTGAGCCGCCATGTGCCGGTGGGCCGCCGCTCAATGAGAGGCCGGTGGCTGCCCCGGGAAGGGACGGATAGTCTTCGTTGATGGCCTTCCAATCACCCCAAGCCTTCAACAGGTCGTCGCGCTTGGAGGATATCTCAAAGATTTCTGCCAGTTCCTTGACCAACTTGCCAAGTTCAGCTGATGTCGTTTCAAACAGCGAGAAGAAACCCTCAATCAGTTGTGTGGCAGTGACCCTCGATGTGCGGTACGCTGACACCTTCAGACGGAAGTCTTCGATCTTTGACTTGTCGTTACGTAGTATGTTTGCCGCTCGCTCAATGACAGCGTTATGTCGCAACATGCGGGCATGCTCTTGCGGTGTCCTCGCCGTAGGAGCTGGTGCAGCTGCCTGCGGCTCCAGACTAAGTGAGTTCATGTTACTCGCCACAGTGCTTGCTGATCCTGGTGGGGGACGAGAAGCAGTGACTGTTGAGGGTTCTTGTGCACTTGGGGGCGGCCGTGCCGCAAACGTTTCTGTGAGCTGACCACCAAACGATCGTCCAGTGGCGTTGGGAGTTGGTTGTGAGTTCTGAATGGCCATGGTTCGCTGATACGCAAGTTCTGCCCTGGTCATGGGCTGAGCAGAAGATGCAGGTAAAGGTTCTGAGTTGGGATCTCGACCTCTTCCCCTACCTCGTCCTTCTCTGCCCCGGTCTCCTCCCCGCCTACTATGATCTTGTTCATGGGAGGCTCGGAGTTGAAAACCAGACATGTCCACTCTCCGTGCATCTCGTAGAGCATCCTTGGACAAGCCGTTGGGGTGAACTTCAATTTGATGTGCCTTCATGTCTAATTCGGAATCGAACACCACAAACTTCTTCTCCAGACATTCGCGGTCTTGGCATAGGAAATGGTCCTTGCGGAAATGAACCTCGAGGGAGTTATAGTCGACAAAATACTGCGGTTTCCTCCCTTCGTTCTGGCGGTCGCAGATGTGGCATCGCTCGTGTTTGTCTCGACAATGGGTGTAGAGCTCGTCGTCACCGTAAAATCGCTGCCGGCAGAAGCCGCATTCAGGATGTCCTTTGAACCCACTCTGGTCGATTGCACCGGGATTGTCGTCGCCAAATTTTTGATGCTTCCTCAACTCGGCAAATGTGAATAATTCATGTTCGTGCGTAAACACCTTCTTGTTCCTCGTACATAGATCACTAAATATGGCAATCAGTACACCTGACACGATCACGACTCAAGTGCTACATACCACATGATTTTGCCGTGCGCAGTTTTCACATGTCGATGCAGATCTGGCCAACCCAAGCACTGAACATCGCAGTCCTCTTCTGGGCAGTTATATCGCAGAAGTAACTGGGTATCTTCATACGTTTCTGCATTCTCATACCGGATTCCAAGATTGTCGTCCACTTTGAAGAGCTCCTCTAGGGCAAAGTCCTCGAAATTCTTGTTTAGATGATCTGTAAAGACTACATGATCTGATTCGATCCTGCAATGAGCACAGGTTTTATTTTTGTACAATGCCCTCATACGTAGTGAGCAAATGTGGCATGTGCGATGATTACATGGAGCGACAGCAGTGTGTTGAACGGTTGAAGCGCATATAAAACACACTTCTCCTTCTTCCGCCTCTTCTTTAGTGGCCGGAATAGGTCGCGCAGGTGCTTCGAATCCCTCAGTTTTTAGTGGAGCTGCCTGTCGCACTGGTGCTTTCCCTGCGCCCTGTTCTGAAGTATCTTCACCTCGATTCCCGTCTCGGCCGCCGCGAGCCCCGCGCCCACCTCGGTTTACGCCTCGCGATTGCCCTCGGCCTCGGTAGTTGGGTCTGGAGTTGGTATCCGTGTTTCCTCTAACTCCTCCTCGTGCTCTGCCTCCACGGCGAGGGCTTCCAGGCCCGGGGGGGTTGTCCTGTGTGGGACCTGGGGTGTCTGTGGAAGCCATGCGGGGTTGTGAATAACTTCTGCTGTGATCAATTTAGGCAAGAACCTGAATGGCAGGGGCGATGGCGATGGATGCAGGCGTCGGTGGAGCAGTCGGAATCGGTAGAGCGAAGTGGTGACAATAGTTGAGCTTATGTAGATTAAAGGTGAGCGGTTGGTTTGTCGTTCGAATAATGCTGTCGGTCGGCAAGCGAAGACACAGCCACTGGAAGCGGGTGCTCGGACCACATGCAGCCACAGTTGGTGCTGTGAAATGACGGAGTCATCCGTAGTGACTCAGGATGAGTATTCCCAACCATTGACATACAGGACGATATGAAATAGCGCATGTGCCTTGTGGGTGAGTCTTACAGGTAGGTGACTGGCGCCAGGCATCAATCAAAGCAACAAGAACGCACGGCGAAATGGGTAATTCATCTTGCTGCCCTACAAGGACCGTACTGTCCTAAAACACAGAACTCTGAGCATCTATATGCCTCGACAATGAAGCCCCGTACATGCTCGGAGGTCGTTCATCTTTCCACGAGATTCGTATGGTAAATCAGAGCTCACGTAAGCAACCCTCTTCTTCGTCGAACTCGTCACCGTAGCACATGCGCATAACATTCAACAATTGTGCCTTATCGCCACCAAGGCTATCTTTAAGCCAGCCTTCCATGCCGAGAATATGGTCAGTGAACTTCTCCGTGTTGGTCTTGAACTCTTGCGCCTCCTGCATCTTTTTCTCCATCTCAACCGGATCCTGTTCACTGTAGGCGGCCAGCTCGGTGCGGAGACTCTCGAGCTCTTTCCCCAAGTCTGCGTGCTTCGCGATCAAGGCTTTACGGTCCTCTGCTTGAAATTAGCTCAGCGGCCGGGTCCTTGGGCGTCATCTGACCTGGTCCGTCGTCTTCGGCACGTGCTGCATCCGCCTCCTCAACTTTCGTCTGCAACCCAGCAGCAATAGCAGCCACCTTGTCGTGCTCCTCCTGGGCCTTTTCAAGAGCGGCTTCCTTGGATTTCTTGTCATCACTGGGGAAGCTCCAGTACCAGTTGCCGCTGCCGATCTTCTCAACACGGATTTTGTTGTCGTCGGAGAGGGCTTGGAGGTAGTCTTTGACTTGCATCCCATTGATAGAGGCCACAGATGGGATTGCCTTCTCAAGGTCCTTGATACTGTGGGCCACGGCTGTCTTATGGAACCAGGCTAGAATGAGCGCCTGCTTGGCAGCACTGGCGGTGATCTTGGGAGCCTATTGCTGTGATGTCAGTGAGCGGTCAGGAGCAAGAGCATGGCCAATCCCACCATGATGGACCTGGGTGAGGACTTTAGAATGTTGATGGAAACGAGATGAAGGGTTGAAGATTCAATGAGAGCAGCGCGTTGAGGTGACGAAGATGCCCTCAGTCGTGCCTTCCTCGAGCAAGGCGCCAAGCCAACACGCTCCAAGAACGGCAGCCGCTCTTTCGAGGGGATCGAACAATTGAAGGTGGGACTTTGGATGACTTGGCAATGGGGAGAAAATTATGAAGAGGCATACCGTTGCTTGCTGCAGAATGGAGCCCTACGTTGTCTTGAGGTACATCTAAGTTTCTATCCCGTCCGACGCATCGCTGTATCTGCTTTCGTCACCAGACGTGCTTTCTTCGTCTGAATCTTCCTCGTGTGGGCTGTCTTCCGCGTCGTCTTCTCCAGCCTCTTCACCTTGCTGCTCGTCTTCCGCCCCTTCGAGGAACGCCAGGTCTCCCGTCTCTCCCAGCACCTCCCTCGCCGTCTCCTCCATCAATATCCCAATCGCAATCAGCGCCGTCTCATCCATGCTCTTCCACATCTTCCCACCTGCCTTTCCCTTCCCTTCAGTTCTCGCATAGAAATTCGATATGTATGCGTGGATTGCGCTAAGTAGGTCGCTGCTTGGAAGCCTCTGGTCTGCGGGCAGCTTCGTGTGCGCGAAGTAGTAGTCACTCTCCGCATAACGGGTAGGCGCGTTAGGTGCCTTGAAGAGGATCTCATCAGGGCGGAGGGGCGGACGGTTGTGCTGCAGATTGATGCGGCCTGCCGAAGACTGTTAGAAAAGGAATCTACACAGCCGCAAGGTCAACATACCCGCGACAGCATCGTACACGGTTGGATGTGATTTGGGAGACCGTGCTGGTCCAGACTCCCAGCTTTCATCTCCCGATGAAGGTTCCGGGGCCGGATACTTGAAGTTCGACGGCCTGGAGCTGGCCATTTCCGGGCCTGCGGTCTATCATGATGTTGTAACAAGCATGGGGTAGAGAGATGAGATCCGCAGATCTGCGGCTGTGGCGCAACGGCTGTGGCGGGTGACGACCTGATGGTCAAAGCTCCTTAGCCCGTCTCTGACTTCGCCTGGACAGGCTTCCATCCTCGCGCCTCTCGCAAGTCCTCCACATGTAGTTTCCTATGCAACCGCAACACGTCTTCCACCGCTCTATAGGCCTCGAACACCCCGATGTCCTCAAGCGCGCCACGGCCTCGCGCCTTATCTACGCGTTGCAGCCGTCCCCTGTGACCTTCACCCAACCCCCACCGGGCGAGCCTCACGATGAGCCGCAACGCGCACATATTTCCGGGGTCAACGCAATTGCGATAGATCGCTTCGAAGGGCGCTATCTCCTGTCTGGTGGTGCAGACTCGTCGATTGCAATATGGGATCTCGAGGCCCCGAGCTCTTCCTCTAGCGTTGGGGCCTCCATATACACGCCCATGATTGCGGCAGGGAAGACAGCAGAACAGCACAAGCTCGGCATAACACAAGTTTGCTTCTATTCGTTTGACTCGCTAGCATTTCTCTCTTCATCCTATGACCACACAGTCAAGATCTACAGCTCAGAAACTCTTGTTCCCACCATGACCTGGAATCTCGGCTCCGTGGTTTACAACATCGACATCTCTCCCATCGCGCAACACCTCCTCGTTGCTTGTGGCACCCAGGGTCCCAATGTTCGACTTATCGACTTGAAAACTGGCGCGGCTACCCATGCGCTCCCAGGCCACTCCGGCGCAGTCCTCAGCACAGCGTGGAGTCCAACGCGCGAACATGTCCTTGCCAGTGGAGCAACAGATGGTAGCGTCCGGTTTTGGGATATACGTATGGCCCGCGGAGAACTGGGTATGCTCGATCTCGAAGATCCCGTCGGCGTTCTTGGTAAGATCTCGCATCATCGACATACGGGACGCGCACAAGCACACCGCGGTCCCGTAAACGGTATCGTGTGGACAGAAGACGGCCGACATCTTGTCACCTGTGGGCACGATCAGCGCATCCGTGTTTGGGATACTGATACTGCGGCAAATACCCTCGCAAACTTCGGGCCCATGGTAAGGAACTCGGGACTCGCGCCTATCATACCATGTCTACCGCCTAGTCAGTATCTGCTGCTAGAGAGAGACTTGCTCTTCTACCCCAACCAGCACGAGATACTCATGTATGAGATGTTCGAAGGGAAACTACTAAAGAGGTTGAAGAGGCCCGAGCAGAAACGTTTTTCAGAGCAGACAGTTGGGAAGGGGCAGCTGAATATGAAAGATCGAGTCACGGCTCTTGCATGGCGGCATCACGATACTGAACTCTATGCCGCGCACTCCGACGGGAGTATAGTGGCGTGGAAGCCGCGCACTCAAGAAGATGTCGACCTGGATGAAGAAGAAGAGGAAGAAAGAGAGGCGAAGCAAGGCAGCAAGAAGCGGAAGCGCGGTCTCCTCGAAGACATATATCAAGATCTGACCAAGAAGAAGATCACGTTCGGGGGATCCTGAATTTGGATGAACTGAACGCTTATCGTATTGTCTTTGATTCTTTCCTTCTATGTAGTTAAGAATACGCGCGATACCCCTGGATGCTCTACAATAATCAACAAACAACCTTCCCAATGCATGAACTTTGAAGAGGATAAGGATGCCGTGCTCCTCTTGCTGCTTCTATCACACCAATATAATATGACAACGCTTTGGGCATGCATTTCGCATGCTTTGCTGAACAATTATCCACAGAGCTGCTTTGCTCGCGGATCTTCTACCGTGGCCTGCCTTGCTCTTTCTCAACGATTGATGATTCCTATTCAATGGTTCCTCTGCCTCCACCCAAAAGCAGCCTGATACATTATTCAAATCCAGGTGTTTCAACCCGGTGGCGCAGAAAAGTGTGGCAATCTCGCTGGTACAAACTCCTCACTCTCTGCTATTGTGTCCTTGACACCCGGGTTATTGGGAATTTCTCGCGGTTCGTCCTTGAGAGAAAGTGCTTTGTTCGGTGTAGGTGCCAGGCTCGAGTAGTCACTCTCATCGACATAGAATGATCCACTATCCGGCCTTGTCTGCGTATCTAGCTGCATTCCATCCTCTTCGTCTGCATTTGGATCTCGCATAAGCGGAGACGGCGATCTTCGTGTCCGGTTCTTTTGCGCAGAAAGATGGGGGGATGATGAAGACCGAGGTAAATTTGTGATGGACAGTGATGGGGAGGGGCTTCGGAGTTGGCGGTGTAGATGCTGGTCTGATGCCAGACCACGTTTGAGAGCAAGTTGTTGCGCTTCTTGGCGTTTGCGGTCGACTTCTTGCTCTTCTTCTCGCCGAATGCGTTCTTCTTCATCTTTGAGGTCGGAAAGGGTGGGGATCTCTGCTATGGACATTGAGGCGGAGCGTTTCTTGGGAGTAGTTTCAGTACTCTTTTTGCCCGAGCTGGAAGTGTTTTGGGAAGAGGCTGTTCGAGACGATACGCGAGATCCACCGCGCCGCCTATTTCCACTTTTGCTCCCAGAGCGGGTCTTGCCGCTGCTTGTATCGTCCCCGTTCCATTGATTAGTTGTGCGTCTTTCGAGGGCCATGGTGAACTCGTCATCCAGTGGGACCGCATCGTCCAATTCATCTTCACTGGGGAAGATGTCTCCTCTGGAACTGAGTGAGTCTGTTGTATGTCCTGAGGTGTTTGTATGGCTCCTCTGTCTTCGGTGGCCTTTACCTTCCCCTGCCGCAGGCCTCTCCACCTCATCCTCGCTCTCCTCTATCAATGGCTGTGCTTCCTCCACATCGATCCTCCGACCCTGTCCATGTCCAGGATGCTCTGTGAGATCCGCCGCACTGGGCTTATATCGCAGCCCCTTTCCTCCAATGTTGAAGGGCAGTCTCCCCAGAAATCCAAAGTACGATGAACTGGGAATAATCGTGGGGTCAGCCCCACTATCATGGAGTTGAACCGCGCTCTTTCTCCTCCCAGCATTAAACCTAGCATCTCTATTCCTCTGTCCAAAGCTCATGCCACGCTGTCGCGCAGGCTGGTTTACACTTCCGTAGGTGCCTCCGTTTCCCATGATCCTTTCCAGGCCATCGTTTCCCCACCCAAGAAGCCCATCGTTCTCGTCCTCTTCCCAGTCATCGTAGAAGTCAAAGCTGAGTTCAGCTCTGCCGCGCGATCGCCCTCGATGCCGCCGCCGGTCGTCGCGCGAGGGGAAACAAGGCGCCGTGCATGCATTCAAGCATTGCGTTATCGATCCGAAACAAGGGTTGACGTAGTCGTGGGTGAAGGTCCAGAGGTTCTCTTGCGCGGACTCGTTTGCGTGTTCAATGTTCTCAGCGATGTGTTGGATGGTGCGATTCCAGCGGGGATCGCCGCGGCGGTACATGTTTGCGATCTACGTTGCGAGGTTGAGGTTGGAGGTGGGGGCTCGACTTCAGGGTTCACGAAGGTGGCTGGGAAAGGCTGAGATTACGACAGCAGCGGAGTCGCGCTGCTCTCTGGCGGCACATTGGGGTTAACGTGTCAAGAAATTCCGTTTCTGGGAGTGAAAGCTGCGAGGTTCGGTGTCGCGGTGGGTGAGGTGCATGGTATGCGCCTCGGTGGATGGTGTTGACGTCGCACGAATAAGGTTGATGCGACGATCCCGTGCGTCATGCACGTGCCTGAAGCCGGCCCGGGTTCACTGTTGAGAGCACTTCGGTTTGTTCGTCGGCTCACTTCGCCGTTTCTTCTCGATCTTTTCCAGATGAGATAGGAATAAACTCTCCCTTCGCAAACCCAGCAATGCGTTACATACGCTATCTCAAGCCCCCTCGCATTACCAACGCCCAGAAACCCGCCCAGGCCCAGATATCTTTTCTCACTACAATAACATCCGACCTGGGAGACTCGTTTCTCCCATACGACTTGGCTCTTACTGTATATCTCTGCAATGCCAGAGAACCCCACAAGAACATATACATTCAGCATGACGTGCAATGGACTGCTGGTATGCGGGCTCTGTCCACTTCATTCTACCTCAGCAAGGCACGATCAAATATCGAATGGCCGTGCCGAATATACGTTGGCGTGAAGAACATGGAACTACTTAGTCCGAACTACACACAAATGTACATGCCCGAAAGAAGAGGGGTAATAGGGGCATGGAGCGCCCCCCTCGACATGACAGAGGGACTGGTCGAAGCCGCGAGAATAGTTGAACGGCGGATCCCTCTTGGTAAAAATGGGTACGAGCTCAAGATCTGGGAAGAAACGGGGGAAAGTATCGCGCGCCATCTGTGGGATGCGGGTGTTCTTCTGTCCCTGTATTTATCTGAGGACGAAGATTTATCAAAACGAGATCCTGTCCTCGCCAAAGCAATCAAACGACCAACTGGCAAGAAGAGACTCCAGATCCTTGAATTAGGAACCGGGTGTGGTGTTGTGAGTTTTTTAGATGTCTCTATCCTGTCTCTAATAATCGTGGTATTAGGTTGGTATTACCCTTGCTCAGACAATTGTGAAATGCGAGTGTGTTCTCACTGATCTGCCCGACGCTGAAGAGGCTGTGAAAAGGAATCTGAGTACGTCCTGGGCAGATACTGGCTCAGGCGTTTGGTTCCGACAACTAGACTGGGATGATGAATCTGTTCCCAAGATGTCTGACCTGAACAATTGGACTGACTGTCCGCATTGCAACGAATTCGACCTCATTGTTGCTGCAGATTGTACATACAATGCAGATTCCTGGTATGATGCTCGCAAATTATGAAGGGGTGGTCATTTCACTAATCGATTTCACAGTCCAGCACTCGTCAGAACTATTTCTAGGCTGGTAAAACTCTCGCCCAGGGCGACCGTGATGATAGCAATGAAGCCTCGCCACTCTAGTGAAGGTATTTTCTTCGACTTGATGTCTGATGCTGGCTTCAGGACCGAGCACAAAACCACGCTTCAACTTCCTGGCGATGATGAAGTTGGAGAAGAGAGTGTCGAGATATTTCTCTTCCGACCCGACGCAAGTCAAGAACTCACATCGATTGAACCCAATGAGTGGTGTTTCGGCATACCTGTCAAGAGAAAGAAGCGGAAAGCGCAAGTTATTGAATGAAAATAATATTGATTTAGTCAAGTTGTCTTGACTATTAAAGCTTCTTGTGCTGGTGCCGGCTTCCTGCACACCCTCACTTCTACAGTGGGCCTTGGGACATGCTTTCTTCCATGTCTATAGTCATACCGTACACCGGGCTTCCTGTCCATCTTCCATCCATTCATCCTCGACCTTGGACTATTCGGACTATGTAGCCCCCAAAGGCCTGTCTCGCACCTGTTGAAACCAACTTTCAAGGCATCAAGGCCCGACGGCCATCCGTCGTTGAACTTTGCTGCACTTGCCGGTACCCTTATGTCTTCTGTTTGGGCGCTCTTGAGCAATTCGGAGAGTGTGGCTTTACGCATTATAGGAATTTCAAGTCGGTCGTGCATGCGTATATTCCAGATGATCAACGCCAGGGCGTTAAGGAGTATCAGAATGGGGAGTATGAGTAGAAGAATCGGCCGGGATGGATCCAATCTCATAGTGTGTGTCCTGGACGTCATGATGACCTTGCGCCCATCATCCCGTCTTGAGCTTTCTGCCAAAGCAGAGGCACCGGTAGAAACACGGATAAGGTTCGCTAGGTCGTTGACACTCCAGCCCTTGCTCTCCCCTTCAGTGGTGGATGTATAGCGCAGTGGGAGCTGACCTGGCTGATCGTACACATACATTGGTTGGGCGCCATCAACACTGACTCCGTTGGCGACAGGAGCGACCGCAAACCAAAGAGCCAGCTCGTTTAGTGTGGCATTTCCTCCTTTTACGGGGTTGCGAAGAGATTTGATGGCGTTGATCTCCACAGGTGCCCCATGAGACCCGAATCCGACGGTCAAAGTATCTTCAATGAACTCCACATCAATGTCGCAGGCTACGCTTGAGATATTCTTCATTGCCGCGTTTCCTGGAAGCGGCATTATTTCCCCACTTTCAATATCGCCGTTCAGTGACGCGAAGATAACTGTTGCGCTCGTCTTCGTAGGTGTTGGAAACCTATAATCATGTACCCAAACAGCCAATCTCGGCTTATCCCTCACTCCAATCTCTTCACTGTGGTCCACAGTCCCGTTCTTTCTATGCCCTCTCATATTTGTCTTAAACCACAACAATCCCTTCTCTTTCCTTAAAGCACCCGCCCTCCATCCCCTGCACACTACTTCCTGCTTTATCTTGACTGCCTTCACGGACATACTACCCCTCATCTCCAGCTTGGATCTATCAACAAACCAATCACGGAAGGCAGGCATCGGTTCGTGGGAAATATTGTACGCCCAAGATGAGTACAGGGATCCCGCTTGGTCTCTTAACGACTCCGGCGGACTGCTCTGCGCAAATAACGGCTCGATACCGCCCCCCGGCTGATACAAACTCTCGAAATCGTGTGTCATGTTCTTTTGATCATACACATATCCCATAAGCGGAGCGCCTCCCAGCGGGATCAGTGTGATGAATACTGTACACATGATCACCAGGATGGAATCGAAGCTCCGGGCTGCCCAAAGAGCCGATGGAGACGACGGTATCGAGCCTCGACTCGCTTCTAGATATGTATCAACCTGCTTGAGGCTAAGCGATTGTCGATTGAGGAGCGGCCACAACGCGGATTCGGAGAAAGCGTGGGCGGCATATGCGAGTGCTCCGAGGCCGATTGCGTACACAGCAGTGCTGATACCTTGTATTGTTCCGATATTGTTGCGGACTACTTCGATGAAGAATGGAATTTTGCATTGTGTCGACCAATCTGGACACCGCAAGATCTGGTTACTGAGATGTGATGAAAAGAGTAGGACGGCGGTGATGCATGCTAGACCGCAGGAGAGCGCAAGCAGGATGGTGAGGTTGTGTCGGAGGAATCTCCATATCCCCCGTCTTGTTTTGGGGGCGGGCGTCTCATCGGGATCGACATCAATAGACGGCAAGGAGTTTTTCGAGGTATTAAGAAACAAGTATTGAGGCATTTCGAGTAACTGGAGTGAAGATCTCTCCAAAAGTCCAAACGGCAAAGCACAGCGAAATCGGGCTACATATCACATCCCGATCAGAGCAGAAGGACATAGCCCTCCCCAAAACAGCATCCATATTCAATATTCCTCTACAGGTAGATTTTCCTCAATCGTGCTCGTCGGGTAATCTTGTATGCACTCGCACATCCGTTTCTGGAGTCGTTGTGTCCGCGCCTCCACCAAGCCTTCCCCGCTAACCGCATGTGGACCCCTGCACGTGGACCCGAACGCATCCGATACTATTTTTACAGAGCCCGCTCAATATCGAGATCGGGGTAGATAGATAGCGCGGGGACCAAAGGTTGTTGGTAAGTAGCTTGTGGGATGACTGAATCCTTCCTCTACGCGCCCGATTGCGTATATGGAGAAAGGTTTGCAGTCGGCATTTGATGCACTGCCTCCCAGCCATTTACTACCGGGTTTGTAGATTGGGATTGGAGTATGGCCGGCCCTCGGTGGTTTCCAAACTATTAGGGTAGCTCGGAAGGCAGACATTTCATTTTTGAAGTTGAGAATGTGGCTCTTGGACTTGGATGTTGATTGAGTTGGTGATATGTTGGTGGCACGAAATGTGGCTTATAGACCCGCCATCCACCCAGGTATCGGTTCACCGCTATGCACAGCGCTGTCGATTCCATTGTAACCATTATAACACTGTCTTCGCTGCTCATGTGGTGAGTAGAGATCACTTTCTGTTGGTTAAATTTGAGCAAGTCTGAACATATTGACCTTGAGCATGATTGAGTGGGACTCTCTTCATGTTTATGCAAGACTAACATTATTCCCTGCAAGACAACCCAATTAACTACAGGAACTTCAGGTGGGGCAGGTTCATGTCTCTTTTCACTGCCGATGAGCCATGTAGACTATTCCGCTTCCGGAATACAGGGCAAGAACAAACCTAAACCGTCCACAACAAGAATATGAACTTAGCATTTGAGTTCATACTATGACTGTGCCATTTTGTTTCTACATAGACTACGACTACGTGACTGATGGTAGAGCGAGGACAAGGTTGCCTAACAACGCTTATAAACATATAAAGACATATCAATGTGTCACCGGTTCTCTTGAAGTTGTCTGTTGACTCGGTGAAGGTGAGGAGCATTGGTTGCGGTGGTTCATGGTTTTAAGGGCTCGGTTTCCGAAAGCCTTTTCACTGCTACCAATGCTTTCAATCTTGTGTTAACATGAACTACTGTAAGCTACGTTCAAACCCTTCATTCTCTTCCCATGTCTCGTCTCGCCTCCGCAAGAGATGATGTGTTCGAAAAGTGTCAAAAAAGGCCATAGAAGGAAAACTTGGCATCGAATAGACCTACAAAACACTGCTTAATTTGAAGGTCAATATTCAAACGGTTCTAATCCCTTAAGGCTTGGGGAGGTTCACTGTTGAAGTTAATCATCGATTTCCCTCCTCAAGCTCTTCCGCAAACCACCCAACATGGCAGAGCTTCTCCGTGCTTCAAACTTTGGTATTCCAAAACTGTGTTCCCGTATAACTGTCCACCAAGTTATCAAGCATTGCCTCCATCCTTTCCCTCGTTGCCACGTTCTTCGTAGTTGGGAAGCACAAGTACTTCTCCAATATAGTTGTAAGGCTGGTCACACATGTTCTCTTGCATCCAACGGTGCATCATTATATTCCCCGGACCTGTATCTCTCGTAAACTGCTGATTCAGGATATCGATCTTGGTAGCGTCGGTCCACTGCCGGTCGACTTGGACATATCGTTCGTTATTCTGACGTGACGGATATGTTGCTCCACCGTTCGACTGTTGTGACTGTAGCTGCTATATATAATCAGATTGGAGATAAATGATATAGCTATAAGTGACTCACAGGGACTGGGTGTTCTTGGGGGCTCTGGCTTGAAGTATCATTTGATTCTGATCTAGGCATAGCGATGAGAGGCCGGAAGATCTGCCTCAGAGTGAATGAATTTATGGAGCGTTTGGTAGAGTTGAATGACGGCTGTCGAACGAGAGTCTTCTTTGTAATCGATATAGTGGAGTTAGCTTGTAATTCCGGAGCAAACATCAGGTCTTTTATCTCTCCCATAGGCACCCATATCATAACACCAGAGTGTGTCTATAAGCCGCCTCGGAAATTAAATCGAGATGGCGGTCAGCATAAAGGTGGTTAGACTCATTGCATACTGGAGCCTCTCTTCTGCACCCCTATGAAATGATTGGTACGGTAGCGGCTTCTTATCGCTTGGAAGTCAGCAGCCCTTTCGTGGGTCAGTGGCTTGATGCCTTTCGTGAAAGGTAGTCCCTTTGCCTGATGCATTTTGAGAAATGCGTCCACATCTGTCCAATACGTTGCCCGGTGGACATGGCGCCCCTGTGAATGAAGCCAATGAGAGTTGCCCACTCGTACCGTTAGTATGAATCCTGAGCGGTGTACATGAAAAGCGTGAGTTCAAGTTGGAACCCGAAGGACGCCACAAGCGAGGAGACATCGCGATCCCATTTTATGTACCATGATGGTGCCATTGCTGAAACGCCGGCTAACGGGTGGGATAAGCAAATCCAAGATGCGAGAATTTCGATCTGGGAAGCAGCTCCGCACGATAATTTAGAATGTCAGTCAAGGCTTATCCCACGACGGCGGCACCGAGCAAATTTGCTTGGTGACACTTCCCGAAACATTGTAAAAACAACACTAAAGTGATCTACATCTCTTCAGCTATCTTGAGGTGCATGAATAGAAGTTGGGAAATGGGGTTGTACCTGGCATAACTTTGTTGTTTGTTGTGTCTGTAGTTGTTCTCGCCCTGTTCATGTTCGAAGAGTAAGCTAGCTCGACTTCACATTCCGATATAATGCTTCAGCTTGTGCTTGAGCGGTTCAGTTGCTCAAGCAGGCTACTAGTATGTTTTGTTGTGGTATCTGAACGTATCTTTTCTATCACTGTAGGATTAAAAGATGTGGCTTTAGTATCAAGAATTTGGGAGTGTATTGCTGATATTTCTTGCCTCACATTATAACAATTCTCCAACCGCTTAATCACGTTCGTGCTCGTGTTTGTAGCCTGCCATCGGTGGATGGTACGGCTGGTGTTCCTGGCCTTGGAAGGTTCGAGGCTGTGTGCATAATGGCATGTTGCACGGCGGTTTCTGAGTCAAAGCTTTTGAAGAGAATCTTCCCGCTCTCATTGCTTATTAGGAGCTGCATTAACGAATCGCGCTAACAAGGAGATGCATAGAGGGCTGGGAAGGAAGCGGGGACACGCATGCTGCGTGGTATTCATCTGGGCTTGTCAGTAGACCTAGACGTCTATAGAAACATGAATTCGACTAGAGAACAGGTCGAGAACATTGCAAATCGAACAAACAAAGAGATTGGCAGGTATTACCCAGCTTTCTAATGTGTGAAAATTGACGTGTGAAAGCTGCCGAAGCTCCTTTAGGCATAAACAGCTCGACTCTAGTAAATACTGGAGCATACAAACCCCCCAAATCCCCCGTCCGAACGGATATGGTGAATCATCAGAACACCTCGAGGCTTAGTCGACATGTAAAGCTCGAGATGCAGCGAGCCAAGGCCAGGAAACGTCATGGGAAGCAGGTCTTCGATTGTGCCGAGAGAGCATGCATTGAAATTCTAGGGAGGCATTCGAATGGGATTGTGAGAAATTCGCTGAAATCTGTTACATTGTTTGCCGATTGGAAAAGAATGGCCAGAGCAGATTCTGTGATCAGACGCCCAAGGTGGTATGCTATTGTACACCATTGCTCAGGATATAAATCGACTGCCCAGGAGTGTTTTTGATATTGCAAAAGTCGGCATTGAACACACAAGTTGACATTCCCACCCGAGGGCATGTAGGTGTCCCCGGACTAATCCTCACGCCTGCCAACCATTTCCCATAATCCCTCTAGCCTTTTATACAAAATAGGCAGCAGCAATGTTTATAGCATCCTCTGGACGGTCAATGTCCCGTCCGTCCCACCTTGAAGGGCAATGAATCCCTCCTCCTCGATTCTCTTCTTCCACATATTCGACTCATATTTTGCCGTAACAACTGTGAGCCTCAGCTCTGCCTCTTCAACCTGCGATGATGGTGTTGTCTGTCCGGATGCCAGTGGTGTTGCCGCCTCTGATAACGCCGGTGTCGAAGCTGTAGAGGAAAGAGGAACTGAGGTGAAGTTCCATCGTCCAAATGCCCAATTGAGGATATACCTTGATCGACCAGCGGTGTTTAGTGGTGTTGGGAAACGGCCATCAGAGGATTTTGGTGGGGTTGATGTGTAAAGAATGCCTTTGATGCGGTATACTGCGTCTTTGGTCGGTTCCTCCAAGAGCTTTTGTAGTTTTGTGATATCGACTCCTGATTTTGATCCCAAGGATGACAATGTGATGGATAATACCTCCACCTCGCTCGAGTGTTCATGGTCATGTTTGTGATCATGATGATGACCCTCTTTCTCCTCATCACCAGCTCCCTTCGCCAGTTTCGCATCCAACCCAAACACAATATCTTTACCAACCCACCCCTTATCACTCTTACTCCTCGGTGTTGGTGGGTCCACCTCCAAGTCGAGAATGGCATCTTCCACATCTTCCAGCCTCCTTTCACTGACCAATTCCCACTTGTTGAGAACTATCAGGTCCGTGTATTTTGCCTGCATTTTCGCCGTGATGGATGTGTCTTCATAGCCCTTCCAATTCTCGACATCAATCACTGACATGACCCCATCAAGGACATACTTCCCTGTGCTCGCAGACAACCGATTCACTTCCATCGCCAACGTCGCTGGAAATGCGGACCCCGAGGTCTCGATGACGATCCTATCCGGAATGATGTCGTTGGCCAGTGTTTCGAGCGCTTCCGAGAGTTGGCCAACAAGATTGCAGCATATGCAGCCATTGAGTAACTCCTGGACCCCAGATATCGCGCTGGAAGACGCAAGCTGAGAGTCAATCGCCACATCCCCAAACTCATTCTTCAACAACGCAAGCTTATATCCCTTGGGAAGCTGGGATATTAAATTCAGGATAAGTGCTACCGGGCCTCTAATCAGCATTGTCTCATACCCATGGCCAAGCTCCACCTCAAAGGTCCAGAACTTACTCGTCTTCCCGCTGCCCAAAAACCCCGTTATAATCGTGATGGGTATCATGGCTCCTTTGAGTAACGTTCTGGTCCCGTGCTTTCAGCCTGCAAAGTGCACGGTATCGGTGTCTCCGAAGACCTTCAATGTCCGTTTCCAGCCTCGCTCTATCCACCGCGTTAAAGTTTTGACGTTGAGCTCACGTGCGGCGCTTTCTTTTCCAATCTAGACCCTGACATTCTGCACGCGATCGCGCTAGTGCTGGTGGGGCAGTTTATGACGTACCAATCGAGCCGCATAGAGGGGCATGTGTATCAGGCACAGCCGCCGCCATGAATGAGCTCATGCGATCAGTGGCTGGCCTTGGAACGAGGGTTTGCATCTTGCTACTTCCAAGCTGGATTCCTTGTCATTGGCACTACTTAAGTGCTATCAGGCTCGCTCGCGTTTCCTCCTCCACACCGCAACCCAATTCATTTCACCCAAACCTCAATTCTTATACATTTATCATGGACTTTGTCAACAAATTTACCGGCGGTGGCGAGCAGAAGGAAGGCCAGCAACAGCAGCAGTCCTCCAACTCAGACGAGCAGAAGCAGGGTGGTGGCATCCTCGGAGCCATTGGAGACAAGGTCAACTCTGCTGCTGGCGGCGGCCAGGAGGGCGAGAAGAACGAGGACTACCTCGACAAGGGTGAGTACATGCATTGCTATTGTTGTGGCTACACTACCCCTCTACCCCCCCCCACCCTCAGCTGCCAAGCAAGCGTGCTTGCTTTTCCTTTGAGCATTTGATTGACACTCGCTAGGTGTCGACTTTATCCAAGAGAAATATTTGGGAGCCGGTGATCAGAGCAACGAGGTATGGCCATGCACGTGCCAATCTGATGGATTGATAGCTGACGATACGACAGTCCGCCGTCGAGCAGGCCAAGGATGAGCAGATTAGCGACTTCATCCGCAAGCAGTACAAGACTATGGCTGGCAGTGACATTCCCATCGAGGACAAGAAGACCACATTCGGATAGATTTTGATGTTGGAGGCTATTGAGGCCGTTGTGGAGACACTTTTCAATGTCCATTCCACTGGGAAGTCTTCTGGCATGATGGTGTGATTTTAATCCCTAATTGATGCATTTTCACTCTGTATTGTTTGTGCTGAATGATGAATCGATCTCTTGGGGTAGCCTGATGATGAGCGTACCAATCATGTGTGTTTCAAGTATTGGCGGAACTGGGGTTGGGACGGCCTGAGGCTTTTGTGATGCCCTACCGCTCTCTTGAGATTATCTCGACACATCTTCTAAGCATCAGCATTAGCTGGCTCTGCACAATCTTCCCCCCGGCCGTGTCGGCATGACGTCCGGCGCCCCAACCAAATGGAAGCACCATTCTACGTCTCCCCTTTGTGTCCACGACCACTAGGGCATCGAGTGGAATCTGTCCTCCGCCCAAGGGGTGTAGCAGCCCTAAGCGGACGAAGTGATTGTAACCAGGTCCAATGGCCTGGACCAGAGGTAGCGAGAACGAGGCAACGGTTGACGGGACGTGTGTTGAGGGTTCGCAACAGAGGACGAGAGCTTGGAGGGCTGGTGCAATGGCGTACAGTTCGGGGAGTGCAGCGCTGTTCCTCAAGTCAGCAGAAGCCACACGGGATGGTGGAAGGCTTGCAGCCTCAACGTACCACAGCAGGTTGTAGTGCAGCTCCATGTTGGCCTGCACACAAAACACGACAATTGATGTCTTCTCCTTGTAATTCGCCGCATTGTTGTGCGCCTGCACCGGGCTCGCGGGATTCCTGCCGATGGTTGGCGAGGCCAGAATGCTCGTCACATCGACAGTCCACGCGTCGCCGGCGGGGATGATATCCAGTGCATCCAGCTCGTTCTCCGTCTTTGTCCTTTTTAATCCGTCCGGAGACGGCTCGGAAGGAGCTGTGGGCGCCGGTCTCTGCTCGTCCTCGTCCTCGTCCGCGTCCTCGAGCTCGAAGTCGATCCTCGAGCGTTTGCGGTTGAGTGCCAGGTTCATGGTCCGCGACGGCGCTGCGAGCCCCACCATCTGCCACGGCGGCCGTGAATGTCGCGCGGCGGGCGGGTGAAGAGGGACAAAACGCGCGTGACCGAGGCCGTTGTTGGGGAGACGGATACTGAGCAGACACAAGAGCAGACACTGAGCAGACACAAGAGCAGACACTGAGCAGACACAAGAGCAGACACTGCACCTACACCTGCACCTGCACCTGCACCTGCACCTGCACCTGCGCCTCGAATCTCCCTCCACGCCAGGCTCCCCCCCCCCCCCCCCCCCCCACCCCCCCCCCCCCCCCGGCCCCCCCCCCCCCCCCGCAGCGCAACGTGCAGCCCCGGCCGGCCACCAATCAGCCCCGCCGGATTGCCCCGTCGGATTGCCCCGCCGGATTACCCCGCCATCTGCAGCGACCACCCCCGCCCCCCGCCGTCAACCTCTGAGCCATCAACCCCAGCGGCGCATTGGCAGTCGTGCTCCATGACCAGCTTGCGCGAGCGCGATGAGACGAGCAGCGTGCGCCAGAGTGTCTGGCGCGGGTCGCTGCCGCTGAGAATCGAGCTGGACAAGGCCGACTGCCGGACCTACGACGAGTCGGACCCCTATTTGGTGTGTTTCCGTCACTACAGCCTGGCAGCTTCACATGTTCAGCATGCTGATGCGCGTGCAGATACACTTTGAGCGGCTCTCATATCTGGGACTGCTGATTCCGCGGCTGCATGCCTTCTTCGCCGATCGGCTCATCTTCCCCGACATCAACCCCACAGAAGCGTGGCTGTCGTTCGAGCGCGTGCCCTTGAAATGGCACTACCCACTCGGTCTCCTCTATGACTTGTATTCCGGCACCGAGCCAGCAGGCCCAGTCCACACAGAAGGCGGCGAGGACGATGTGACAGACACAACTCCCCTGCAGTGGAAGTTGACCGTCCACTTCTCCGAGTATCCGAAGGAGCTCGTCAAGCTTGATGCTGACGGCAAGATCCTGCATGACTTGTACATCAACAGCGTCAAAGAGGTACAACTTTCCTCCCCAATATACCCAATGTGCTCCTGACCGTCACACTCCAGGCCGACTACCTCCGCAACGGCAACGGCCGCACCGTCATGTCTCTCTCCGAGAAGGACTCGACACAGCTCTGGGACGGCGTCCGACAGCACGACTCCCAGCTCTTCCAACCCATCAACCAGAAACTTCTAAATCCCTCCGGCGTCACACTCCGCCATCTGCCCGTCAAACTCTACCTACCCCATGCATCCTCTACATCGTCGTCAGCCATACAGGAAGACAACGAGGCGGCCCCCGGTTCGCTGAGAGTGGTACAGGCGCTGATCACGCCTTCAGCATCGAATAGGCAACCGCAGACGATTGGCACAGCTCTAAATCAAATCTTGCCGGAGTTATTTCCGAGTAGGAGGCAGCCGCTATTGGCACAAGCTGTATTGCATGGGTCTACCTTGCCATTGACGGTCAGTGTCGAGGAGCTGGTCCGGGCAGTTGCATACTTGGACGGGTGGCTGCATGTTGCTGTGGTGATGATGGCGTAATTATACGGTTGCTTATGGCGATGGCAATGAACATGCCGTCGATACGAGATATGTAGGTCCTTCGATACAATCATAATGAGTAGCTTGACATTGCGAAAGTGTGTGAAACCACAAACCGTCATACTCCTAACCCAGACATGAACCAATAGCACCAACACCAAGATGATAATGCGGACATAATGGTACTCAAACAGGCGTCTCAGCACACACATGCACCAACTCCAACAAATAAACTCCATCCACTTTGCTGCCCTCTCAGCCTCTTCCTCTTCTCCCTCTTTTTCTCCCTCTTTCTCTCCTCCTCAACTGTCAAAAATGGCCCCATAAGCCGGAACCCCCCGACTCTCCAGTGCATACAACAACCCACCCGTCAACCTTTTATTACTGATAATGCACACTGCTTCCGCACCACTCTCCTTGTACAATCTCCACGCCATCAGCTTCAAATCTGGTTTCCCCATAGTTCTCGTATTGTGAATAATAGCATGCGGGTCCGTCTGCAAGACACTGTCCACAATCTCCTTTCCAAACGTCTGTTGCGGGTTCGGCGTACTCCACAAGATGCGGCAGGGAATTCTATTGGCGAGGATAACCGCGAGACAGGGACCGATTCCAGAGCCTGTGGCGACGAGGACGACGCGTCGGAAAAGAGTTGCTATGCGGAGGACGCCGCAGCCAGGGATGCCGCGGACCCAGACGTGTGTTGGGGCGCGGTCGATGGTGCGTTTGGTGAAGTCTCCCGCGTTCGATACGACCAAGGAGAAGCCAGGGCCGTCGCTGGGCCGGTTTGTTATGGTGGCAAAGCCGTGCCAGTCGATGAGCGGGCGCTCTGCTATTCGAACACTTGTGCCCACGACGGGGGTTGTGTAGTCGAAGTGGAGACGGATGGCGTGGGAGGAAAGGGGTTCGGAGCGGACGGCGACTCGGCGAAGATGAAGCCAGGGGAATATGATTGCCATCGTGGCAACTGTGAGCATCCAGATTGGAGGCGAGGTTTTGTATGCGTTCATTGGGATGGACGGTGCGAATTGAAGATCTCGCGTTGCAAGGAAGGCATGACACCAGAGGAGGATGAGGACTGTCCAGCCGCCGAATCGGTGCATCATTTCCCAGGCGTCGTGGTGGTTGGCTCGGAATGTAGGATGGGACATTCCAATCATGGCACCGAAGATGAGAAGCACAATATATGTGATGGCCATTGTTTCCATGCTCATACAGCGGAAGCGCGCAGGTTTGGCAAAATCGAGAGACGCACCACAGGCAAAGAAGAGGAACCACATAGCGGCTGCTATCGCGCATCCAGAGTGGATCCCTCCAATGTGGAAGATACGAGCACAATGCCGCCGGATAGAGAGTGGAAAGGACGTGGGTACAGAACAGAATATTGTGAACAGGAGGTTAATGACGGGTTCTGAGCGCATGAGAACTGCCATGGTGAGGTTTACAGCGCAAGCAGTGGCTAGATCGGCGAGCATGGGCCGTTCTTTTTTGACCCTCCGGTAGAGGATAAAGAAGGCAACCGCTAGATTGGCCATTACCACGACACTGAAAAACCGTCGGTATAAAATGAACGCCCGATGGCGGAGCCAGCGTTCACCCTTGAAACCATTCTTCTCGGGAAGGGTCGGGGGCAAGGGGCCGTTGACGGTGGTAGTGGAAGCATTGAAGTCGGAGAGGTTGCTAGACACAGTAATCTGCTCAGCATCCATCTGCCCTTTCTCCGGATCTCGGGAAGCGACGGAAGCGACTGGAGAAAGGGTGGTCGGGCGGTAAAGATCCTTTGTTGTGAATGTCGATGTTCGTCTGGATGAGGATATTGTGCTGACTCTTCGCATAACCATCCCAGAAAGCTGAGATCTGTTGACTTTTCCATTGGGAGTAAGTGGGACGGTGGGAAGGTATGTCCATCTTTCAGGGACTGAGTAGTATGGGAGATGTTGTCGAACAAAATTGTCAAGGTCTTCTTCATCGATCAAAGTTTGCGTGGTATAGAAGCCGTACAGAGCACCGTTAATCACGCTGGTATGTGCCCTGGTTATACCGGGGTATTTCTGAACGGTCGTTGTTAGCTATGGGAAAGGCACAGGTATTGGTATACCAACCTCGATCACTGCTGTGACACCATCCAATTCTACTCTAAAGCCCTAGATATTGTTAGGATAACACTAATTACTTCAATAGAGCCTCATACCTTGATCTTTACTTGGTCGTCGATTCGACCAAACGTCTCCAATGAACCATCATCTAGCCACCTAACAATGTCTCCAGTGTTGAACATCATAGATCTGGGAAATTTCAGCAATGAATTAAGAAGCCTCAAAATCCAACATACCCATCTTTTCGGAACTTGTCCACCGTGTAACGAGTAACGGTCAGTTCCAGTAAGTTTATGTAGCCTTTCGAGACACCAGCTCCTCCAACCCACATAACACCCTTTGATCCGACGGGTACAGGCTCGTCGTTTTCGTCCAGTATGTAGACATTGGTGTTCGGGAGAGGTCTTCCAATGGTAAGAGGTTTTCCGGGAGTATGTAGATGTGCGGAATTTAATATTGTGATTTCGGTAGGCCCACAGATATTGTAGTAGAAGATATCATCTGCCCATTCGTCCGCGAGACTAGACACAAGGTCAGTACAGGCATAGCAACCGGAATATCATCTTGTGAACATACGACTGAGGACACGCCTCGCCACCTGTTACGACAGTCTTGATGTTGGGGAAAGATCTTCGTCGATGCGATGCTAATATCGAAGGCGTTGCTATCAGAGTATCGATCTATGCCTACAGTTAGAAAAAGAACCTTGAAGAAATGTGCTATGCTTGCCTCTCTTAATGTTTCTTCCCAATTCGATCCCCGGATGTGTAGTGTTCCCCCATTCATCAAACATGCGAGTATTTCCCAAGCACCTTGAGATATCATAAGCTACCTTCGATGCATACGTGTAATCGAACGTACCCATATCAAATGCGACATTAAGGACTTGTCCGACGTGTGATCCGACCGTGATCTTCAATCGACCTGGCTCTAATAGAAGGGCGTTGGTGACATTTCCATGTGAAACGTCTACTCCTTTCGGTCTGCCCGTGCTGCCTACCCAGAGGAATTAGCGTTCATACTGTGAGATTGAATCAACCCGGGCCTACCTGAAGTGTAGATCGCGTATGCCCCATCACCCGAGCGTACAGCAAGTTTCGGTCTTGATTTTGGGCAAAATGCTTCCACTTCCCTCCCCAAAGATTTAACCGAAACTTCTGGCCCGCAAAATGCTTTTACTCTATCCTCAAATCTCGGGAGACACAACACGAATTTTGCGCCCGTATCCGTGAGGATATATTGCAGGTGTTGATCTGAGCATACACCACCATCGATGGGAGCATACTGGCATCCTGCTTTCAGAACCGCGAAAATTCCCACAAGCATCTCGATCGATCGCTGTACGACGAGGCATACTCGCTGTCTGGGTCGTAAACCACATTCGATGAGGTGATTTGCAAGTCGGTTTGCGGCAGCGTCCAGCTTTGCGTATGTGATGCTTTTTCCACAGAACTTGGCAGCAATGACATTGGGATGGGAGTTCACGATTGCTTCGAATGCCTGGTGTATCGTAGGGTAAGGTACAGGTATCGAAGGGCCACGACCAAAGCGAGAGACGAGAATCTGATCCTCCGGTTTCAGGTTGCCCAATCCATTGAAAAGATGCGAATCCATCATGTAGCTCTGCACAGCGAAAGAGCCTCAGATGCAGGTAGGAGAATTAACAACAGATCAGCAGCGTGTCTGCTTTTGTACCTCATCTCTCCTCCGGTGCTAAAAGTGTGGCCTCAGCGCCATTGCATCGTGGCTAATAGGCCTGGACAAGAGCACACGAGGACAAGGGAGAGACAACGCGCGCGTGAAAGCCAAAGCCAGAAGGCCTTATGCGAGCAAATCTATCGGACCAAGATACAGCGATACATTAATCTGAATGCTGGGGGCGTGAGCGTGGGGATATATTAATTGCCAGAATGCAGTGCTGTGCAACCAAAACGACCGTGCAGTAGATCTCCCGAGATCTGCTTAGCAACAGCTTTGAAATCCAGCAGAGAGCACTCAATCGCGCGTGATTGGACGCAAGAAACGGTAAGGGGGGAATGCAGAGGAAGGTGGTTGATGAGGAGGTGACAGGGGTCATGTTTATGCTAAAGATATACGGACTTGTTCCGGTTGTAGAAGACCTGGGAAGCTCCGAAATATCGTGACCCGAAAACGGAACTGGATCGAACGAGACCCTTTCCACATACAATACAAGGCCCTTCTTGGTAGATTGATAGTGCCATGATCCGTTCGCAGGTGGCGTGTAACAGAAGAATGAAGCAAAAGTGAAGCCTCAGCCAGAGTACCCTTGGCGCTCTCTGACTGCTCGTGCAAGTTCTGATTCGTCAAGGAAATCCAGGGACGTCATGAGGATATAAATTGCGAGAGAGCAAACAATCCTCGCATCCTCGTGGAGACAGGAGTAGCTTAGACCCGACCGTGAAGGCCAAGGTAGTACAGCGATGAGTGGCCACCAGATACCGATGCAGCTCCGTTATCCTGTTGGTTTCCAGACATAGAGGGAAATCCTGACTTCCTTGCTTCGAGATAGCCACGGGAGTGCAGGATGAAGAAATTGATCCGTGTATACATGAGGGAATACGTTTCCATGACCGAAAACCTATGTCGACTACCGCTTCTGGCAGGAGGCTACTCCCAAACCTTGCCATGATGGATTCTGATATGGTCAAGGCTTCACAGGTTATGTGTTTTGAGCGGGTTATGCCGTTGTGCGAGTTATGTTGTTTGTTGATCAAGAGCAGGAGTGGTGGTGCTCGAGTTGAACAGCCCACTCAAACAGATGCACTCCTACAGTGACTCCAGGGTTGCCTTGACGAATTTACAGGGGCATGGGCGTTCGGGATGAACCGAGAGCACGAGCTGTTGTTTTGACCAGTGCAGGATCTTCGCCACACTGGGCGGGGGAACAAATCAAGTTTCCCTGCGGCGCGACCCAGTCGACAGACATGTGAGTGATAGTTAGAACCAACTTGAAAGCGCTTACATACATAACCGCCCTCGGGGAGCGCCGCATCGCTTGCCTGAAGGATCCAGGACCCGCATTCTTCAATTTCACAGATGCTGATATCTGAGTACTGTTCATGAAGAACTAACCAAAACTCGTAGTATGGCGCCGACGTCGAGATTACACTCATCGTGAGTGGCGGGTTTACCCCGGATTTTGTTTCTGCATGGACCGTTGGTGGGCGGTGTATATTCCCGTGTGATATGGTTCTCGCTTCTACAGATGCTCAATTTGGCCGTCCCGAAATCAAGTTGGGCACCATCCCGAAGCTGGAGCTAGGCGGTCGACGAAGGCGACAGGTACGTGTCCACTCGTATTTCAAATACTTCACATTTGGCGTGATCCAGCATCTTCTTTATATTGACTTCTCATGTTATGGAGCTTGTAATAACCGGCCACACCATGATTGTTATAGACATGGAACGCTTTGGAATCATGAACAAAGTTTGCTCGCCGGAGGAAAACTTATCGCGGTGGAGTTGCAAAAGTCGCGCAATGGATGGCATCGTCTTCCACTCCAGCACCAGCTCGTGTAAAACAGGCAATGAGGGCGGGTAAGCAATATGATGTCGACTTTGGCCCCGGCACCCGGAGAATTCATTGCCACGGCGTTGGATGCGGGGTTGGGTATACGGCGAGCACTACCAATCCTTCTCATTTGATGAACGTAAGAAGGAATTGCAGGCCTCCTGCAGAGCAACGCACCTGACTTTCAGCACCGCTGAAGCATGCCATACGCACATAGGTAGCGATATTGCTCTCACGACATGTGACTCTTCCACCGTCTTTCAATCTATTGTGAATCGATAGTTTCCCGTAATAGTTTCGTCTAGCGATTGTGTCGCAACGTGAGCTCCACGAGCGATCTCGTGCGATGTGCGCATATGCAAAGAGGTAGGGACGGGTAATATCCTGGAGGAGGAACCTTGGGGGTGTGGTTCCGGCAGCGGCCAAGAGGTGCCTCGTGGAATCCCGAGCGAATTATGTGAGTGGCGTGTCATAGAGTGCATAATTGGCACGTCTGTGCTGTATGCGAAAATTGTTGGAGAGGAGGTGTCGAAGTGGGATGATGAGGAGGGGGACCCCGATCCGGCCCTGGAGTTGCTGGATAGGTCTCGTACGCACGCTAGTCTGTATTTGAACACATCTCCAGGACAGCGACCACGATAGGGACAACATGTCATAATTCTGACAATCATGTTGATAAGTTTAATCAGTATGGGGAGAAAATATTTGGAAATGATCCATGTAACACCAATCAAGCAATCCTTTCCCAATTTCTTCGATTTTCCAGTGTTACGAACACCGCCTCTTTGCTGAGAAAGTCCATCCTCAGTTGTTCCTCCCTCTACACATGGGCTGTCTTTCATCGATGTTGCAGATCACACTGAGACACAGTATCTGGCTGTGAGAGCTTGTCATTGAAACTCGTTCACTTTGTTGACCCTTTCCGCAATCATCCCAATTCTATCATTGTTCCAACTCTCCTCCATATCTCAATATCCCACGTCACTACTCGTAAAATCCCCGACGAAGTGCTCTCCTCTTACACTGCTTGTCTGCCACAAGAACCATGACATAATCCTCATTTTGATGTTATGTCCCAACCATCCTGCATCCAGTACCGTCTTAACAACACTCTGATTCTCATCATAAAGTTCCATCAATTCTTTTCCTCTGTAAATTTTCATAGGCGTCGAAGGCTTCCTTTACAAGAACGATGACCCCCTTCTTGTTTACCAGTCCAGACGATCCATTTTTCCATCCACCTTCCTATACATCGTGCAAACAGCACAGTAGCCTTGAAAACAATACTGGTCGACTCGCCTTGAAGTGACATGGCATGTGCGGCGTTATCTACCAGCATCACTCTTTCTGTACTCCACTTCCCGCCTTCGGGGATTCCGAAGACAGGTCAAAGAAGGAGGTCCTCTGCATATTCGATGACATACCGTATCAGAAGAAGGGCTGCATCTTCACTGAGTCTGTCCGTAATCTGCGTCCGAGTCTTGGGTAGGTAAGCCCCTGCCGCTTTCCATCCATTATTACTCCCAATTTCAGCAACCTGCATTAGGGCACCAACATAGATGGACTCTTTAGATTTATCGTGGAAAGATTTCAGGAGAATGCCACGACGGCTGAAGTTCATACCCGAAGTTTCGAAATGGACAGGCTCATATTCGGCGTTGGCCTTGGAGATATCGTGACGCTTAGAGAACCCGAAAACATTGCAGATACCGGAATACACTGCTTTCCGTTCGGGTCCACATGCTTGCATCTTGTAACAGAGTGTATCCCATCCCACCCAACGAAAATATCTGCAGTGTGGTTTCCGCCGTTTTCGATCGCCAACTCAACACTGTTTTCGTTTCCTTTGATCCCCACTGTCTTGATGCCACATACCAACTTGATATGACCATGCTTCTCGACAGCAGCAAGCACCCCCTTTAACGCCTATCCCCTCGTGATTCTCGGAGCAGTGAACGGCGGGCTACCTAAGCCATTCCCTTCAGGGCCACAAAAGCTACTCTCCGCCATCTTGGTTTCTGTGTAGAGATCGAACACTTCGACTGCCAGACACTTTTCCCCGTACCTCTTCTCTTGCAGCTCCTGAAGCGCGCCAAGAAGGGACAGTAGTCGAAGAGCATCAGGCTTCAGATTTACAGCGCCGTCAATAGTGACCGGAACAGGTTTGATCTCGTATATGATGATCTGGAAAGGAGAGAGAGATTGTGGTTTGTATTTCGTTTACACTAACGCAGTGTGGTAAAGCCAGCGACGCCCCCTCTGAGGGTAATGATTCTGAACGGCTTTGGAGAATTGGGAGCCATGATTCTGTAAATTAGGCAATTATTTCTTTGTGAGCCAATAGTAATTCAATACTACCTACCGGTAGTTAGGAGCTTATGTCTGATGTGCAACACGGCTGTTGGAAAAACGACAACGACCGACACGGCCCGAGCTATACTTATCTTCTCTCCTGAAATTCTCAAATTTCGGACGTCCGACTATAATAAGGGCTTGAAGCCTGTGTCAGGTATATCTTCAATCCTCAGTGAAAGATCTTGAGAGAATAGCCTCCATCGGAAAGATCTGCATGCATAGGCGGCAACCTCGGGGAACCGAGTAAGACGCAACAGACTGAAGCAGCATGTAACAAATGCATTGATTCGATCGTAGTAGCGAATAGATCAAAAGCTAAGACAGCGAGAAATATCATACAAGTAGCAACCATTAATGTAGCGGCGAATAAAGCCGAGAATATGGTCACGGAGGCTCATTGCTGTGTCTCTTCATCGGGTTGAGAGAATTTTTCTCTATTTGATTCTGAAGATAACCACCCTCTAGGCGCTCTATTACAATTGAGTCTTTCGAGAACTCCGAGTAGTTATCTCTTCTTATCTCTTGCCTTTATCCTCTCCTTGAAAGCCTGCACATACACCCCGCCCGCAATCCCAGCAACAAGAACACTCAGTCCCGCTGCGCCGAAATACGCTGGTTTGAACTGGCCCCTCTCCAACATCCTCATAGTCGAAAAGTACCGCGCGGTTCCATAAACAATACTTCCACCTCCTGTGCCAAGCAAAGCGCCGACGAGGAGATGCTCCTTTTGTGTCGCATCCTTCCTCCATCTATCTTCAACTTCACCATTCGGAGACTTGGAACTCTGTGGCGTGGAGGATATGTTCTGCGATATTTCCCCTAGCAGCGAAGGCAAGTCGAGTTGGCTAAACCGCTCAATCGCGATTCCTAGGGCGATGAAGCCTAAGCCGCTGCGGAGCCATGAGAGGTATGTCCGTTCGGAGGCAAGATGGTCGCGTGCAGTCGAGCCAGTGTTCTTGTATATTGGCGTACGGAGGCGCTGAAGGAAAGACATCGGGCGCCGTTGCTGGTGGAGGGATTTCTGACCGAATCCAGATGGAGATTGGGGCCTCTGATCAGGTGGGATATTGATAGCAAGTACCGGGCAGGCGCGGCTTCCAGGCTCTTATGTGTATTTATTCCTAAACTGCTGGAGAAGTCGCCAGGGAAATAGAGAGCATCTATCAGAAATATGTGGTTTGTAATGTCTGAAGTTAGAGGTGCTATGCTGAACAGGTCTTTGCAAGATACAATCGTGAGTCGAGTCATGCAAAAACCGATATTCAAGTCCTCTTGACTCGTCAGATTTGGAACAGCTTGACTCTACTCATATCAACAAAATCGTCTTGCCACGCACTGATGGCAAAAAGCATGATAGCGAACATTCCCCTTTTTGTCATACCACGACTAAGCTAGGAGTTGTGTGAAGCCCGATGTCTCCGAGATCCCGCGAAAAGTGAACCCCGATCCGATTTCCCCCCTGATCCGCAAGTATCTCCTGACCGTCCTTCACCGATTGCAATCTTGTACTACATCCTGTTGATTTGGTCCTGGAATCCCCCACAAACCCAACCAGAATCCACCCCAGGTGGAACTTTGTAATTCATGAAGTACAACAACGTGGATTCTGGGACCCTCACCAATGCATGTACACTATATCAACAATCAAGAACTCTGCATTGATGGTACACTACCTACATCAGCAGATATACTTGCAAAAACATAGAAAACAACCGCGTCCTCGACCACGTCCAAAACATCTATACCAGACCAGCTTCACATGATCAAAGGAAATCTTAAATAGTCTCGTTCTTTTGGAGAGATACGTAGGTAGTTGACACTGTACAAGTATAGAACACTCTTTCGCTATCGCCACTCCAATGCAAATCCCTCCTGTTCTTCTGTCTTCCCCGCTATGCTTGGTTCGATTATGACTTGTTGGGGGGCTGGGGCAGTTTGGTGAGGATCTTGCTCTGGACTGGGGGTGTGTATACAAGTTTCCGGGACTTGATTGGGGCCCACTTGTACCTGGAATAATTGTTAGCATAAGTTTGATAGATGTGTCTGCTGTTTCCCTCACCTCTTGACCCAGACGCTGAGCGCAAAGAGCACACTGCTGATCGCCAAAACCTTCCATCCCATCTTCTTGCGGTCGTCCATCTCCGGCTCGGCTGCCCAGTTCAAGAATTCCGTCACATCCTTTGCCATCTGGGAAGTCGTCGCCTTCGTTCCATCATCGTACTCAACCAAGTCGTCGTAGAGCACACGGGCCATGGCAATACCGGTGCCGGGGAAGTAGGGGTTGAAGTTCAGGCCCTCCTGGACGACGGCACCCGCTGGGGGCTCCTCGGGGTAACCGGTCAACAAGCTGAAGATGTAGTCGCAGCCACCATGGCGGGCTTTGACCATGAGAGAGAGATCCGGGGGTAGAGCACCGTTGTTGGCGGCACGGGCGGCTTCGTCGTTCTTGTACGGCGATGGGAGGTAGTCGGAGAGCTTTCCGGGACGCTTCTCGATCTCGCCCTCGTTGTTGGGCTCGGTGTCGTACTCGTTCTCTTCTGCGAGCGCCTTGGCCTCGTCGACGGTCATGAAGTTACCAACAGCGGCACGGTAGGGGACGCGGGAGAGGGAGTGGCAAGAGGCGCACACTTCGCGGTAGACCTGGAAACCGCGGCGGAGGCTGGACTGGCTTAGTGCTGCTGCCCTTGGCGGATAACGCAGAGGAGACTCACGATGCGTGATCGAATGTCTTGTACCACTTCGCATGCTCCCACGGGTACTTTGTCGGGTGGAGACTGCGATGCCACTCAGTTAGCCCCATATCGTCCATCACCCCATACGGCCAAATATTCCCTCATCCATCCCTCCGGTGGCGGGCATCACTCACCCTTCCTCGGCGGGCGTCATGGCATCGACATTGCGTCCAAACATCTGATAGTACCAGGCAACAGAGCCGATCGCGAACAGGGTGGCGCCGGCGGGCAGGGCGTTCGTCTTCCAGGACGAGGCGGTTCCCTCGGCTGTCGAGCTGGACGTGGAGGCGGATCGCTACATGACCCAATTCGTCAGCACAGGCATCAATTGGCATCAGGGAAGCCCGTGAGAGCATCGCGGCGGGCGCGAAACAGTCGGGACAGCTGGCGGGAGCTGCGGGCTGCGATGGCAGGGCCGGGCGTCGTACCGTAGCTGTTCTGCTGGCTGCATTTCGGGCGGCCGCACCGAGCGGGCGCACCGTACGCAGCGCCGATCGAGCCAACATGGTCATGTGAAGCTGGCTCGGAGCCTACGCGGAGGGTGGAGGGTCAATTGGGGGGGTCCGAGGTGGTGGTGGTGGTGCAGGAGGCCAATTGTGGTGCCGCTTCCTCGCAAGTTCTTCGAACACCGCCAAGCAAACTTAGTAACGGCAAACGTCGCCCTCTCATTGGACGCCGCGTGCGGCCCACCGCAACCCCAAGATCTGATGATGGCATCGATTCTGGCATGGGCCAACTTGTGCATCAGAGACACGCTTCACGGCACGATGCTTGAGGTGTCGTGAATTGTACTATACAGTAGACGATTGAGTTATGTACAGAACAGTCAAAGATAAATCAGACGAAACTCATCGACACTTCAGACATTCTTTACCAAAAGGTCAGCTTATCAGCAATCCAATCAGTCCCCTTGAAAAAGATATTATGGCGATGAAAGAACGACCTGTTCTTCTTCCCAAAGACGTCTGTATTTTTTTCTTCACATTAGTTCCTACTCGTACTTCCAATAAGGATGAATGACTTACACATTGGAACCGTCAGCATGCATACTCCGACCTGCACGCTCGCAATCGCAATGAACACAGGCTTGATGCGCCCTGAAACAATCCAGTCAAAGCCTTTGAAGGTGAGACCAAACGAGAACAGATTCTTGAAGACGAGTAGGCAAGTAAAGCCTTCGACGGACATGTCGCCTGCGCCAGAATTAGTCACTGCTGCCTTCCAACAGAAGGGAGTGATGAGGACTCACGATGCGCATCAACAATATACAAAGCACTCGCCACTGCCCCGCACACCATGCCCATGACCTCCAGCGCAAAGAAGAAGTCTGGCCAGAACCATCCGTACCGCTCTGCATGTGCACTCGTAAACCCAAATCCATACAACCCCGCACATCCGAGTATGAGTTGCGGGATGACTAGGATCATGCGGAACTCCGGCTCGTAAACTCCATGGTTGAGACGAGTAAGGTATCTGGCGGACCAGTCTGACATGATGCCGCAGAGTATGAAGCCGAGTACAGCTCCGATGAATGCGCCTGTGTACATGTAACCTGTCTCTAGCTCACCGAACCAAAGAGGTGGGCCAAGCATGATACCAGCGAGGACAACACCGATCATGACCGTCCAACCGATGAGAGTGCCTTGGATTAGGCAGGCCTTTGGGAGAGTTAGCCGGCAGTTGATATCTTATACAATTACACGTACCCAAAGTATACCGGGATGGAAGAACAGGGGAAAAGGTCTGAGCAACAAATGGAGATACTTCTCGTCCGTATACCGCCCATTGAATGGCATCAAACTCTGCTTCCATGTCATTTTCACTGGCACCATCGCCTCTCCGTTGACGCCCCTGACTTCCGGCTCCCCCTCTCTGTCCTTCTCTTCAGAAGTCTGTGCCGACCTCGCACGCTTGTCCATCTCTTCCTCTGGCACAACAAGGTTGCCCATAGTGTCAATATCAAACCTACTCTCCCTCTTATAGCTTGTCTCAGGCACAAACAGAATCACAAGTGGCAACATCGCCCCCGCAAAAATCGCCACAAACCAAAACGTCCACTCGTACCCCATCGTATCCGCAATCTTTCCCACCAACACAGGAGTGAAAAAGGCTCCACCAAACAGTGCCAAGTTAGAAAGCGCCATTCTCGGTCCCCGCTGGTGAACATGATATAGATCGCCCACAGAAGCGTTTACCAGCGCCTCAAATGGCGCCAAACCGACTCCCTGGAAGATCCTCGCCCATAACAGACTCTTGTAGTTCTTCCCATTCGAGCCTCCCCACGCGGAACTTATGATTACGATGATGGTGCCGAGGATATAGAGATGTCTTTTCCCCCAAATACGCGCTGAGGGGACAAAGAGAAACCCCGCGATGCCTACACCGAGGAGATGATATCCGGTTAGGAGGGCCATATCAGTGAAGGGACGTTGAAAGACGAAGATGGCTAGGGAGACGGTGTCGGCGGCAAGGAGGGGGGAGAGGGTCGCTGCGATGACGGAGAGGAGGGAGAGGATGAAGACTATGCCGTCGCGTTTCCATAGGGGCCAGTTCTAAGCGCGTATTATCAGTATAGCTCTCACACTTCAACGAACTTCATGGAAGGACGTGTTGTGCAACTCACAAGTGGATCATTTGGGTCGTCGCTGGGTTGAGGGACGAGGAGTATCTTCCCCGTCTCGTCATACTTCAGGCTTGCATCCCTCGCAACCGCCTGTTCTGTCTCTCGTCTCGCCTCATCTTCCAATACCAGCGCGGTGCCTCCAGTCATCAGTATGTGTAGATAGCAGTACGGGTGTGGGTCCATCTACCTGGGACGTGCTCAAGCTTATGGTCTTCGAGGATACCAAGGCCCATGGTCGCGAATAAACATTAAGACGTAGACAAAGTGTTACAGTGAACAAGGCAAAAGTCCTTCAAAGAAGAGAAATGGACGCGCAGAGCCCATCAGAGTCTGAATGTGAGCTTCGAGTGTGGTGTCGCGGTCGAGAGCGAGATCACCAGCAGGACACAAGGCTGCGGAACCAATCAGGGACGACATCAGAACACAGGGGCTGCGAGTAATCAAGCTACTAAATATCCAATCGCGACGCTGAAAATAACTATTAGGCATCCACCTCAAATATAGCACATAGGCCTCTGGCAATACTGAGAAGAAACAACTTTATATGCCTTGGGAAAGCTTCAGGGTTGCGTGTATTATAATACTTCTCAGCGCTGCACGAGGTCGTAATGCAGAACCCTTCCTACCACCACTCAGGAAGAGACACCGTGGTTCGCAAACAATAACACACACAACATATCGGAGTGATGAGGATTCTAGAATTGAACAACTCAAAAACCGAAATGGATGTCAACAAAGGTTTGGGCCTTCGAGAGCCTTTACGCTTTGAATTGCATGTTGATCGAATGCTTCTGTGTCCTGATGATAATGTAACATTCAATCTCTATGTAAACTAGGTATAAGGTATTCACCCTCCCCAGCCTGCTCCCCCCATCCAATGCGATTCGTCCCCCTTGAGGTTCCATTCTACAGCAACGAGGTGGCATCCGGTAACCCAAAAACCAGAGAGGCCACCCAAAAACCTAAGACCCAGTACATATTCCGTATCAAAAGCAAAGAACGCCGTGAGACAACGCCCATATAGACAGATCCGCATCATTCATGACCAACTCCATGGCCAGTAAAGAAGTGATATCGTGCAAGAAAAGTCAACCCAGAAACGCCTTGATGACAACAGAGGTCGTGAAATCTTCTGATGCTCCGGCAGCCCCGTAACACAAACAGTTGGAATTGGTATCGTTCGCTGATAGCCTTGCCAAAAAATCCAATAATGAGGCCAGATTGTGACCCAGGCGCCTTCCTTACCCAGAAGAAGTTTGGCAGTCCGTAACAGACTGTGAATAACGACGAACGCAACCAGACAAACACAAATAAGCCAAACGTGAGGAAGAGGAGAGTGTTCGTAAGCATGAACGCCACCCATAAAAGAGACAAACGCCAAAGGATGCAATGTGAAGGATGCAAATTATGCTAATGCAGTGATGATTCGGTCCGGTCCTGAAGGAGCGGTCGATGTTGGTGGGCAACGTATGATGGAAGTTACCTCGCAGTGCCTTGCGAAGACGGCGAGTCCCGACTTGCTGGATAAGGAGCTGGAGCACTGGTTATCGAGTTCCTCTTTGCGGCTTTTTGGATTTCCATTTTCTTCTTGAGAGCTCTATGACGTGCTTTCATGCTCTCAAGAACTGCTAAAAGTCAGTACTGCTTCCTTTCAAATAAATGTGCTACGTTACTCACGCTTCAAAATACTCTGACGATCCTCTGATTCCAGGCCATTGATCTCTTCGACATCAAGCCTTCGACTATTGGGCTCGTCGTCGTCTTCCACAATGGCCTCAAGCATAAGAATAGCAGTCCAGTAGTTGAGGTCACAGCCGGGTAGATCAGTTCCCACGAGTTCATTCACCGCTGCAGAACGACTCATTTCGAGCGCTCGATCATACATCAGCTTCTCAGCCGTCACCCCGGTCGTCAGAAGAATATTATCTGCAGAGCCAATTGTAGTGGCCGACCCAGAACCAGCTGACCTATTGGAAGGATGGCCGGGGTGATCGATGGGGAGCTGGTGCTGAGCTTGCTTGAGCTTGCGTGCTACAATCTCTGATTTGATGCAACACTCGTTGAATCTATCCCGGACCCATGACACGACACGGTTCAAACGGTCCGTATGGGTGGCTGTACGGTTGGGTGGGTCAGGAGATGGGCTACTCCGCTTCCGACGATTCCACCAACTGCCTGCAATATCCATGGCCTTGTTGAGCATGGCAAGAGACTTGACGTAGAGGACAAGAGCTTCCTCTGAGATTGCCAAGACTGCATCCGGTGTCAAATCATCATCATCGTCGTCGTCATCCTCACCGTCATTGCTGGGCTTCCTCGCCATACCGGTTGCGCCGATACCGAGTCCATGATCACTGGGGGCTAGAGGTACCAATTGCTTGTATTTAACCTCAGCAAAGCCATAAACAACGTGGCTGAGCTGGGCGAGCTCCTCAACCTTCTTGATCGTTGCGGAGTCCTCGTCTTTGCTGGTACTCTTATTGTTATCCCCAATCATCAAGAGGCTGCTTTGAGCAGTAGGGTATACTGGAAAAGCAGCATAACCTTGCGGTGGTGAGAGTCCCTTCATAACAGGGGGAGAGAGCCCAAGACCTCGGATATTGACCATGTTCATGGCCTTGGAGAGCGCAGAAGTTGCACTCTCGAAGCTTGGCCGATACTGCCTTCGACGTTCGTACGAGCCTGTTCGCTGGTGGATAGGGACCTGCTTTTGTTGGATCTGGATGGCCCTGGATGGAACTGTTGCACCCGTGGTGGAGTTGGGTGACCCATGAGTCGTAGCCCGTCGCTTCATTGTACTCTGTGGACTGGCAGCGATTTCATCTGCTAAAGCATCAATTTCTACACGACGCTTCTCCACGAAGACGAAGTCTGAATCAAACGCGATGTCCTGCGACGCCCTCTCTGCCGCCTCCCGCATGGCGCCTGTTTCAGTCCGTGGTGGCATGCGCTCACGGTCCAAATGCTCTTTGAGACCAGAAGGAGGAGGAGGAGTGGGTTCGTCTCGGCTATAACGACGTGCATGTCCAGTGGGTGCTGAGACACCGCGGTCTTGGAGACTGGCGGGGCGCACAGGAGCTGTACTGGCATTTGTGAGAGTCGGTCGCCGCTCGCGAGGGGTACCTTGTCGCTCAATGGTAGCAACGTTAGGAGTATTGCTTAACCTTCGGATCGGCGCGGGTCGTGGTGGCGTGCCAAAATATTGTCCTGATGTGGGTCGCGAGTTTGGCCTTGAGGGGGGTGTGGTCCCGTATGGTGTCTTTTCTCTTGGAGAACTAGAATACGGGCTCTCTGTAGTCCGCCGATCTGGCTCCACCGCCATTTTCTGGATTCGCTTGGACTGGACAATTGGCTCTGGATCCGGCTCCAGGGATTGCAAAGATTGGGTGAGATCTTCCTCGATCAGACCGGGGATCTCCTCGCGGACTACAGGATCTGCGAAGAAACTCTCATATGACATTCGCTCCGTTGGCTTCCGCTTTAGCAGAGCGCGAATGAGGTGTTTCATCTCTTTACTAGACTGCAGACCTTCTACAAAACGAATGTGATCCTTTCGATCCTCGATCTTGCGGAGTAGTTCAACATGGTTGTTTGCCCTAAATGGTGGTCGCGCACACATCATCTCGAACAAGACGGTCCCAACAGACCAGAGATCTGCTTTTGCATCGTACTTTTCATACCTTAGAATTTCTGGAGCCATGTAGAGCGGGGATCCACAAAGCGTCTCTGCCAGCGATGTTGTTGGTAGAATTCTGGCAAACCCGAAATCAGCAATTTTCAACATCGGAAGGGACTCGACGCCAGTAGATGGGATCAAGGAATTGGCATCCGCACCCAGGGGCATGCGTGAGAGAGTACCACTTTGAGAGTAGTATAGAGACGACGGGTTCAGCAAGAGGTTCTGGGGCTTGAGATCGCGGTGGATATAATTCTTTGACCGCAGGAACTCGAGGGCGCTCGCCATCTGCTTCGCGAAGTGCCTCACGATGACCTCGTTCAATCCCCCTACGTCTGGGTTGGGGTACTTCTCGATCATGCGCGCGGTCTGGGGGTGGTTGACGAGATCGGCACGTTTCTTGATGAATGATGATAAATCTCCGAGCTCGCAGAACTCCATGATAATGTGCATCCGCGCGGGCGCTTCATGGCAATCGATAAGGGCGACGATGTGCGGGTGGTGCAAACTCCGCAATATTGTTATCTCGGACACGAGGTTTTCCTTGAGTTTCTTGTTCAGTTTGGCCATGTTAACAGACTTGATAGCAACGGAGGCTCGCTTCTCCTGTAAGACGAATCAGTCAGCATTGCACTTTTGGAGTTGAGTCATGACATGTCCGACTCGTTCAATCCGCCCGAGGGTGAAGTCGAGAGGCAGCAAGACACCAAGATGGATGACGTACTATGTGGATGCCCCGGTAGACCTCCGCAAAGCTCCCTTTGCCAATGTGCTCCATGCGCCGGAACTGGCCGATGGTGATCTGCTCGGACATGTTGGACGCTGATGACTGTGTCGAGGACAACGGCTTCCGCGCTTTGAAGGTCGAGGGGTTGGGGGTTGCCATGAAGACGGCGCTGGGTGACCAGCCTGGCCGTGAATCTCCCACCGGGGTATGCCTAGTCGCTCAGCTACCAACGCAGATGTGGATATAGAGTGGCAGTGAGGATGTTGCACATGGGCTGTTGTGAGGGCGGTCGGAGGAGGAGAGAGGGAGAGGGTACGGAGCGGCGGTGGTTGTGGAACGTCGAATGATGAAGGTGGGCCTGGGCGATAGTCGGCCGGGTTATGAGGGACGGGGGCGGCTGAGGCTCCCCGGGGGCTTGTTTAGGGAGATAGGGATGCAGGCAGTAGCGTGGGCGAGTCGAGGCGACGAGAGGGGAAACGCGTGCCTGGCGAGACGCAGAGCAGCAGGCTGATGTCGGGGGAGCTGGCCGTCGAGGCTAGGATTGGTGAACGAATGGCAGACGAGAGAGCGGTCGGACGGCGGCGGGGCAAGGGCGGTGAAAGACGAACAGGCGCAACCGCGGGCAAAAGATACGCACAATAGAGCGGGCAGAAGGGAAACAGACGAGGAGCAACGAGACTCGACCGCAAAGGTGTTGTTGAGCGTGAACCTGAATGACTGCACCTGATGCCGCCCAAGCGCATAGGGCCAAGAGGGAGCCGGCGCCAGTCCGAAAGCGGCGTAGCGTCCTCGTACGCTGCCGATAGCGTTTTTGATAACGATGCTCCGCAGCAGACTACGGCACTGGAGAAAAGGTGAGAATGGCTGTCAAAGGGCGCTCTTTTGGAGCATCTGGTGCATTGTTCCTCTCTCCTCCTCCCCCGTGCTGCATGTCTTGCTGCGCCGGCCATGGTACAGCCAGCCCCTCATCACACTCCAGAAAGACGTGATCACCTGTCCGCTGGCGGGGCCCTGGGGCCGTTGAGTCCGCACAGCAGCACGCAATTCGTCGCCTCTCGCGCTCTGTGCCACCCGTGGACGGCCACGACGCTGCCGGCGCTCCCAGCGCAGCAGAAGGATAGCTTGTTTCAACTGTCCACTCCTCCTTTCAGACGCGGCATCCTCGCGGTCAAAAGACGAAAACCGCAGTGCGACGTGTGGTCTCAGCACGTCCACTTGTCACCCGCGACATGACACGTCCAAGAGCACCATTTCCACCACGCCGAAACAGGCAACTGCACTTATCTGCCCATGCGGCCGCAGCAGGCGATCTCGCGCCGCCGCCGTTTTTAGAGGGGCATCTGGACACCGCACCTGGCGGCTGTCCTGATACAGTACCTCTCGAATGAGCAAATGCTTCCCCGTTGGCCAATCACCGGATGAATCGCCCCCAGCCCAGCTCGTCAACGCAGCCCTGCAGCAAGCTTATCGCGGGGACTAATATCTTGCTGTATCGGACTTGCTCCTTCATAGGCCAGCCCAAAAACCCAACCCTCGACTGCCGCAGCACCCTGAGTCTCGGTGCCGATGATCGGGGGCATGCCGAGGGGTGAAAGACGCCGTGCGACAATCGAGAGGCAAACATCTCGTCCAAGGAAGCCTCCAACGTGTGCTTGCAAAGCATGGCGTCATTTACCACCGGGCAGTGCTCGCCATACCTCCGAAGTCACTGGGTGGCAATGTCAACCGACGAGGGCAAACTGCCCATCACACGCGTGCCAAGCGGCAGGTGACCGGACCAGAGAACACCTGAGCCAAACATTACAAAATCTGTTTGAGCAGAAGCGATGTCTTTGTGTTTAGCATTCAGTTTGGCTACCTCCCTCCTCCAGCCTCAATGCTATCAAACCCAGCGAGACTTCCTTCGAGCATCTTGTTATGGGCTTGCACAGCCATGTCTTCCACCCTCGAGCATCCACCAAAGACTGCTTCTATGCGAATTTGGCCCTCTCAGATTCTGGAGATGATATTTATTTTACAGGACTGGTTCACATGAACCTCTCCTAATTTTGAGTCGTGAACAGCAACTTTGACCAAAATTGCGCTGGGCTTCACGCTATATACAAGAAGTTCCGTATCGACAGTTCATACGTATTCGCCCTCAACCGTGTGCAGTGTATGCGGCTTTTATTAGCTACGCTGTTACCCACCGCGAATCTGTTGGAACATAGACAGCATCTCTCAGAATGGGGGTAAAAACATCGTCAGTGTTCTAGAATGATAATTAAGCTTGAAACCCTTGAGATGCTACAAAGGCCTTCCCATGGTCAAAGACACAATATCTCCAGCCTGTGATTCGTCGTAGTTATATTCACCAGACAGAGAATAACCAGAGGGACATAAGTGCATAGCACTGCTACCGGTTCGAATACTGACAAGGAACCGTTTGTGAATGTAACGGGATTGACATCAATCCTACAGAAAGCGACGACTGCCAACTAAAAGAATCAATGATGAAGGTTCAGATAAAGAGTTGGAAGCAAAAAGGGACGCGACATAGACTGGGAAAATGCTGACGATGTACAATCAAGATGCTTTCAGTAGGATCAATGAGAATTCGTCTGAATGCGTATCAAGAATTGCGATGTAGTGTCTGAGCCCAATTATATTTTCTTAAGTTCGTCAACATCCCATCATGTGGTCAAGCAGCTACCTCATATGATACAAACCCTCAACTATATACAGAGAACGGTGGACTCCCTAAGCCCCAATGTCCTTCCTCCATGCTAAGATCCATCTCTTGTGCTTTAGGGTCCGCCTTCGTAACTCTTTTCAAAATCCAAATCTACCTGTTCTTACTACCAATATCATAATGCGTGTCTTCAGAGTCCAACCCCTCTGACCAACACCCAAAGCAGTACCGGTACAATCACGTTGTCGTTTCCTCCTGTCAACACAGCCTCGTTCAGACTCGCACCCATAGCACAGACCATCGCTTTGAGCACCACACCCGACCACTCCCAAAAGAACTCCAGCGACGTCTGGACACCTAGTGTTTGATCCCAACCTCCAAGTCTAAGCCATAATTTCCCACACACCAATCCAATAGTAACAGCAAGGGCAAACGCAGCGGATCCCTCAAGACTCTTGCCTCCAGCCCAGGGCCATTTTCTCCGCCCATAACGTCGGCCGATAAGGGAGGCTGCCGCATCTCCCATGCCGACACAGATCACACCGGCCATGAGACTCACATCTCTCATCTTCACTTCCCACCCCTCCCAAGCTCCTTCCCCAGTTCTCTCCACCCCCGCAAGACCAAGCCAAAGCGGAATCGCGCACCCAATGAGCAGAAATATGTGACTGACTACCACCGGGCCCCTAAGATCCCTTCCATCGACATACGGTGTCAGAAAGCTTGCCAAGGGGCGCGAGAGGGGAGGGAGTTGCGAGGCTCGGATAAGATCTAGAAGGAGAAAGATCGCGAGAATAAGGGCTAGGGCTAGGGCGATGAAACAGGGGTCTATGAAGATGGTGGGGAGGAGCATAGCGACCATCATTCCATGGAAGACCTTTCTGCGAGTGTCAACTTCAAAATGCGGAGCCAGCTGCGTGACGGTCAATAACCCGACAATAATAATCGCTAAGCAATATCCACAGAGGAGGAGACGGGTATTTGCTTCTCCAACTACGACCATTCGGAGATGATCAGCGATCCCGAGGCCACCAGGGAGAGTTTCGAAATCTAAGAGAGGAGGAAGCGCAATCCAATTTTCTAAATCCCAATTCAGAACTTGAAATCGGAGAGGTTGGATATTGCCAAAGAGGTAGCCGATTGCCCATCCAAAGGGTTCATGGGAGTGAAGCCCCCATTCGCCGATGGTGTAGCGGATAGGACCGAGGATCGCGACGACGACGATGAGGTAGAAGTACCCGGCATATATCCATTTCCTCAACATAGCTTGATTGGGTGTTAACGCAAGAAACGATTGAGCAATAGATTTTGATCGTGTGCGGTTTCGATGCTGTTTGGGAGTTTCCTCCGGTTGAGGAAAGATCGGTAGCGTATTCCGTCGTTTTGGGATGCTCTTGAGAAGCGGTTCTTTTTGATCCGGGAATTCGGTCGTTTTTAGCTCTATAGCGGATTGAGTCTCGACTCCGTTTGCTTGCGCTGGGGTGCGTTGAATTGATTCAAGTATATTGAGCCTCAAGCTCTTGGTCTTAGCCAGAGGGTTCTGCAGCAAGGGGTGGTCTTCGTCAGCATCGCTGTCAAACGCCGCTCTTCCACCTGTGCTATGCGATCTCTTCAGGCGCAGGCTTTCATTCAAGACCTGCAGGAAATTCTGGCGAGCTTTGACGATCTGGCCAGCACGTCGAAATCTCCACCGTGGTATACGGGCTAGAGCTACACCCCATTTCAGAATTTTGCCGCAGGTTACAAAGAGTCCCACCCCGCCAAGCCAGAGCAAGGTCTTCAGGATCTCCATCTGCGGGGTTTCTGCGAATAGTAGCAAGTTAATCAATCCAATAGACAGAAGATGCAACTCCGTGGATAACAAGCTTGTTGTTGTAAGGTAGCGTAGAGGTGGCAGAAGAGCTTGGTGCAATGCAAACAAGCTGGCTAAGAGCTCAGGGTGCAGGCCTTCAGGGGGTGGTGATTTCAACATATACGGTATCGGAGCCAGAATCTTCGATGGTAGGTCTGTGTGCTCAGAGGCGAAAAGAGGGAGGATAGACAGGAACCAATGAACCATCGAGTATCCATAAGGGGAAGCTCCGCAGGGTACTAGTTGGGATGGTAATGCTGCTAGGCCGAGTATGATGTTCGGTAGAAGGAGTTTCGGGAAGCTAGAGAAGAGAGATATTGATATCAGCACGGGTATTATGGTGGGATATATGATGGGAGCCGGGTCGAATGCGGCCGGTATTCGGATGCGGTGCCGTAATCGAAGCCATGACGGTGGATCTCGTCGCCGCGAGAAGAGGAGTAATCTCAGCGGATATAGAGACAGCGTGCCTGATAGCACAAAGACGTGCGTGAGCAGTTCTACTAGATCTGTATTAGCACTTTCAAAAGGAAACTTTTGTTGGTGATGCGCTGACCTCTGTGCCACTGCAACAGCTTTACCCAACATCCACACCCCTTGACAGCAAGCAACCCAATTAATCCGAGTAATGCAGTCTCCGTAGTCCTCCTGACCAACTCGTTGCGTCGCCTCTTGATGTACTTCTTCCTAGCTGCTCTTGTTTCCTCGTCCGTCAATGATGGCTCCCCAGTCTTCGCCCCCTCTTCTCCAGGGTCAAAAAACTCTGCCGAGAACTTGCGTCCCTCTTCATCCACCTGCGAAGGTGTCAAAAGGGGACTTGCCGACCCATCCAAACCACTTCCTCGTAGATCCCTGAGCCCTTTGTGCAGTCGAAGTGGTGGTGCAGGCAGCGCCTTCACGAAGCCGTACCCCTCGTCATCTGCCTCTGTCCCGCTGTCGCTGGGTGATTGGGACAGTTTCCGGCGTTTCCTTCCATCTTCGTCTGTAACTATGCAGTCGGTTGGGTTCAGGCTTGTGCGGGAGTAGTCATTGCTCGAAGACTCGGAGGAAGCCTGGGGGCGTCGCAGCTCGTTTTGATGGCGGAGGTAGGGATGTGGCGAGCGGCGGAAGAGCTCCAGGGCTTCTATTTCGGTGACATTATTAGGCTCAAGATGTCCCTCCGGTACATCTGCTTCAGACATTATGCCTGGGGGTTGTCAGTTGATGCGACTGCCATGGTGGAGGATCGTCGTGCGCCGAGATGAATCGTGCATTTACCGTTGTGCTTGTGGGGGGGACGTACGTGGATCGAGAGAAAATGCGCCGTAATGTGAATGCTTGATTCACGTCCTGCGCTTCCTCGGTTGTTCGGTGGTGGCCCACAGCACCATCAACCCGCAGTCCTCAATGTCGCTTGCCCAAGACTTCGACAATCCCTCAATTCCAGGGCAGTGGTCGCGAGAGCGGTTGGGGGTGGAATGGAAAATCGACGCGCTCGAAAAGCCACATCTCCAACTTGCGGTGCGGTGTTGGTGACAGGGCCGTGGAAATACGAAGCTGGAACCTGGAACCTGACGGTGCTCACATGTTGCGCGCGCCGTTGAGATTCGAGCGCTGACGTTGCCCGTGCCATGCAGCGATCGGCAATTGGTGCCCTCAACCGCAGTGACCCCTGCTTAGAGACGTTCAACAAAGGGTCTGCAATTTGCAATTTTCTGTATTTTTTGAGAAACAGCTTTGAATAACTTGGATTCTCTAGATCTTGCAGACCCGTACTCCCTGAGCAGAGAAGCGAGCAGCGGATGAGACAAGGAGGGCTTCGTCGAGGTGCCTTATCGATAAGCTGCGGGCAACCTCCCTCGGAAGGAGATGCCATTCGCAAAAACTTGCAGTCGGTGGAATCAAGAGCAGCTGGAGCAATTGTACAGTCAATTGCTGCTTCCATTCCTCTATATATCGTACACATGTCCAGAATGGGTATTTTATTTACCTCTATAAAGGGTTTGCCTCATCCCTCCTATCATCATGTTCTAAAGGTGGTTGTGCTCCTTGAGCCAAGCCTTGACGTCCTCCGAGTCCCGCTCGATCCAGCCCGCCTTCGCGGTGATGGCATCATAGCTCTGGGCGAGTGCCTTGTCGAAGCCCTTGGTGCTCTTCTTGGAGAAGAACTCCTCGATATCCTTCATTTGATCCTTGTGCGTAAAGCTGGATGTAGTAATGGACACGACGGAGCTCAGCATGCTCAAGCTAGGAGGCAGCCTCTTCTCCAGTTCCGTCCAGTTCTCCTTGACCCATGCCCACAGTGCACGAATGCCCTCGGGGTGGGAGCGAAGGGCAGAGATGGGGAGGTAGATGTCTTGGCTCTTGACATCGTCACTGAGAGACAGTGCAAGAGTGCGCTGGATCAATTCCGGGTCCTTGGCACGACCCAAGCTGCGGAGCGCCGTGTTGCGTTCATCGCTGGTCTTTGCATGCCTTGCATGGTCGAGAATGGCATCATACTATACCAGTTAGCAGGGTCTACAGAAAGCGAATCAATTACTCACCTCCTCCTTTCCACCATTTGCCAGGGCAATAGCGTAAACGCTACCACGAAGGTTGGGGTGGATGGCGGCTTCGTCGCCCTTCTTGAACTTGCTGAACATGTCCAGTGCTGCCTTGATGATGACCTTGTCTTTCGCGACACCAGCAGCACCGAACATCAATGACTTGAATTGCTGCTCGATGTGACCATCGGCATCGGTGAACTCCCAGCCCAACTCGTGGGCCTTATCGGAGGTGAGATCCAGCTGAAACTGCTTGAGGGCTTCACGCACACTCTCTTCCTCAAATGTCCAGGCGCTACGGAGGGTCGCGATACGATTGGTGATCTCGGACCAGACAACGAACTCCGGTTCGCTCTTGAAGCTCTCAAGGAGAGACAAGATACCAGAACTCTTTTGGTAACCAGAGGCAGCAAGAACTCCAGCATCGGCTATCATTCCAGCGCGATCCTCTACACTTAGCAGGCCCTGCGTAGCTGCCACACCGAGCTTTTTCAGACGCTCAGGCGAGTAGGAAGTCCGATACAATCCCGAGTGATCGGCATTAAGTTTGAAGAAGTCTAGGTTCTTCAAGGGGAAGTTGTCCTCCCGAGTAGTTAGGGCGAGCTCTTCATCGATGCCCTCCTTCGTCCGTAGTCCCAAGAAAACAGGGAACAGTGTCTCGTCCTCTTCGGGCTTCACATCAGCAGTGCGGAGGAATCGGTTCTGCTTGAGGTGAATGGCGTTGGACTTCTCGTCTTCAGTGACAGTGATCACAGGGAAGCCAACTTTCTTGGTCCAAATGTCCATGACTTTTGGGACATCCTTGCCGCTCGCGTCGCTGAGCGCGTTCCACAAATCACCCGTCTGGGTGTTACCGAATGCATGCTTCTTAAGGTAACGGCGGATGCCCTCCATGAAGGTCTCCTCACCAAGATATTTAGAGATCATGCGCAGGACGCAAGATCCTTTGGAGTACGAGATCGCATCGAAGATCTGGTTGATCTCGTCTGCCCGCTTCACTGGAACCTCGATCGGGTGGCTGCTGCGGAGGGAGTCGAGCGAGAGGGCGCTGGCAAGGTTGTCTGTCACGTACCCCTCCCAAACCTTCCAGTCTGGGTAGAAGACGTTGCACGAGTACCACGACATCCATGTTGCGAAGCCCTCGTTCAGCCACAGGCCGTCCCAGAAATCCATGGTAACGAGATTGCCGAACCACTGATGTGCAAGCTCATGTTGTACAACTTCGGCTACGCGCTGTTTGACGGCAGCGCCGCTGGTCTTCTCGTCAATCAGCAGATCAACGACACGGTAAGTGACGAGGCCCCAATTCTCCATCGCGCCAGCGCTGAAGTCGGGAATAGCAATCATGTCCATCTTGGGCAGAGGGAAGGGGCTGTCGAAGGTCTTTTCGTAGAATTCCAGCGTCCTCGCTGCGAGTTCTAGCGAAAAACGACCATGCTCGATGTCCCTGTCCTTGGGCGCATACACCCTGACGGGGACACGAAAGCTGTTCGACTCGATATAATTGAGCTCGCCAATGATAAAAGCCAAGAGATACGTGGACATGAGCGGAGTCTTGCTGAAGGTGACGGCCTTGCGCTTGCCGCCCGTCACAGCAGAGTCCACCATCTTCTCGCTCGAAACATCCATGTTGCTCAGGCAGGTCATCTTCTCATCGGCAACGAGCGTCACTGTGAACTCGGCTTTCAGCGCAGGCTCGTCGAAGCACGGGAACGCCCGCCTCGCATCCGTGGGCTCCATCTGGGTCGTGGCCAGCCAGCCCTTGGAGCCGTCTGGATTCTTGTACGAGGAGCGGTAGAAGCCGGCCATGTTGTCGTTCAGCGTGCCCGAGAAGGTCATCTTCAGCGTGGCCTTGGTGCCGCCCGGGAGCGTCTGCTTGAAGCTGATCTTGGTGGTCTGGTCGTCCTCGTTGTGGGAGAGGGCGGGGGAGTCGGCGATGACCTGCTCGCCCGACAAGACGGTGGTCGAGTGGATCTTGAGCTCGGCCGTGTTCAGCGAGATGTCGGTGGTGTTATCCACGACGTCCAGACTGCGGTCCCGTCAGTGTGACAGCTTGTGGGCGTGCTGGGGGCCTTGTACGTACTCAATGACCACGGTGCCATCGTAGGTGAACTTGTCAAAGTCGGGCTCGAGCGAGAGGCTGTAGTGGAGGGGCTTCACGTTGGTCGGGAGCACCTCGCGGGCCTTGGTGATGTCTACGGAGCCGCCAACGTCGGTGCCAAAGTGCTTGCACATGTTGCGGCGGTGGGAGCAGTGTCGGAGTTGGGGAGCGGTGGTGGTGAGGCGCAGGAGCGGCGTGTTGGTGTGTGGCCGTCGCGGGGTAGCTGGGTATTTAAGGAGTCGAGTGGTGGTGGGGTAGTGGGCTATGGACCTGGCGGGGGGGGCGCGACCGTGAAGCAGCGGTATGGCTATGCGAGCGGAAGCGGTGGTCGTCGCCGCCCTGGAGGGCAATGGCAGCGCCCGGGCGAGGGCACAGGTGCCCGCCACCACGCGCCCGCCCCGCGCATTCTGCCTGAGGCTTTGCATCTACAACGCAACAACGGGCCAGATGCACCACTTCCTACCGTGAATGGCGAGCAATTGGTCGGTGTGTGGGACGTCGCCTCCAGGGCCAGCGAGACGCACGCCAAGTTCTAGACGAAACTTTTCAGCACGGACCAGGAACATGGCGATGGGCGCCATAAAAAACTTGTGCGCCCTGCACCTTCTTCGCGTCCCCACCACCAAGGAAGTCCTCCCAGTCCTCTATCGTCTTCACAGAGCGCCTGGCTGTTCCAGCCGTCACGGCTCGGCCTTGGGAGATGGATGTCCGCACACGTTTGAGGCCTCAACGATTCTCCATGAGTTTCTGGCTATAGAAGTTGTGCCACATAGCAGACACTGCTCACCTCATCCCCCCTCAATGCACATCAGGGCAGCTCCCGCCCCTGCGCCGTCCGAAAACAGCTATCCTGACATGCACACATGGCCGCAAAATAAACGTGGAGCGAAGGCGCGGTTCGCACTCTTCACAGTCGTACAGACCGCCTCCACCACGACCACTCCAGCTTCCTCCCCACAGCTTCACGCCGCATGTCTCGACAGTATGGCCGCAAGCACTCCAATAAGCAAAAGGCACTGCTCGCTTCGACAAGGCACCCGATAACACATGCCCTTCCCTTCCTTCTATCGGCTGCTGGGTTGGTGTTTCATAGCTCACCGATGTTTGAGCATTGAATGTGAAGCCAAAAGGGCACGACGCCGTCCAAGGTGCCCTGTCAAGGGCGGTGGAGAACCACCATCACCATGCCTCATATCCGTTGTCCTTGCATATCACTCGTGAGGAAAGCTCCGCCCTTACCCCAGCCCTCAGCACATTTTGGCCTTTCAGACGTTCAGTATGATGAAGTCGGATGACGAGCACATCATCTACACCGCCAAATATATGGTATGCCTCTGAAGTGTTGCCCCACTTGGCGGTGATGAATGCTAACACACCAAGTCATTGGCATAGTAGCCTCGACTCAATCGTCTTGTTGGCGGATGATGTCTGCACAGATTACGCTATCATCTCTTGTCAGTTCAATTTCCAGGCGACCAGACAGACGTGCTGGGAAACGAGTCAGAAGTCTTCCTAATACCCTGTTGTCCAATATACATAAACTGAACTCGTGAGTAGAAGCTGCCTACTGCACGAACTCAAGTTCGGTGCAACATCTCATCCAGTACCCGATCCAATTTATACAGATGCATGGAAAAACGGTCATTTCCGGCTTCGCCACATATTGCACTACGCGCGGCTGCCAAATACCCTGTATTTATAACCCTCCTCCATTATCTTGATTGGAAGATGAGCAGATTATCCAGCGCCTTCTAAGGTGCATACTCGCACCTTCGAGTCTTTGACCACTAACAAGTCCGGCAATATCTCCGCCCGATGCATAGTCCATGTACAGGCGCCTTCAAACCTTCAATCTTGTAAAGTCGATCGACCATGGACAGTTAAGAGCAGGGAACGAGAAGACCATCCGCACAACCAAGAGACGTGGATGATTAACCAACCAGCTTCATTGTTATTGTCTAGTAGCGAGTGGATGGTTACTGAAACTAGTCAGGACGTTTATCACCTGACCATCTTTGAAAGTGGAAATTTCTGAGCTGCGTGAGGGCTCGATCTCGAACACAATTAATGGCAGACGACGAGATGTTATTCCTTGGAAGAACTGCCCACCAATTAAAGTCGGGACTGCATGTTCATGCCCTACCCAGTTTCCATTTCGGATGGGAACAAAAGCTGACATGTTGGCTCTACACCATAAGCACCTCACCGACTGTGTCTACTTCACATCATCTACAAGCTTAGTAAAGTCAGATGCGAGTGAGACAGAATATTCTAGGGTGTCATGCCACTGACCCAGTTTCTGCTCTGCCTCGCCTTGGACAGTACTGCCATCCTCCCCACTCATCTTACACATCACATGAGTCATCTGGCGCAGTTGGTTGAGAGGGGACGCCTCCAGTGTCGTCTACTGAACAATGAAGCGTGCAGGCAGCATCATGAGAGGGAACACTCGTGAAAGACATCATAATGAAAATTAGCTTGCTAAGGATGAACGTGCATGAATGCTATGAGTATGCGTACTTTGTTTATGGTGCAAGCTGATCCCATCACTCCCATTGAAAATACGTCACAGAGCATAGAACATGGCCTTTGTACACTATACTTCATTCCAAACCTACGCTAAATGACTAGGCAGGCTATGCAAAAGACCGAGATCGACAATAAAAGTCCGACGCTATGCAGAACAACCAAAACCCGCCCATATTGGTACCCTCGTCGCATCATCACCTCCTCAGAAGGATTCATTTCCTTCCAAGATACCCCTAAGGATACCACATCCTGGTCCAACAAGAGCACCGGCCAGTTCCTTGGAACCCACAGCACTCGCAACGCGGCGGTCCTCTACAACAACCCCTCCGAATCCTCCGCCTCTTCCTTTTTTGCTCGGAGTACCAGCCGTCAAAAGGGAGCCGGCTTTGCCCTCCACTGCCGAGATGAGCGATAGGGTCTCCAAGCTTCCAACAATGTCCCGGAATTCAGTGCTCGTGAGGGGGTGCAGAACATTCTCGCGTTTGCAGAGCTTGGTATAAGCCCCGAATAAAGCTTTGATAGTGGGCGCAGCACCCTGAGACTTTGAAGGGGTAGCGAGCGCGTTTTCTGTTGCCGAGCCGCGCTGTTTCTTCTCAAGTGCAGCAAGTGCACACAAGACCGCCTTTTGTTGGAGATTAAGGTTCTGTAGGCGTTGTACGGTACCGTTGCTGAAGACCGCTGCCGTGATTTTCGCCATATGAGCAATAGTTGCTCGTGGAGCATTCTCGAACGTGAGTTGAGCAAGCGAGTCAGCGAGCCCGGTTTGTGTCTTGGTCTTAGATGGTGATCTTAATGCCGGCGGGGAGGAGAGATTTATGTTATCCACCAAAGGGGTTTTCGAAGGCGAAGGTGTAGGGAATGGCGTTAGGTTAGCCATTTGTTTTGCGTGCTGATCACGGGTGTCGGCTTCGATCAGATCGATGGCACGTCGGCAGATGTCGAACGCTTTGCGCAAGTCGCCTGACTGAGATGCCACCTTCTTGGAGAGGAACTGAATAGCTGTCGGGTGGATGAAGGGCACGTGGCCGATATTAGCAGGCAGAACCGACTTCAGCTTCGACGTGATGACCGAGGCGATTTGTGGTGCGGTGTACGGGAGGAACGGAAGTAGTTGAGGCTTGAGGCCGCGGGCCTTCAACCTTGGGAGGAAGCGGTCCGTGAAGTCGAGAGCATTTGCAATGCCGACAAGGACCAGGCCGGAAGAGCGCTCAAGAGACCATTCGAAGATGCTGTATAGAAGCTCGGCGTCTAGCTCTAGTAGATAGTCCACCTCATCTAGTGTGACAACATATGAACATTTGCGTCGCATCAACAAAGCCTTCAGCGTGTCCATCTCATCGCCTTCGACGACGTCTGTGATATCGACAAATTCTTCCAACAGCTTTCGGTAGAGGTCGCGGGCATCTTTAACGCTCATGCAGTTGACGTAGCCCGTTTGGACTGTTCCCTCTGAATCGACTGTGCGACAGACTTCGTTGACAAAGGCGCTTTTCCCGGTTCCTGGTGGGCCAGAGACGTATATGCAGCCGGACTTCTTGGCCTTCGTACGTGTGGTGATGAACGATTCCAGCTCGCTCCGCTCCTGTTCGCGGCCGAACAGCGACGTTGGTCCCGAGCCCCTCGCGAAGAGCTGGCGCCCTTCATTGTATATAGTCGGCACCGAGGTTCGGGGAGTGGTAGGTGTGCGTGGTGTCCGCGGGGTAAAGGGCCGCCCAGCAAGGATGAGACGGCGGCTGGGGGTAACGGCGACCTTGTTGGCAAGAGCGTCCCGGTGCCGTGGAGTCTGCGGAGTCGATACAGTCTTCTCGACGATTGGCGCACGTGGCTTTGCTGGAGAATTCGTCTTCGTAGTGGAAAGTGCGATGCGAGTTTCGGGTGCTCCATGCTTAGCAGGCGTGGTTGTGGTCCTCTTCCCACGCTTCCCCGAGGGCTGCTTCTCCTCTAAAACGTCCACATCCATTGCATCTCCGCCATCGCGCACACGATTCTTCTTGGGCGTGATGAATGGGTTCTCTTTTTCGCCATCTTCCAGAATCACGAACTGGGCCCGTCGCTTTGCTCGGGATGAGCGGGGAGACGCGAGATCTGAAGGAGGCGCGTCAGACGTGTCGAGTCGCAGGAGGCGTGAGTAGCACTTGCCAGAGGCTTCTGCCGGAGCAGAGCTGCGAGTTCTCTTTCCAAGCACAGAAGACATTGTGGACAGCAGTAGCAGAGGCGGTGGGAAGGAAGAGTGGTGGTGGAGGGAGGCGCACTCTGGTGGGATGAGGAGATGAGAAGGAACGCGGTTCGCGGTTGCGCGTGGACGCGTTAAGTGGTTCTTAGCGCCTTGGCACTTCCGGCCACATCACGTGTGATGCACAGTCCTATCGAGAATTGGCAAACCCTTCACGAACATCTCTCTATTCGCCTTTTCGCACATCAGACGATATATCATGATAAACCCGACTAACTTTTGGCATGCGGCTACACAGCACGCACAGTCGAGCAATCAATCCGGATAGCACCACGCCCTGCTCTGCCAACAGTTTGATCACACCGGCTCCGACTGCGCGTACGGGCTCATCCAACCTTTGTCTCGTTGCACAAGCCGCACATGCTGTTTGCTTGTCAATCTAACATCTGACCTTCTTCAATCACGCTCTGCGTGAGCTGCCACTTTTCTTAACTACTTAAGCAGAAAATAACATGTTGACTTCTCACCGCCAGCTTCTTGTTCGCTTGTTCCCTTACACAACTGCTCGTACCATGGAGTAAGAGTGGCACCTTGACCTTTGAAGTATAAGTGTGCAATTATTCGCCTCTTCCTGCGAGTATCGCGAAGGTCTTCTCTCTATCTTTGCTATTGAATAGGTTCGAACGACCAACCCCAAGCTTCCTCGGCCCTTCTTCAATCAGACCTCGATCGACCTTCTAACCAAGGATGGATTTCTGTCCCTATCCTGGATGTTGGGCCAATCACGCTCTTATCCTTGGGCTTCCATATGAACGTTGGTATAGCGCTCGGTGCTGGCATAATCGAGAACCATGTTGCGAGTGGTGCCAAACGTGGAAAGATTTACACGGGATGCTTGTATGTGCCCTCTTCACCCTAAATTTCCATTGTGGAAATGTATCCGTTCATGGCACTGATCCACCCAGTTCGACGCTATGGACGGCGATGGATGGGCGCTTCCGCACATCCATCCGGGTCTTGTGGACTGTCTTGAAATCATCGGAGGAGTTTACGATAGTATACACTATACCTACGCAGACTGGAGCGAGTCTGAGCCAGATTTCTATGAACTCTCCTTTCATGTTGACAAGCTCTCCGTCACACTCTGGAGACTGTGTAAGATAGTGCGAGATTCGCACTTGCGGAGACTCGCGGAAGAACTTGGGACCATGGCAAAAGAGCTGCAAGTGGCACCAAAACGAGAACTGTATTACACCATGCCGAGGCTGAGATATCTTCCATCTCCTTGAGGAATTCTCCAGTTCAATGATGAAAATTCAAATTTTGGCCGTAGTGCGATCTTGAAGTCGTGGGTTAGTGTGGTTTTTGACGAACAGATCCAGTGTGCATAGGAGCTTCCAGACGACCAGTTAACTACTGAGTGTTGGGTTAAGGTAATGACAGGATTGAGCATGTGTGTTGGGAAGTGTAGCTTGGTTGGACCCACACGATGTTCAAGGACTTGATGACCTTGGACGCCGCTGCCTTGTCTGGTTCAGCTGGTTGCCAATCCAGCAAGAACATACAATATAGGAATGGCCACCTTGAACATTCCATGAGAGTGGGCATTGCTCACGATTGTGATGCTCCCTCGCTCGCTCATCCAGTCACAACCCCGAATGGCACAGTCAAAGCGAGCATCGAGTCAACATCATCATTCACCATATTCTTCCCATGCCTACTTATCCCATTTTCTCAACGCCATTTCGTCGCTTCAGCTCGCCAATGTCATCAATTTCCTCACCACTGCCATCGGCAAACCCTTCTAATACACCACCCACTGTAGTGGGCCCCTCCAACAATCCATTTGCCGACGCGCCTGACACGTGGGAAGACGAAAGAGGACCACTTCCCAAACCGCGAGAATTTCAAGAGTACTACGACGACCCTGAGGGTGGCATCGTGATCTGGACCGGTTCGGATCATCTCCATGAGCTCCGTAAGAAGATCAAGCTCGAACATGCCTGGGCTGCAATAAAGAACACGCCCTTCGAGAATGACGAGAACACCAAGAGAGATTTCAGTCACCAAATCTACGTCGTAATGCTCCCTAAATTCTTCACCAATGGCGAGTCCTGCAGCTTCTACGTCCAAGGAGTGAAGAACATATCGAAGTTGATGGTGGGTACCTTCACCAAGAGGGCGTACGAGGGCGCGGCATTCATCACGACTATCACAACGTTTACCCCCAACGAGCTTTTCGACATCACTGTTCCGTACCAGGCGTTTGAGATCGTGGACAGGAAAGAGACAAAGGGGATTCGTTGGCGGTATTTATTCAATTCGGCAGTCGAGATATACAAAAATATTGAGTTCGACAAGGAAATCTACAACCAGCTGCGCGATGAGGTAGAACGCGAAGAGGAGTATCAAGAAATAATGGCTCAAACTGAAAGCGAAACAGAGGAGGGGTCGGAGCACCATGGGTTGGATGAGGAAAATGAGGGGCCGGAACGCCATGCAGTGAATGAAGAGGATATGACTCTGGGGGGGCTGATGGATGATGTAATTGTCATTCCCAGGACGCCCGAAACTGAGCATGATGAGCTGCAGCGAGACGATGACAACAAGGAGAATAAAGGCTCGCTTTCAGAAGAAGTCCCAGGAAACATGGAAGACGATGACTATATACGCAACAGCCCGGTGGAGTTTTTGTACATTCATTGGCGGCGACGACGATATGGCAGGTAGTGGGTACCTTTTACGGGTAGGCCATCGTAGAAAGTGACTATGAGAAGGAAGAGGACGAGAACCATGTGAAGAGAGAAGGGAGGGTGGAGGAGGCCATGGTCCATTTATGGGTTGGTTTTGGGTGGTGGATGGCGTTGCTGAATCTTGCATTCATGAATCCTGGAGAGCACCGCAGCGCCAGGATATCTCACTATTGACATAGACACCAAAGGTAACATGGTTGCGATCAATACTACTCCTGCACTAGCGACTGTTCTAAACGTGAATTGCTTCGAAACATTTGTCACATAAATCGAGACCCTTGGTTCGGCGACAATGGCCAGGTTTGGGATCCGCGATGACGTCGGCAATATAAGCCCAGAGTGAGAAGGGGTCTTTGCAGGCGACACGAGAATGTGTTATTGTTGGGCGCCTCCTCTCGCCAGAAGAAACGAAGAATGGAATGATGGGTGGGATCGATGCGAGGATGCGGTGGTGCGCAGTCCGTGAGAGCGCCAAACCCAGCACTGTCGGGCGGCCATTCTTCGACGTGATGCTTGTTTCTCGACCGTTTCCCGCTAGCAGAGCTTGGTAAAGCTTAATTGATGGCTTGCTTGCTTGTTCGCCGGGCCACCACTGCGCTGCTAGCGTGTTATCCTGTAACTTTCCGGCTTTGCTCAGCGAACAAGGCTCGCAGGGCCAATGGAAACTACCGGGCGGCGCAAAATGGCGCTTTAGCGCTTCCATAACGAAGAAATACCGCGCAGGACGCCGAGGCCCATGGCGGGGCGCTCAAGGGTCCCAGCTCGCCCCATGGCCCCAAAGTCACTCCCAGTGCGGCGTGCCAGTGCGGCGTGCCAGTGCTGCCCGCGACTGCAGCCTCCACACCCTTCCTTCCACTGAGCGCAAGAGGCACGCTTCCTCGAGGCATTGGCGCATTCGCTTTATTCTTGCGCGCGCAGTCAGACGTCTCAATTGCGCGTCCATCCGCGCCCACTCGACGTCCAAGTTCCTTGCTTCCCCGCTTGCGTGACCGACGTCCCTCGATTTTGCTTCGCCAGACACCTCCAACGCCGCAATGGCTTCAGAGAAGGAATCGCAGCCGCCCAGCACGCCTGGCGGCACAACGCCCGACGCTTCCGGGAAGACGGGGGCGAATGCTGGGGCTTCGGCGCCAGAAAAGCCCACAAGATCGGATACCTCGGACAGCAAGAAAGGACCTGCCGGAGGGTACGACAACACACCGCTGCCCCGAGTGCCGCCTGGATACACGGTGAAATTCACTTTCCATCGCGCGTCGAACCTCCCCCTCGCAGACATCAACACCCTCTCTGCCGACCCATATATTGTCGCGCAGCTGAAGACGGACCTTCCGACAAGACACAAAGAAGACCCTCCGCTACAATTACGGACGAAGACAGTCCGGCAGAGCACCGATCCAGTGTGGAACACAGAATGGATAGTGGCCAACGTGCCGGCGTCCGGCTTCCGACTCAAGTGCCGCATATACGACGAAGATCCGGCCGATCACGATGATCGACTGGGGAATGCACATGTCGATGTGACTTCGATAGCCGAGAACTGGCCGGGCATCAAAGACCAAGCGTATCCGATTAAGAAGCGGATGGCCAGCAAGCGGGCGTACCTGTTGCGCGGCATTGCCTACTGCTTCGGGAAGGTCGAGCATATGCATGGGACTCTGTCCGTCAGTGCAGAGGTGCTGGGCAAAACACAAGACGATATTGGTGGAAGAGTGTACACAATCGGACCACAGTACTGGGTCAGACATTATTCGCCCTTGTTAGGACGCCTTCTGGGACAGAAGGCACCTAATGATAACGATCAGTCTTCGAGCACCAGGAAGCGCAAGGCGGAAAAGTACAAGTAAGCTTTCTGGGGGCGGGTCGAGACTGCACACGCTAACAGACAACAGCTTCCAGGCCAATGAAATCCAGATGCGCGGTCCTGTTTCAGAACATATGTACCATCGATTCGTGGAATTCAAGCCCTTTGTAAAGCGCATGTTCACGGCAACCGGCTTCAGAGGTTATGTACTTTCGACGGCCCTGCACCACCAACACGCGCGCGTTTACAACTTCGACCAAAACACAGACTATGAGTTCTTCAAGGAGCCCTGTCGAGAGTTTACGCAGAAATTCCTCGACCTAGTACACTGGGATCAAGGCGGCCGCATCTTCACCTATGTCCTTACATTGGATGCTCTCTTCCGCTTCACAGAAACAGGCAAGGAATTTGGCATCGACATGTTGTCAAAACACACCATGCACAGCGACGTGGCCGCCTACATCGCGTTTTCGGGAGAGTTTTTCGTTAGGCGCTTAAAACATCCTCACCGTGAGCCGCCTGAGGAAGGCGGTAACAACGAATCGCATCCTCCCGACAACATCTCAGGCGGGTCTCCCAAGGAAGAACCTAAGAGGGATCCTGGTTACTACGAACTCATCATCGACAACGACTCCGGTACCTACAGACCAAATGCCGAGCTCCTCCCTCAGCTCAAAGCTTTCTTCGAGTCCAACTTTCCTGGTCTTCATATCGTGACACTAGACAGTCAAGGCGACGCAGAGAGGATGAGCAAGATGAAGGCAGAGCAGAGAGAACGCAAGAAGACGGAGGGTAACCACATTGTTTATACACAAATCTCGAGATCCAGCTCGATGAGTAGCAGTGATATCGAAGAGCTAGATCGCCTTGAGGAAGAGGGAGAGATGTCGCCAAGACACCTGAGACACCAGATCAGAAGAGAAGCTGGCGCGAGAGTGGACGCAGCCAAATCTCACCTGAGGGAGTATAAGCCAAGTAATAATCGGGAAGGCTGGAGGAGTAATAAAGATCAACCGAAACAAGATAATGCGGCTGCAGCGAAGAAGAATCGAGAGACTGGGGAGGATGAGGCCAGGAATGCGCCTCCGAGGTAATCATGATCATTGCGACTATTTCCTTGTGTATATATTCTTTCCTCATCTGGTTCGATCCAGTTTTGTATATGCTCTGTTTGGACATCCTTTTTGGATGATCCTCAGCAACGCCAGTCTGGCGGACATTCTTTACGATACCCGCGCTCTTGTTTTTCGACATGTTGAATTAGTTGCACCCAGCGATTCCGCTTAAGCTGCTTATTGTGCCGTCATCCCGAGGGCGACCGCATATCGTCCCCCTTTTAGTCGTAGGATCTTAATATCTCGGTCCAACTCATATTGTAGCCCTTATCGTAGCCCTTCTTACAGTTCTGTACTCTTCTACTCTCCTTCAAATAACGAGAAAAGCGACTAAAACTCCTTCATGATTGCCTCGTCTCCAACCCTCCCACTGAACAACACGGTCCTTCGCTTGATCCTCCAGATACCACTCGCACCCTGCACCCCCTCGAAATCCCCTTCCTTGGGGTCCAGGCAAACGAGTTCGTCCACATACTTGCCGTATGCCGAGAGCACCTTTCCCTGATGTGGACCTTGGCCGAGATGCGCGCCGATAAAGTAAGTAACAGTGTTGGCTGTTTGGGAAGCAGGGTTGATGATAATGGTTTGGGTTGTGAGGGAGTGGTGGGTTTTTATGGGGCCCAGTCTGCTTTCACATCAAAACAAAGACTTGGGGAAGGGAAGAGGGTCATCTAACCGGTTGTTCACTGCGTCTCGAAGTGCGGCTACGCCTTTGATATTTGGGTTGAATGGGTAGTTGGCTTCGACATCTGGGAGGAAGACTTTGTCAAGGAGATCGTAGAGTTTGGTGTCTAGAGATTCACAGTAGCGGGATAGGACGTTACGAACGGCTTCGTAGTCGTGCGGGTTGGAGCTTGTGGGCACCATACTGGTGTTTATGGGCTGCAAGTGTGAATGTAGCTTGAATAATTTTGTGTACAAGAACTCAACGATGGTGTGGTGCAAGTGGCCTGAATTTTGCTAAAGTTGAAAGATTATTAGGATAGCATCGCGGCATTCAAGCTTGATGTAAGAATTATAGACGAATTCGGGACATTGTCGGAACCCCGCAGTGGACCGATGCATGCATGATGCATTGAATATTCAATAGTATCCTCGAGCGGCCCTCTACAGATGCCACCTTATGATATTATTTAGTGAACCACGCATAAGCTGCCCTCTTCGATGCCCAAAATAAGTGCGAAGAGGTCAAGTCGCACTATTCCCATTGGGGCGGTGATCAGGTGAGTGAGTGACGACTTTCAACTTTTCCGGCGCAAATACTCCTCCTCATCTCCAACTTCGCGAAGTCACAAGCCTGAATGATGCACATCATTCTATTCAAAAATTCTCTGATATCACCTTCCTCTATAACTATCCCACTTTTTTGTCTATTTCCAGACTTTCTCTTTCATTTCAATGTCAAGGAGACTCGGTGTCCCACTACGCACTATGCACGTGTAGCTGTGGCGTCTTCGGTTTAGAATGCTTCGCTGGAAGCATTTGCAGCCAAATGAATAATCTACCCGCGCTATTTGATGGCGTCTAAATGCAGCATCCGTGGCACCCACCTTGGAACCCGGTCCATGGAAGCTTGGACGAACAAGGTTGGACAACAACGCCTCTTTGAGCGACCTGCAACACAAGGTGGACGTACTGACATTCTTCCTGGAGGCCTGCGGGGCCCCACCGGCTTGCCCTCAACATGACCAGGATCGGCTGTACGTGCCCGATGCCTTTCACGCGTCGATGCAGGTGATTCTGCAAACTGCTTGTCAATCTACCAAAGAGGTCATTTTTGCCTTGTCCCGGGTCCTCGCTGCATCTCCGGATGTAAGCCACGAGGAAATACGAAGTGTCATCATTCGGGAAGATCCTAACTTGGAAATGGACTACCGAAACAGCCGGACGCCAGGGATGCCGCTTCCTCGCGTGGTCATTCAGTGTCGAAAAGCTGTAACAATTGCCTCATAGTACCTTCTCTGTGTTAGGGGATAGCTTTAGCCTGGCATCTACTCTCAGTCCTCATAGGTTAGGAGAGTAATGTCCTTTCGAACCCCTGCCAAGGTGAGATAATGCGTTGTACCACTTGGGGTGGAGATACAGCAAACCTTCAAGCCAAACTAGGAAGACCACATTACACATGTCCAAGAGATCCTGGGAAGGATGAATGTTTTGAGCGGCTCCCATTTTGACCGATCAGACATGTGGACCTTCATGAGCTTTGACGAACTCAAATTGTACGGTAACAGGGCGAGACATGCCGTCCTTGTATCCCTTAGGAAATTCTTTGACTAGGCCAAATCAGCGAGTACTCTGGAGGGCCGCACGTTGAAAGCGTATACACCCTGCCCTTTTATGAGAAGTAACGCAGCCGTCATAGAGGAAACGGATATGCACACCTGTACGTATCCACAACCCTCATTTCAATCCGCATCACTCACCGCGTTGCCAAGTCTGTTCTAGGTCTCTCCTTACTCCTTCCGCAGCTGCGCTGGTTGTATTTCGTGTGACAATCCTTCACACCAAACACGGCCACGGCAGCCACGTTTTGGCGATCATGTTGGACTACATATTCAACACAGCAGTCTATCTTCCCTTGCTCAACCCCTACAGAAGCTCATTACAACCACCATGGCTCCTTCAAAATCGTCAACTGTAGACTCGGCTCGAACATCTGCTGAACCACAAGCTTTATTTCCTACCACATCAGATCAACCTTTTGACGAGAAGAGGACTCGCTGTCTTCGTCGAAAAATCGACTTTACCCTGATTCCTTTTCTTGCTCTATTATATCTGTAAGAACTGGAATTGCCCTGAAGTTATCCCTACTGATACACCTCAGCCTAAGTTTCCTCGACCGTAGCAACATCAGCAATTCTCGTTTGGCAGGCCTTGAAAAAGACCTGAACATGCATGGGTTAAACTACAATGTCTGAACCGAACCCATACGACAAGATGCTCGGACTCTAATACACCGAACAGGTTGCACTTGCGATATTCTTCCCATTCTATGTGCTCGTCGAGATTCCCTCCAATCTGATGATGAAACGATTTCGTCCTAGTCTGTGGATCCCGAGCATCATGGTCACTTGGGGGACGATGTGCTGTCTGATGGGTATCGTGCACAACTATGCTGGACTTCTCGCGATCCGGGCGGCTCTTGGATTAGCCGAAGGCGGTTTGTTTCCAGGGATAACATTTTAGTAAGAGTTGAGATGATGTGCTGAATCCTGGAAAGTTTAGTCCTAATGTTTTACTGCAGCATTACTATGTGGTACCAGCGACACGAGGTTGGCCTCCGAATGGCTCTTTTCTTCTCTGCCGCAACCGCTGCAGGAGCGTTCGGAGGATTGTTGGCACGCGGTATCGTGGAGCTAGACGGCGCCCAAGGGTTGAGTGGCTGGTCATGGTATGTTCTCCAGCGGTGCAAAAATCAGGTGCTCACCATCGTAGGATCTTCATTATTGAAGGAGCCATAACAATCGTTGTTGGTATGTACTCTGTCCCCCAGTCCCTCGCGTGGCGTTGATTGTGTAGCCAATTTGCTTCAATGCACATGTTACACTGTCAACGGCTTAATCCCACACTGACACAAGCGATCCGCAGCCCTTTGTGCATACTTTCTCATGCATGACTTTCCAGATACGGCAAAGTCCCTGACCCCCGAGGAAAGGAAGGAAGTACAACGACGTCTGGCGGCAGACCACTCTCTCCTTGATGACAAGTTCGACGTAAAGTACTTTTTCGATGCCGTCTGCGACTGGAAGATATGGGTACAGATGCTGCTCACCCTAGGCATATATTCTCCACTGTACTCCTTCTCACTCTTTCTACCCACAATCATCAAGGAGTTGGGATATACTGAAAAAGCTGCACAGTTAATGTCAGTCCCTCCTTACGCTGTAGCATGCATTGTCTGCATCTTGATCGGCTGGCTGTCAGATAAACATGGGCAGAGGGGCATCTACATGATCTTCCTAAACCTATTAGCGTAAGTTACCTTTCGCTTCTCTTGCTTCCGCCATGTGCTTCCCAGATTCTCAGGCTAAAGCGCTGCTGTATCTCTTGTCCTTCCCCCTTCATTCCGTCGCACACCTCACCGCTCTTTCATTTTCGGATTCTCTGTCCATGCTGATCTGCACTGTCTTTGGCTATCAACTCCATTACATGTGTGTTGGCTAACTTAGCTTACACCCCTTGCACCTAGCCAAATAGCCTTTGTGCAATCACACCTTCCTACCCCACCACGATCCGCTTGCCCCATTTCCGATTCATGGCAAGAATCTTGTGATTTAGATTCCTTAGCCTGGCCATGGCGTCTCAGACCCCCACTTACAAAGTCCAGCATCATAGGTTTCATTCTCCAACTCTGCCTCAGAGAACCCAAACACCGATACATTGGCACCTTCTTCGCTGCTGCCGGCATCTACCCCAACGTTCCTCAGACAGTAGCCTGGAATGGCAACAATATCGGCGGTTCTACCAAACGCTCCGTCGGTATCGCCATGCAAGTTGGCTTTGGTAATCTTGGCGGTGTATTGTCGGGCTTCACGTATACGTATATGGATACTCCGGCCTATCACCGTGGCCATAGTATTGTCATAGTGTTTCTGAGTACGAGTACGCTTTTGTGCATTTTTATGAGGCGGTGGTGCATACAGGAGAATAAGAAGAGGGATGACGAGGATGAGAGGAAGGGGAGGAAGGGGGTTTGGAGTGACGAGGAGAAAATGGCGCAGGCTGGTAAGGGCGATAGCGCGGGTTTCTTTAGATACACGATCTAGAAATTTAGGCCGGAGCATGTAAGAGACGGTTTTGGATGTAGGCAGTCCGTTGCTGGTGAGTTGCTCTTGCAGTAGTAGCTTTTGACAAGTGCGCAATGAAGTAGGAGGCTCTTTGGTGATTATGTTTGCAGAGAAGTTGGTTTTGATAGATACTTCGTTACCCCCCTCTTCGATTGCACATTTTTCACATATGATTTACTATCATTGCAACAAACATGTCCGTTCTCGTGCTCCATTGCAGGCTTCTCGTAAGGTTGAATAGGTAGGCTTGGTGATACTTTTCTAAAAGATTCACTAAGCATTCACACTTGTCTCCAAAGGCCTTTTCACACAGTGGGCCTCAAGCTAATCTCTCCCTCGATGGTGCCTTTCGATGTGCCCTTGAGTGCCCAGTATAGCTTTGAAGCTCAACTTTCCTAATATGGAAAGTTTCGAGCAGCTGTAGATATCTGCGGCTTTTGGCAACGTTAAGCGAACGTTGACAGACACCTACTGATCACAACTGTAATCTCTTTCATTATCAGATCGAATTGCAAACGATAAATTGCAAACGATAAATTGCGCAAACTAAGCCGTTGAGTTTAACAGGTCCTTATTTGTAGATGGAACAAAGTGGGTGGTTGTGGACCGCGAATTGATTTTAAGTAGTTGAGTGAGATGTGATAGAAACCCTCAGAGAAACTGAGCGACCAATTACAAAGCGAAGTTTAGAACCAGACATAAACACTTCAGCCAACGATAATCACTTCCCCGAGAGTTAAATTCCCTGAGGACCATTTGGCGCCACACAAATAGGTGTCATGGGTTCATCACTTTTCTTCCTCTCTGGCGGCTCAGCCCTCACAAAGCATTCTCCAACCGGGTGGCCTTCCTCCCTATGCACCAACCATTTCCCCGTCCCCATGTTTTGCGGCGCGACTCTCACGCCTCTGCCTCCTCCTCCAACGATCAAATTCCCAGGTCGGTATGTAGGGTCCGACCGCATCCTTCGAATGACCGAAGAGTGGATTACAGCGTTGTCCGGGATATCACGAACCTCACCCTTGGGGAGAGGCCATGTAATACTCTTCCAGGAGCCATCTTCTTGCAAATCCATACGACGGAACGGAAGGTATTCCATGACATTCCATGAGATTACCGACATCGCAGAAACGCCATTGCGGAATTGAAGGACGTCGTGGATCTTGCCACAGGTGGCCGAGGAATGGAAGTGCTTGTGGAACTTGGACATATGTGCATGAAGGGGCAGGTGTTGCTTGCGTTCACTGCCTTTCTCTCCGCCGATATCCGCGTCGTTTGTGCCATCTATTGGTTCGCTAACGGGCATCGAGTTTAAGCCCTCGTCGGTGGGTACAGGGGACGCTGAGTCAATTTCGATAGTCGGAACAACTGCCAGTGTCTCATGACCGGAACGAGGCTCTTCCAAAGGCTCTTCGTAACCACAATTTAGGTCATGGAGTTTGATACTATCGAACTTCAAGCCTGCTCGTTCAGCTTCACGGACCATCCACACGAGAGGGACATGGCTGAGAGGAGCTTCCTCTCCTAGAGCTAGCGGCCATCCGCCACCAATATCCTGTTCTGGTCAGTGGCTGCAAACGAACAGAAGCCCATGGATAACTGGGAAAAGAAAGAAATCCAGTTCTTTGGACGTGTTGAGGTCTGGTCTTACACGCATTGAGAGGGAGCGAGAAACTTACAGCATGACATCCAGCAAACCACACCTCCTGGATATTTTGTTCCTCTTCTTCCGAATCTGTAGGATCCGCACGCTGCTGGATTGCTGCCATAGAGAAATTGGAAACCGACGATGCCCCGGAACAAGGCTGACTAGCGTTGGAGGTACGCGAATAACTTGGGCTCAAGCTGCGCACTCCCGCCGTCTCAGAGCGGTCACGGTAGCGTTCCGGTATTGCCAGTGTTTCTCGACGATTCGTTCCTAACTTGGAAGTTCGGCGTCCTCTTTCGCCATCAGGCTTCTCCGCCGCTCCGTCAAGGGGACTCGTGTGGCTATGTTTGTGTTTACTTTTGCGGTATCTAGCCTTGATTGGCTTCTCTTCTGAGATCAAATCTTGCCTGAACTTTGCTCTGCGTTCGTCGATTGCAACAGCATGTCGGATGACCTTTGCAGAGCTTCGAGCAGTGTAGGGGAACTTGCTGCGCTGCATCCAGGCATTCTCGAATCTCGGAACGCTGTTCACTGTGTCGAAGAGACCAAGAAATCGAATAGGCCTAACGGGCCGACTGAATGTCTCTCGAAACGCGCACATGTATTCCAACAGCTCCCTTTTCAGCCTCTTATCGTCATCGGAATCCTCTTCTCGACACTGCCACTTCTGAAATGTTTTCCAGGCGAAATTACACATTTCTTCATTTCCGGCAGAGAGAAGCCCGACGTGATCGAGCATCTCTGCGAGAAAGCGTGCTGTATAAGCTCCTCGCGAAAAGCCAAACAGATAGATGTCATCACCTGGCAGATAGTACCGCATCAGGAATTTGTAGCCGCCCATTACATGATCGGGTAAGGAAGTACCAACAGCTATAATGTATTAGTGGACCCTCTTTCCAGGGGATTCAAGTTAAGTACTCGCCGCTATCCTTGGCCTTGCCGTACCACGACTTGATGCGATCGATATGCCCAGTATGGGCAAGATTTTTAGAAACAACATAGGTACCAATACCAGGTTGATAGTAGTGGAATTGACTATCATCGCTGCGGTCGAGCATACGATAAATCTTGAGAATGTTGGAATCAGCTTCGGTTCCAGAAAACTTGTTGCCCGTGCCATCGAAGCAAAGAATGAATTTCTTGCGTTCTCGATGAGAGCGGCGCTGTGTGTGAGCGGTAGAATCCATCCTGTATCGAAAGTTGAAGTGTCCGTCCGTTTCGATACCAATGGACGGCGATTCTTCAAACTTGAGGGCCATAGCGACTGCCTTAAGGGAACTCTCCACAAAACAGAAGGTGCAGATCGGATGGAATCAGTCCAATGGGACCAGTGTATAGACGAAGCTGTAGGCAGGCCTCAGGATGTAAACCTAAACAGAAAGTGGCGTGGGGTACTTCGCCCGAAGAAGCAAGCCTGAATGGTGCGTGTGGACTGCTTGAACCTATTTCGCGTTTCCGTCGTGGCGCGGATCTCGGTACGGTCAAAGCCGGTGATATTGAAGATCATGATCAACATGCGGATTTCCTCCAGGTCAAAATGGAGTCCTGCTTCTCACGCTCGTAAGTCTCCCCTAGCAATGTCACTGTCAAGGAGAAGGCGGCTGTTTTCCATTTTGCCACCCTTCCATTACTAGGAAAATAATATTGACCATGGAAGAAGAGCGAGTTTTCTAGCGGCTGATGGAGTGGTGCACAACAGAATAGGCCTCGCCAGTTGAGAAACAACAATAAGTTGGCTAGTATGGTTCTGAAGGTAGCATCAGCGAGAGCCGTGTCCAATTGAACGCAGATTGAGACGGAGATCAAGCTTTCCCTTGACTTCAATTTGACCATTGACGGTTGAGCAACAGACAGCAGTCTCCTCCGGAAATAGGGCCTCGTACGGACGGAGCCGGCTTGACTCCTTCAAGATGCACAAGTTTGCATCGATTGACGAGCGCCTCTCGGCCCGGCTCCTTCCCGCCTCTCATCACAGGGTTCATTTGAGGATCCACTGACGACACTCATTATGGCTTCAACTTGACCTCTTTCAAATTTTCGAGTAATACCGTCTGCATGCATCTCCCCGTCACTGGGGGGTGCCTACGATCTGCAATATCCTTGGGCGCATCTTCGACACACATCCTATCCAATAAATGCGCCGCTGGTAGAGCAGCCCTCTTTCAGTACCACAACCTGCTGCATGGTGCATGCAAGTTGATTGACTTTGCGTAACGACTGGTGGTTGGCCGTGAGCGGCCATGGCACAAGCCACAAGCGCAAGCATGGGCCGCTGATTTGCTTCCCTCAGCAGTCAACGACCATCAACAGTCCGCATTCGTTCCTCATAATAATCGGAGGCGTTGATCATACATAAATCTCTTAAAGTCAAACCTTGATCGCTGGAGCGAGACCGGGATCTGACCATCGCTGCTTATTTCCCTAAAGTTATACATTTCACCCTCCCATTTCAAATGTTTCTTGAAGAATCGAAGATTTCAGAACTGGTGTGAAGAAAGTCATCCCATACCACATCGAGGAACCTAACCACCTGACGACGAATTGGTGCTCTGCTCTACCTGCAGCATGCACATCTCTGATTCAGTGTGTGGAAGCAAATGGTGCACAAAACCACCTTAGTGGGGGCTGCATTCAGCCAGCCACTGCAAATCTGATCGTTGTCGATTACAGAGCCCATCCCAGGATCCGCCTGACCTCCTCTGCTGTGTTCTTGCCATATAACTCTGAAGCTACAAGAAGCCATGATTTGGGTTCTGCGAAATACTAGCATCGTATTTGTGCAATTTTCATCTACCCATCCATTGGAGGGACTCCACAAGCTTCAGGTCACTAGTGTCGCTTCGTACTGCGGAAGCACCAATTATGTCCAGTCACCGTCAACATAGAAAGTAAAATACACTCTTGCTTATCTGTTACGTCTGTGACGCACAAGTCACACCTACTTTCCCACTCAAAAAATCGCGGTGCGTTCAGCGGATGGTTTGGTTTGTGGTCGTTCTTCCTCAGTACTGTTCAAGCTTTGAAGTCCGAGAGCAAAGGCCATGTTGTCTATGAAATAAGATTACTGTGTACATACATCCACTTCAGTTTGCTTACTTGCACGGCATTATTACATCGTTGTGATTAATTAATTGTGTGGGACTCGAAGCCGTTTACACCGCCTATTTTCCGTTCATCTATCTATAACTAGAAAGAAGGGTGCAACCCTATAGCCACCGATTTGCGGCTGATTTGCAGCTCACAACAGGGTTGTGGGAAGAGGATATAGTTCCTGCAATGCTATGTTGAGGGGTCTGGTTAAAGAAAACAGAAGAGGTCTTTGAACAGTTATTGATACTTCACTATATGGTAGAAACTTTGCGAGAGAGAAACGCGGCCAGTTGTTGCGTGGAATTTCTGACGATATTCCTGAACTAAGTTTATCGACCTGGATGGGTATGGAGAAAATTAGAACCAACCTAGCTTTCCAAATACTCCTAGAAAAGATTTAGGTGTGCTACAATAGTCTGGTAACAATCAGAATGAGACCAGACACACATCAGGGCGAAGAGGAATTTCGCTGTCAAATCATGTTTATTGGAATCGGGATTGGAGGCCTCAGTCATGAGTTGCATAATGTTCGTATTTGGTGGCATTGTGAACATTGTTGATCTTACGAAGACTGTATCGCCTCACGTGTTATGCTTACATGCTTACATGCTTTAGTCTGATGTATATCACATCGCCCGTTTAGATGAATTCAAGCGCATACAATGGGAATCCCCAAAGCTGCATTAGTCGTTTGGAAAACAAGCGTAATGGCCGCATTTTGGAGGAAGATTATCCCCATTTGTCGGCGAAGACGAAGATCTTGTGAATGGCTCAAAAATCAAGGGGAATCTTGCCTTCGACGGTTGGAGTCGGAGGATAAATCCAATAGATAGCCGTCTCGACAGTGTCTGCTTCATCGCCTAAGAGGTTGATGATACTGGTTCTTTCTTCTTTCATTCTACTCCTAAAGAGGCCCGTGCAATAATTGGATTGGTGGCAGAGCAGCCATTTGTGAACGGGGAATTCTTTTTTCCGACTGAATCCATCCATGGCCGTCATGGAGATGATGGCATCAAAAGCTCCCCTTGCTCATTGTTAGTACCAGACCGAACTTGACTACCCAGGCACAGAAGTTAACATGCTTGGGCGGAGCATGATCACGATATTCACATTCTGGGATCTCCAGAGGGAGCTGCAGCGCCTCCGCCACGTAGTAATATGGTGCCTGCAATGCGGTTGGGTAGGATAGGTTGGAAGAGGATATGAAACTTGAAAATCGTGAGGCAGATGAGCAGGTGAAGGAAAGCGCAACCGTGGCGTCAAGACCAACTGCAGGTGCAAACCCAGCGCAAAGGCGGTCAGTTGACAGTGTAACGGGCCGAGTGGTAGCGAAGGCCGCCTTGGCTCACATGGGACACCAGTGGAGGCAAGTGGAGAAGTGAGATAGTATTGCGAAGAAGGGTGAGTGAGAGAGGTGGAGTGGAGGGAGGAGGACAAGTGGGGTCAAGGGGAGAAGGAGAAAGAATAGGCAAGCTAGAGAGATGTATGGTTGTATATCCATAGTCCGTATGAATAGCTTCTAGAAAAATGACCTCGGTAGCATTCATCGAGCTGAAGCTACTCCTAGATCGAGGTTCGGAACGATGTTCTGGGACCACGAGAGAGTTCCATGAAGAGAAATAGAAGAAGGGCGAAGCAATGAAGAGCGGTTAGTAGATAGTAAACATTGCATACCCACGCAAAAGGCGTGACTTGGGGCGCAGAGTGCCTTCGAGTAGTCAATTCACCCACTACGTTCATTGAACCAGATATGCACAGGGGATTCACTGTGCCTCCAGATGCATATTTCAAGCCGTTGAAGCTACTCATACAAGCCTGCTTATTCGTATTCTTGATACTGGTCTATCCTGTTTCATCTCCACATCAAGCACTCACTAATCCCTCTTCAACGGTGTGAACGTCTCCTCCACACCATTCGGTGTGATGATCATCATCTGCAACCCATCACCGACCTCAATATGCCTCTCCACCGCGCTCGTGAAAGCATCCCGTACAATGCTCTCTACCGTATCCCTGGGCAATGGCTGAGCGACCTTTGCCTGAAGATCGTGTCCCGTCCCGCTACCCGGCTCATACTGATTCTTGAAGTTGACCTGATTATCCAAGAACGGCATGATGAGCGACGCCGCTGCACCCGCCGCCCTACACTGCTCGCGCTCATAGCTGCCCACGGGGTCGTAGGAGTACAGAGCACCTTTCCCATCCTCATCGATACCACCGAGAATAGCGTGGACGTAGTAGGGGAAGAACCGCTTGTTGTAGAGAACATGGCTCAGTCGCTGTGCGCAGGCGGAGACTGACATGGGCTTGCCGTGCTGGTATTTGTACATTTTGACGATTGTGTCGAGTCGCTCCTTCAGCGCATCGCCATCTGCAGCAAAGCCGACGACCGAGAGCACTATCCGGGCCCCCTTGTTGTCTGGTCCCTCGCCACCGATCTTGAAGAGCTTGGGCGCGTATCGTGTGTTGATGTTGTAGCCGGAGGTGGAGCGAGTGTCACCGGCCATGATGGTGAAGTCGGCGCCAGAAATACCGAGAGTTGAGCCACCATTGTCAGTGTAGCTATGGAACTGTTAGATTAGACTGGAGACAGTCCAGTGGGAAGCCTACGGGTAGAAGCCATGCTGTCGCTCGCCAGAGGGAGCCATTGTGGGGGTCTGTTTGAACGAGTAACCTGGGCCGCCTTGCGGAGGTGCGCCGGAGAAGAGTGCAGCCATTGTGGATGTGTGTTGGATATGGATTGAAGCTTCGTCGAGGTTATGGCAGGGGTTTGGAGTGGAGGGAGAGTGGGTGAGAGTTGGTGGCAGATGTGGAGTTCGTGATGGGGAAGCTCTGGGGTTGACGCGAGCTCTGAGGTGCCTGGAAGCGCCAAGAATCCGGCCCAAGCTCTGCTTATCACGTGTATTACAATTCACCCGACTTACGCTCGTCCGCGAGGATGTGAAGAAATGGCATATTGGCATCTGCACTCTTTCGCTTGCTGGTGCAGTTGAGTAAAATACAGGGTATTGAGCCATGTATATTTCATCGTGTTGGGTATTCAGAAGCAAAGTGGAAATGCGCCAGCATGGTGCGCTCATATGAACCACGATACCAATCCCCTTCAAGAACGCCTCCCCACTTTGACCTCTGCGCCGAAAACTAACCCTCTGATGACTATTCATCGCCTCCTGTCCCGCTCCGTTGAACGAGAACGCCTCCGTTTGGGCGATCTGGATCTGCTCCTGAACTTGCTCCTCTTGTCTCTGTGCTCCAACTCTTTGCGCTTCCCGCGGTCTTGTGAAGATACTCGGCCTTGATCTTTATCCATTCCTTCTTTGACTTTCTCCGCCATACTCTGGCTTGGCTTCCTGTCAGACGGCGTTCCCCTGGTACTTGAACCACCCGATCCAGTGGCAGGAACAAAATCAACTTTCGTCCTCGGAGCCTTAGCCTTCTCTTCCTCTTTCTTCCTTTTCATCTTCTTGTAAGACTGTGAGAGCTCTTCAACATACGCCCATCCCGGGAAAGTGGTCGGGACAGCCACGTCGTCTGACAGCGTCGAGGCATACGAATCCTCTTCTGAGATGCCAGCAAAATCCATCAATCGTTGGAGATGAGCTGGGTCACGCAATACAGTTGATTTCTCAAGCCGTTGGTTGAAGTGCTGGCCCTTCTTCTTTAGGCCCAGAAAAGTCTTGAACTTTTTCGTGGATGCTTGGGGTGGAGACCCCGGAGGGGTGTGCGGGATATCGAAGTTGGGCGCAGTCGGCATGGTCAGTCTCTGAACCTCCATGCGCGTAAAATAGTAAGGCGACTGATGAGTTCCATCTTGGGGTGGGCCAGCAGGACCAGGTGGCGGGGTCGCGGAGGGGCCTTCTGAGGGGCCTTCTGAGGGGCCTTGAGATGGACCATTGGCGGTATTAGCGGGCTTGTGAGCCTCTAGAGAAGGGGCTTGCGTCAGGTGGGTTGGATTTGACTCTGAAAAGCTGGTTAGCTTCGTGTTCCTGGTCTGCGCGGCGATATCTGGACCATTGGAGAGTGCTTTCTGGGTCGTTTGATTATTAGTAGCTATCGAGCCCTTGGACGAGATTCCAGATCTTACCGTAGGCGGCGGCGCGACGACCTCATCGTCGTCGCTGCTCTCGTATCCTAGCCCGAGCATGTTTCCAGGTTGATGTACTTTGAATCCCAGGATCGCGCTTTCCGTCGATTGGGACTGAAGTCCAGTTGGAGCTTGGGCCACCCGGCTGGTCTTGGCTGGTCCGCGTCGTTCAAGCTGCCTGCTGCACCTCACCTCTGCTGCTCCATCAACAAATCCACCACAGACCCACCTCGCACCCAGTACACGCCCTCAATTCTCTCCCCCCCTCCACCCTACCCAACACCAAACTTCTCTCCGCCATCATGAACCACCTGCCGCAAGCCTGGGGTCGTGTATGTCCAGCCCGCTCACCTCCAAATACAGCATCAACTAACACTCTACCAGCCGAGGGACGATGTCTACGGCGCCTACGACAACTCACACTTCCAAACCAACGGCCCCACGACGCACACTCAGTCTCCCATCGTGACGGGAACCTCAGTCGTAGCGGCAAAGTTCAAGGATGGCGTAGTCATTGCAGCAGACAACCTTGGTGCGGCTTTCCACCACCCATATCCAGCCAGCCAGCAGCTAACAGTGCGCCCCAGCATCATATGGATCCCTCGCCCGCTTCACAGACGTCAAGCGCCTCCGCAAATTCAACTCCCTCTCCGTCGTCGGCTTCGGCGGTGACGTCTCCGACATGCAGTACCTCGACCGACTCCTCAACTCGCTTGACATCCGCGAGAACTACTCTTCCACGGACCCCGAGAACGCGCTCAACGCCAAGAACCTGCACACGTATCTTGCCAAGGTCATGTACAAGCGCCGCTCCGACTTCAACCCTCTGTGGAACCACCTGCTCATTGCCGGGCTTGACGGCGAGGGTAAGCCGTTCCTTGCGAGCGCAGACTTGTTGGGCACCACATTCAGCAGTCCGACGTTGGCGACGGGGTTCGGTGCGCATTTGGCGCAGCCGATCATGCGGAGGGTGATTCCGGATGAGGCGGCCGTTGCGGGGGTGAGCAAGGAAGATGCGATCAAGTTGGTGAAGGAGAGTATGAAGGTGTTGTTCTACAGGGATGCTAGGAGTATGGATCAGTACTCGATTGCTGTCATCACGAAAGAAGGTGTCGAGTTGAAGGAGAACGAGAAGCTGGAGAACCAGAGCTGGGAGTTTGCAGAGAGGATTAGGGGTTATGGGACACAGGTCAACTAAGCGGATATTACGAAGACTTTCTTAGGGCCAGGGGTCTATAAGAATAACATCCTAGCGCTGGGATCGTAGCTTGAACGATAGACACGAATGTACTATTGCCAAAGCACGCCTTCAAATCAACATCTTCTCTTTTCTAAATACTTTTTCCAAGATCGAGTCAAATTACTGAACGTCTAAGCATAAAGGATGCTTTTCCAAAAGCCAATATCACCTCTACCCATCTATATGCACCCCACACATGAACGCCCAATATGCCTTTCTAGATCTTCAATCTCTATCCTCACAAACTCAAGCCCTCGGGAACTGGCCTACAAACTCTCCGCTACTTCCTCAGTCCCAACATTCCCTACCGGCACTACCTCGCTCTCCTCATCCTGCCTCAATGTACTTGTAGCCACCGCACTCACATCTCCCGGTTTCCTAAACACCGCCTGCATCCAGCATCTATACATTTTTAACCTCCGCTGACGATTGACAAGCATGCGGCGGTCGACCCCAATATGTGCTATTTCAAATGCTGGAGGTGGTGGTTCGGTAGTGGTGACTGCTCCATTGGCATGTGTAGCTAGGGGTGAAATAGGAGGTGTCGAGATGACCATCTCTTGGGTTTGGTCTGCTAGGGCTTCATATTCTTGGTCTGCGGATTCGAGTTCAAGAGGGGCTGTTGCTGCTGTATGTGATGAGGAATTGTCAAGTCCATTGACAAGTCCGTTTGGTGGTGTAGGCAAGGGTGTCAAGAGTACTATGGTTTCTGCTTGTTCGGCTAGGCCTTCGTACTCTTGATCTGCGAGTTCGATTTCCTCCAATCTTTGTGGTGGAGGGTCGGCTTGCTTGTCTAAGATTTCTTTGGCCGAGTCTGTTACGGGAGTCGATAGGACGACGGCTTCTGCTTGTTCTGCCAGCCCTTCATCTTCCTGGTCTGCTGATTCCAAATCCTCGAGTTGTGGCTGTGGCTCCCTTTCCTCGTTCTTCCCATTCGGGGGAGTGGCTACCGGCGTAGAGGGTGCCGCATTCTGTGCCTGATCAGCCGTGCCCTCGTACTGTGTATCAACATCCATCTCCTTTCCACCATTCTCATCAACCCTCCTCTTCTTCCCACCCCAAATTTCTCCCAGCTCCTCTTGCTCAAAGAAATACACTCGGGTGCCATCCCCTCTCACATAAAAGTTTTCCTCCATGTACCTCCCCTTCTTGAACCTAACCTGCGCCAAATCACCTCTCCCGTAATCCCTAAACAGCACCTGTCCACCCGGCTTCAGCACTCTCCAGATGTTCTTCACAGCCTGATTCCATTGTCTCGGATTGAGCGCTGAGAATATAAAAATCATAAGCACCACATCCACACTCTCTTCCTTCAGGCCTGGTGGCAATCCCCCATTATCACTGTCCGGTGAGGATGCCACATCCCAAACATCCGCCTGAATATTGTGCTTCTCATACAGCTCATTCTCCCTTATCAGATCCACCGCCTTCTTCGAGAAATCACAAGCATGCACCCTCAAGCCCGGATTTTGACTCCTCTGCAAGATCGGAAATGCACTGTTCCCAGCTCCCGCTCCAACCTCAAGCACCACAGCCTCCCCTGCCCCTGTTTTAGTGATTTCTTCCAATACTGGAAACTCTTGGGCAAGCCATTTCCGATTCTTGAAGAAATTGGTCTTGTTGTTCTTGTAGAAGAGATTCCACCACTTTTCGGGATTGTCATTGAAGCGTTTGCGGTCAAAGTCGGAGACGGGAGCGGCACGTTGAGAGGCGTATTGTTCTTCCGAGAAAGCTTTGTAGGTATCGTCGGTCTCTACATGATCCCAAGCGTTGAATTCGAAGATGTTGTCACCTTCCTCGAGATAGCGGGACCCGAACGCGAAAGGGTCGGTTCGCTTCTGGTTATTTGATGGAGAATGGGATCGGTGAGGGGGCTTTCGGACGGGCTGTAGAGAGGCGGGGACGCCGTAGGCATCGGATTCGGTTGGCTCAGTGGCGGGAGTGGAAGTCGACGCGCAGCCTGGGTCTGTGGTGCTCGAGGCGCGTGGGATGGGGTCTGCAGTCACAGCGAAGCGCATGTGCTGCATGGATTTCGACAGCTGTTGCTTAGGCTGCTTTCTCGTGGTCACCGAGTTGTCCGTTTCGCCTTCCATTTTGCGCGTATTTCTCAGAACAGCGAGGTTGTCAAGGGAAGAAGTTGGAAGGCGGGGCGCATGTGGTGGAAATGGTGATGGTGGAGTAATTTCTTATCGATAAAACTTTTGGGCCGCTAGGATGACTGAGGCAAGGCGTCGTTGGCCCTTGCATGAGCTGCCTTCAGCTCCACCGCAGCGTCCCTGCCGCGGACGTCATGGATGAATTGCCCGCGATGATATTTCAACAGCATTGCAGGACACCCCATATCCCACTACTCGCGCCACAGACTACCGCCAAACCGGTCAACATCCACCATGGCGACAACGAAACTCCTCCGCCCGCGCATCCACACCTACGTCCAACCCAAAACGCTCACTCCCCACCACCAACGACGCAACTTCTTCGACACCCTTTCCTCACTGGCAAACCCCCTATCTACCTCCGCGCCCCAAACCCTCACCGCCTCTCGGACCCTCCCCTACCCGCACCTCCCCATCTACACCATAATAGCCGACATTTCCTCCTACTCCGCCTTCGTCCCCTACTGCCAGTCCTCACTCGTGACTGCCTGGTCCTCTCCCGACAAAGTCTACAACAAGCGCTGGCCCTCTGAAGCAGAGGTAACAGTTGGCTGGGGCAGCCTCACGGAGAAATACATATCGCAGCAGTTCTGCGTGCCTGGACGGGTGGTCGAGAGCATAGGTGGTAGTGTGACGACCAGTCTGAGTAAGGACGAGATAACACATCATCTGGAGGGTAGATCGGATTCGGAGAGGAAAAGAAGCAATGGGGGGGAGAGTTTGCTGTCACACCTAAGAAGCAAGTGGACTGTTGAGTCGTTGGATGCCTCAAAGACGCATGTGCGGCTGGATTTGGAATTTGCGTTTGCCAATCCGTTATATGCGACGTTGAGCGCCGGGGTGGCGCCAAAGGTTGCGGATTTAATGGTCCAGGCATTTGAGGGGAGAGTGGATGCTCTGTTAAAGCACAGGCCTGAGTTAACAGGAAATAAGTTGGGATAGCGGGAGTTGGACGGTTCGGGTGGCTTGTACGCAACAGAAGGTCAGACACCCGGTAAAGCGAGCTCACCCACGTCAGCGCCGATACCACCACCCTCACATAGCATTGCAAGGCGTATAGGATGATATAAATATAGACACCAAGACTACAATAGAGAATACATACAATCCACTCCCGACGCCAACACAAAATGCCTCTACATATACACCTTCAACCAACCTGCTAAGCTTCAAAGTACCTCTTAAACCTGGGCTCAGCCTGCAGCCCACACTGCTGCACACTATCGTAACAGGCCATGATCAAGTTGGGAAACCGGATGGTCCAGTACCTCAGGTATCCCTCAGGTAGCGGTCCAACCTTGGCCTTCACACTCTCTTCCATATCCTCGTAGTGATTCTTCTTGTTACGAAGCGCGCGGAGAAGATCCAACATCCTGTCCCCCGTGTACTTGCGTTGTTTGCCGAGAGAACTGATAAACGCGTGATCTAGTTTGGCCAAGAAATTTCGCTTCTTGTCCAGCACGTCGTATGAATGCTCTTCAAGTATTGTCAGATGATCCGAAGGAGGATCGCGTGGTTCACGCTCCCAATGATCCGAACAGTCACATAGGAAATTAAGGCGCTTTTCTGGGTCCCAGAAGAATGGGTGGTTCATAACCTGAAGAGCGGTCGGGCGGTCCTCGGGACGGTTCGACAACATCCAAGAGATGAGATGGATGGGTTCTTCTGAATCATCACCAAGACGAAGCTGCTTGAAATTGGCTTTGTTCTTCTTGATGTTGAGTTCGCGGATCTGCATCCAGCCCTCTTCGTCATCGAAGGGATGCGAACCGTTGGTGAGGACATAAAAAAAGACACAACCGAGAGAGAAAATATCGACGGCTCGCTTGACACCTTGGGCAATGGGGTCACCGGAGCTAGAGGATTCGCGGGAATGGCCAGTCGAGCTTCCTCTTTCTGAATCTTTCGGCTGGAGGATCAGCTCTGGAGCCTTCCATCCAACAGTGCCGGCATTACCGGTGGTTCCGATGAGAGTGCTGACGTTGTCCGGCAATGTCTTACAGAGACCAAAATCTGATATGACAAGGCGAGGCCCCGGCTCATTCCGTTGCGGGTATGCAAGAAGAATGTTCTGCGGCTTGATATCGCGATGGATGATCCTCAAACCATGTAAATGGTTGAGACCTTCAGCGAGTTGGAGCAGGGCTTTTGGCACATTGCTGTTGATCTCGTTGACAAGTCGCAATTGGCACTCATTGAGGTCTTCGCTCAAGATACCATCTTTGTAGAGGTCAAAAAGACTGGCCTGGCATAATTCGACGGCAATATACAAGAAGTTCTCGTCCTTCTCGTCGTCGAAGTATCGGATGACATTACGATTGAGGTCGCTTTCTTGGAGAAGCTTGACCTCTTGCTCCGCGAGCCCGAAATATTGGGGAAGCATCCGCTTCACTGCAACCTCGCGCTCCTGTGAAGTGTTAAAACTCGGCTCATTACATGAGGCCCAAACAAATACGTACGTTCCACTTTCCAGCGAAGACGAATGTACCTCCACTGCCGTTGCCGAGAACCCGGTCAAAATCTATTGTCAATTTGCCTATCTTCTTGATGTTGGAAACATCTTGCATGTCCTCTCCATTCATGGTCCCTTCATCCGGATGGAGTGGTTGATTTTGCTCCAAGTCTTTGGCTGCATCGATGATGCGTTCAACCTCCTCTTCTGTATTCTGCTTTCTGTTAATTTTCTTCGTCCCACCTCGTTTTCCTCTATGAGTCTTCTTTTTCTTGACTGGTGTAGAACCCGTCTCAGTTGCGCCGGAAGAGGCACCTTCGCTGGTAGTGAGGTTCGAGTCCATATCAGGTGAAGTTGAAGTTCGCCTTTCGCCGTTCTCGACAGTCGGAGAGTCTTGTTCGGCGGTCGTGGTCCTGGAAAGTATCTCAAACTCCACGTCTTCATCTTCTGGAACTGCGAAATGCACTCTGCGCTCATGTGGCTCCATGTCAACAGAAGTACGTGTGGAGAGTGTTTGGTCGGCCAAGTCAATGACAGCTGATTTTTCCAGATCTTGTTCTGCGACAGTGGGCATAGCTTGAGGTGTAGCAGGCGACTTGATACCAGTGACTTCCACATTCTCACTCACTGAGTGCTTGGGAGCGAGGAATTTCTTGAAGACGTTTATCTTTTCAGGCGGGTTGACGGTGGAGAAGATAATTCCGGACGCGACGAATAGAATAGTGATAATGGCAGTCCGCCAACTTGCCAAAGTAAAGTGCTCAATTGTCGTGGGCTCCTGGACAATAGGAGGGTCGAGAGCTGGCGGTGCTGGGGTGGGGACTGTAGGTTCCATCTCGCCGATAGACGCTCCTATTTGTCGGAACGTGGAGGGGTTGTCTGGCTTGTGATTGAGGATGTGGACGCCAACTAGTCCCGCACGCTCGGGAAGATAGTGCTGGTCGTCATAGCCAATGTACCCATTCGTCCACCCAGGGCTATAGCACAAAGCTTGGGGAGCCTGATCTGTCACTGCTGGGTAATTTTGTTCTGACAGTGCGTACCAACTTCCAGCCTCGGTAGTGTTCAGCCAAACATTCTTGTCTTTTTCTTCAAGAAACGCAGGCCCTGGCGGTTGCGGGAGCAGGACAAGTGCAGGCTCAGGGTCGTCGTCATCATGGGGCCTAGCAACGTCGAAAACTCGCACCACAGGGGATGAGAACTTCCTCTCAAACACGGGCCGTCGAGCGAGCCTCTTTGGCCTGTTGTGGTCGTAAGCCAAGGCGTAGCCGTCATATCTGCTGTAGATGTATTGATTGTCAATTGTAGAGAGGTATTGGGCCTGGAGATCCTTGTCGCGATTGTTCGGCGTCCACTCGGCGTATTTGATGACACAGACATTCTCGCCCGTGTCGTGCCGGTCTATTCTCACAACATACTCGGTCTGGCCGATGTTGAAGAGTCCTCTGCATTCCCGCTGCTTGGAGTCGAAATAGTCTGTAGCCTGTGGTACGCAGCTTTCGCTGTCAACCACGACGGATCCGCCGGAGCTGAAGCTCTTCTTGACAGTGCCGGTGCGGGCGTCCACAACCAGCATGACGTTCCTCTTCTCGGCAGTGTACACGACAGACGAGGGGTCGTTCTCGTCGCTCGCCCAGGGCGAGAGCTCTTCCGCGAGCTGCTTCACGGTCATCCCGAGGCTCTGAAGCACCGGATGGGGCCCGGGGGTCAAGATGTACAGCGCGCCGTCCTCCTTTGGCTCTACTATCCAGAGGAACGGCTGGTCCTGCGGGCTTTCGCCGTCGGACTCGTTCGGCTTCTGGTAGAAGGTCTCCAACGTCGGCCTTCCAATGTCCAACGTCCATATCTCTTCTCCAGTATATCGATCTCTCGCGTGGAGGTGTCCATCGACGGTCGCCAAGAGAACAAAGTCCTCAACTTCCCAATCCCGGAGGGAACGCGCACTCGGTCCCGTGAGACCACCCGATTGGGCTGCGTTCCTGGCAGGAGGGGCTCTGACAGCCGAATGGGCTGGAGCAGAGGAGACGGTTGTTGCTACGGCGCGCTCGTTCTGGGATAACAACGGCGTATAGGGATCACGTCGAGACGCGTTCACAAGCCGGTTCTGGCCTTGCTTGCGCGCCTGTTGCGGGGTGATGGTGTCCACGTGGGCCTCCTCGCGGGGAGAGCGGCGGTGGGCACCGTGCTGGGGCTGCTGCTGCTGAGCGGCCACAGAAATCCATGGAAGGACGAGGAGGACGGCGAGGAGCGTGGTGCTCAAGCCGGGGCCAGCACCGGGCGGCCGTCGGCGCGGCATGGTTCGGGGGGGGCGGCGTCTATGATGGGGGCGTCGAAGCCTGGGGCAGGCTGGATGGCGGAGGGAGATGGAGCATGAGCAGGACGATGGAGGAAAAGAGAGAGGGCGGGGACGGGCGGAGTGGGCAGATGGCCACGATATATTATTACGGCGGGGAGAAAGCTGAGGGTGCGCCTCTCCCAAGGGGCGCCCGGCAAAACCACCAATCACCTCGGCCGTCGGGTGGTCCAGTGCAGGGGTTTACAGATCGGGCTTACCCGCTGCCACCGCGAGCGTTTCCCTAAGGATAGTATATTTAGCCCCTTGGCATCTCCGGTATAAGGCTGCGCGGGCGACGGCGAGGGCGATGGGGAGAGGCACAAAGAACGAGGCAATTCGCAGAGGGCGGAAGTATTGCACCATGGAGTAGGTGTGCGGGTATCCGGTGTTGAGAGCAGCCAAGCGTTCGTGCAACCGCTCCCTTCCTGACAAAGAGGGCTGCGGCATTGCGCTTACTCTCCTGCGGTAATGCAGTCAGGTTGTCAGAAGTCACATCTTTTGGCTGTTGGACGGTTCCACGGGCAAGTGCTCGATCAGGGCTCCAGACCCCCGTCGTACGAGCACAAACGAGCACAAACTGTGTGACGACAGCACAATCTATCGCAAGCTCTGGTGCCCCGCCACCGCGACCAGCCTCTCAGCTCGAGCATCAATTCCCCCGGCGCACGGGCAAAGATGTCCGCCTCAGTCCAACCACCCAGTAAGTGAAACGTAGGTGTGGGGACCGCCTATCAACTGACAAGCGGCAAAAGCTCCGCGATGCACACACTGAAACCACTTTTCGTAAGCTTGAAAACCTTCTCACGCCCTGCATGCAACCGCCATCCTTTGAAGAAGTCTATTAGGAAATCTACGGAATGAGTTGATGAGCTGGCCCGCCCACTGACCGCTTGAGAGCAGTGCTGTAACCTTATCGAGCAGTGTTGTCGAAAAGAAAATAGTTGCTCACTGGTAGGTATCGCAGACACGCACAACGTCGTCCATGGTCCACACGGGAACCTTAAGCTTACTTGTTACCACATTGGGCCAGACTTCCCCATGCTTTTCACTTCTGGGCTCTCCCGTTCCACAGAAGCTTTTCATCATCTCAACAGAGGCGTGTCTTGGTACGAGTCTCATTGAATGGCAATGCAGCTTTGCAATTCTGCTCTACGCTCTATTACTTAATTTTCCTTGCACGAGGGCAAGGTGCACGGTCTATTATAAACCGGGTTGAACTATGCTTGGCCCAGTGCACACACGTGACTTGGCAGCATTGATGATTTTGCCGCTGCTCCCCTGCATCTACATGCGTTCCCTCCTCCTTGGAGCACTTCGGATGATGTTGTCGACTCTGAGCAGGAGCTATGAAGAGTTAGAATATTGATCCAAAATTCCAAGCCAGGGCTGGCGAACGGGGTACTTACCTCTGCCGCCTCTGAAGCCGAAGAAACAACCGCGCGCTTCAGCTTGTAGCTCTCGATGACGCCGAGCTGTCGCATGTCCGCAATGCCACCTCCAGGAGATAACAAGTCCAGACCTGAGCTGGTCAGGCCTGAATAGACTGCTTTCCGGAGTCGCGTGACAAGATCGCTTGAGTCAAGTCCGGCGTTATCAGCAAGGATCGTGGGTAATTGTTGCAGAGCCTTCGAGAACGACTCGACTGCAATCGCCTTCTTACCCGCCACGTTCTGTGCGGCTTCTGCAACAGCCTTGGCCATGACCATCTCAGCACACCCGCCGCCTAATGTCGTCCTAGGCTCTTTCACTGTTTGTGAGAGAACTGCGAGGGCATCATGCAAGGATCGTTCAGCCTCATCAAGCAATTGATCTGTTGCACCACGGAGCACGATTGTGCATGCACGACCGGCTGCGACACCGGAGAATCTGATCAGCGTGTCCTCGCCAATGATAACCTCTTCAATGAGATCGCAATGGCCAAGCTTGACCTGGTCCGGGTGATCAAACGTTGACGTGATCTCTCCTCCAGTAACGAGTGCCAGGCGCTCTACACCGTCGAAATCTGCGTGTTCGATGGAACAGATACCGGCATCAGCAAAGAGTTGCTCCGGCCAGTTGTAGATGAGCTGTCTATTGACAAAGCAGTTGATACCGTGGGCCTTGATGCGCTCGACCTTGGCCTTCATCTTCTCGCGCTCCGCCTTCTCGAGGTCCGCCAGCTTCCCAGTGGAGTCCACCTTTACCCTCGCGCCAAAGATTTTGATCTTGTCCGTGTCCATCGCAGTGTTCGCAACCAGGATCTTTGCGTTCTCTATCCGCTTCGGCTGGTTTACGCCAAATTTCTTGTCGAGAATGAACCCATCATCCAGATACGAGTCCCTCAGCTTTCCTCCGGCTTTCTTGATGAGTTGGATGTGCGTGAGGTCAGTCGACCCCTTCATTCTTAGCACCGCATCCACCGCAAGCTTCGCGAACTGTGTCCTGTCCTGGCTAAGGACTTTGGAGCTCAGTGTCGTCCGGGCAATGGCCTCGAGATCGTTCCTAAAGGCAACCTCGTCTTTGCTGTTGTCTACTGCTGTCTTCTCCAGAGCGGAAAGGGCCGCATGGCTAGCTATCCTGTAACCTTCAATGATGGTCTGGGGGTGTATCTTTTGATCCACAAGCTTCTCTGCTTCTCGGAGTAACTCGGCGGCCAGAACTGTCACCGAGGTGGTTCCATCGCCGACTTCGTCATCCTGAACCTTGGAGATATTTACTAGAACTTTTGCGGCAGCGTTGTCGAGGGCGATTGATTTCAGAATCGTGGCTCCGTCGTTTGTGACCATCACCTCACCAGTCGAACTGTTGTGTGGGTGTCAGGACATGCTCTCTGCAAACTGGAAGGGTACACCTACGCCGACTGCAATATCTTATCCATGCCCTTGGGCCCGAGGGTGCTCTTCACGAGATCACCCACCGCGATAGCTCCCACGAAGGCAGAGAGACGGGCATTCTCGCCCTTCTCCTCTGTGACGTCCTCGGCGAAAATTTGAGTGGGGTTGTTGTAAGCCTGGAGCTGAATCAGTACCGGTACAGTACTTTGGCTGGGGAAAAAGCCATCTTACCATGTTGTAGGTGGCGGAGAGCAGTGCGGGGTGAGTTTCTGCGGAGCTCCGGTGCCTTGACGCGACATCAAAAAAAAGGTCGTGGACGCGGGACGCCAAGGCACTAGCGGAGTATCGTCGGCTGCACTAACGAGCCTGCCCGCATCGCGGAGTGCTCGAAAGCAGCGCCGACATTGAAGCTCGACTTTGGCGTTGTTGATGCGCTTTCCCTCACCAATGCTCTCCTCAACCCCCAATCTACGGCATATCTAAGAGTGACACTATCACCGCCGCTCAAAGCTAGCGCAACCGCCTCGGCTAGACTGTTGCTTCGGAACAGTTGCTTGCTTTCTGCGGATCTCCAGCTCTGCTGCCTGCGAGACTGGCCCCGGCCTCACCTTCGTCCTCACCTTCAAGGCCATGTCCAAGCGCTCTGCCTCTCCGGACGACGCGCCCACCCCCTCCTCGAAACGCGCGCGCTCTGAAGCCTATGTCGCACCTGAGCCCGAATCCACACCCGGGCCCGTCTTGGAGGGGCATGGCGAGGATTTGGATGACGACGAGGATGTCGCATTCAGCGCCCCCACCCGCCAAACGGCACCCAATGTCGGCTACGAGCAGCTGTATCTGGACACCATCAATCGCAAACGCTTGGACTTCGATTTCGAAAAACTTTGCTCCGTCACCCTCTCCAACATCAATGTCTACGCCTGTCTTGTTTGCGGGAAATACTATCAAGGGCGAGGACCAAAGACCCAGGCCTACTTTCACGCGCTGCAGGACGGTCACCACGTTTTTATCAACCTTGAAACGAAGAAGATCTACGTTCTGCCAGAAGGGTACGAGGTCAAGACGAGTGTGCTGGATGATATCAAGTACAATGTGGCTCCCTACTACACCCGACAAGAAGTGGCGAGATTAGACAAAGGACAAAAGCCTCGTATGGATTTGGAGAAACGGTCATATGTCCCTGGGTTTGTGGGGCTTAATAATATGAAAGCGAACGACTACTTCAACGTGGTCATTCAGGCTCTGTCGCATGTCACTCTGCTCAGAAACTATGTCATGCTTGAAGTCCAGACGGACCGCGATCAGCTCGCCAAACGTTTCGCAGCTCTCGTTGGCAAGATCTGGAACCCCAAGCTCTTCAAAATGCACGTCTCTCCACACGAGCTTATCCAAGAAGTCGCTCTACGCTCCAAGAAGCGATTCACTTTGACCGAACAGTCAGATCCGGCGGAGTTCCTTATTTGGTTCCTCAACAACCTCCACATCTCCATGGGAGGGTCAAAAACGAAACCTCGAAGCAGTATAGTGCAGAAGATATTCCAAGGCGGGCTCAAGATTGAGTCACAGGTCATCACAGCAAAGCCGGGAGCCGGTGATCGGTTACGGTTCGAGGACGCGGACGTAAAGTCGCAGATATCGAACTTTATGCTGCTCACACTCGACTTGCCAGCTGCCCCTCTATTCCAGGATTCGAACAAGTCCAACATCATCCCACAGGTATCCCTCCTATCGCTGTTGAACAAGTATAATGGAATTCAGTCCCAGGAGAAAGCGAAGGACAGAGTGCGATACAGACTTCAACACCCATTGCCTCCGTGCCTCATATTCCACATCATTCGATTCACGAAGAACAAGTTCATTTCGGAGCGCAACCCCACTATCGTCACGTTCCCTCGCACCATTGACATGTCCGACTATGTCGAACCGAACCCAAACCTTTATCCGCCTGCTGAGCCAATCTATTACGACCTTGTCTCAAATATCACGCACGAAGCAGTTCGAAAGCGGGACGACAGCGTTTCGGGAGAGCAGGAGCGCAAGGTATGGAGAGTGCAAGTGCAGGATAAGGGCAGCGACGCGTGGTGGAATATTGAAGATCTCTATGTCGACAAAGAGAGGAGTGAGACCCTTTTCACCAAGGAGTCCTATATCCAGGTCTGGGAGAGGAGAAAGAAGGCCAACGTTTGAGTGGGATGCGGAAAGCGTACACACTTCTTGATTTGAATCAATCACACTCTGCCTCGGATCCAGAATGAGGATATCTTAAAAAATGGAGAAAATAGTTGTAATAATCTAAATTTGTATTCAGACCGGCAAAGTAAAATGCCAAGCCACCGTCCCGTTACATGGACGACATGGACCTCGGCTTAGCACTAAAAAGCATGCCTACCAAACCCTCTCATGTTCCTCGATGACAGCATCAACACCCTCTTGAATATTCTTGTAACTGGACGTTCACAATCTATCGTGACATGGCGAAACCCAAAATCACTTTGTACGTCGATATCGTGAGTCCGTTTGCGTATATCGCATTCTATGCACTGCAGGTATGTTTGCTTCGTTCTAGAGCCCCAGTCATCACTCCTAATAAGCCTCTGAGTAGAACTTCCCCGTTTTCAAACAATGCGAAATTACGTACATACCTATCCTTCTTGGAGGCTTGATGAAGCAATGTGGTAATACGCCTCCACTACAAGTCAAGAGTACGCTTTATCTGTACCCGATCAGCCCCTTTCCAACGTCATATCAACACACACATAGATAAAGACAAGTGGATCGCAACCGAACGCTCTCGTTGGTCAGATCTCCTCCATATACCAATATCGAAGACAACTCCTCCAGGTTTTCCTATTAATACGATAGCCATTCAACGGACGTTGTGCTCAATCGAGCTATCTCATCCTCAATCTCTCACATCAGCGATTAGTCTCTTCTTCCAAAACTTTTGGGTTCATTACAACGAGCCTACAAAGCCAGAGAACCTTCTCGCTATTGTGAGGACAGTTTTGGGGGATGATGAGACGGCCAAGACGATTGTGGGGAGGCAGGGAAGTGATGAGATTAAGGCACAGTTGAAAGGGAATACGGACAGGGCGTTCAATGAGGGAGCATTTGGGCTGCCTTGGTTCGTTGGTAAGTAGTCCCGTTCTGAGCGAAGGTCTACGAATCTCGGCATAGTGACTGATGATTGGGTTTAGCTACGAATGAGAGAGGCGAGACGGAGAAGTTTTGGGGTGTGGATCACCTTGGGCAATTATGTGATCATTTGGGTCTTGAGAGGCCAGGTGGGAGGGGATGGAGAGCTTTGCTTTAGGGACGGCATGTTGACAGTGTGGAGGAGATAGTAGGTAATCCAATGATGTTTGCATGGTGAAGAGTTAGGAACGTTTCTAGGTTACCCTCACTGATTCTAAGGTATGGAGACTATAAGAGCGATTCTACTACTTCTTCCAGCAATTGTTTGAGGGTTTTGCCTTAGCTAAAACATAGCCTTAAAGTTGATTTGGGGCCGCTCCATATCCAGAATTCGCACCATTCTCGTATCCACCGTAGGCTCCGGAATGGGGCTGCCTAGGCGATGTAGGAGGGTAAGGGATGTTGCTAGGTGTCTGACCTTGACCATCGTATCCCGCACCATCTGCCCCAGCTTCAGCTCCAGTATTGTGGTTGTGTTGGGGGTTGGGTGTCATTTGATGATGTTCTGCCCCTATCGTAGTTGCTTCAGCTGCAGCCGCCCTGGTCCCTGATTGATCGGTACCATGACTGGAAACTCCAGGGGCGCGGATATCGGCAAGGTGGCAATGATAGTAGTAAATGAAGGCCAAGCTGGTGAGCAGAAATAAAAGGCTAAAGCGCCACAGTCAGCTTGGGAAAAAGGCAGTGACAGGCACAAAGGTAGATCCTCACAATTCGACCGCGGAGAACACAGTAGCTGCCAGCCCTGTTCTCCAGACCTTGCGACAAAGGTAACAGTTGCCAAAACCAAATACAACTCTCGAACTCTCACTGCCATAGTGACGGAAAATGTGCTGATACGAAGCCAGAGCAGAGAAGGCAGCGAGCCAGTACAAGGCTGCAAATCCGTCAAGCAGTAGTGCCACTCGTGGGTCGTAGATCTTGCGCTGGGCGAGATGGAGAGGTGTAGTAAGGAGAAGAATAGGGACGAGTGTGAGGCAAGCGATGACTATTGTCGCAATCAAGGGTGGTCGCAACTAGAGAAGAGTCAGTAAGAGCGGTATGTCTGGGTACAAAGGCCTCATTGGAGACGTACAGGGCCGCCATCATAGACAGAGAGACAATAAGCCGTCAAGCCAAGGACAAGAATAGCGAAGAAAAGCTGGAACATGCGGAAAATGAGGATCCATCGTGGTACTGGGACGACGCCTCCCTTGAGCATGTACATCTTTGGAACGAGTGGAGGATATTCGACTTAGCAACTACTGAAGTAGATGGGACAATTGTTGAACAGCGAGTGTCTGGGTAAATACTGCAATGTGAGACAAAGGAGACAAATTTCCCTGGTTGTTGTGACGCTTGCAGTCATTTGAGGTTCTCAAGAATGCAGGTCCGCCTGTCCTCGTGATGAGAACAAAGAGAGTAACACCAACATCATCACGGACGAAATAAATAGGTTTCCGTCAAAGTTCTACTTGGCGATAACCTATAAATATGCCATGGATGATACCAATTGTGAACGATGGCATAGTCTACTCTGATTGTGTGATAAAATGTGTGAGAGCTGAAGGATCACGCCCAATCACTCCTTCCCGAGCTGCCTAATCCGGACAAGTACCAAGCTCCTTTGCATAGTGTAAAACTAAGTAATCGTCCTCCCCGTCGCATCTTGCCTCGTTACCTGTTGAGGCTGATGTAGCGTATGCCTTGGTTGGAAGAACGAAGTAAAGCAACTTCCTCATATTGCCTCTCAAATATTGATAGACCATGAACGAAGGCTCCAACCAGTTCTCTACACACGTGTGTTGTTTTAGCTCTGTATCCCACGAGTGTCTTGATTGCTTGACCTAGGTATGAAAATTACAGGAACGCATCTTAAAAATAGTAGTTGAAGTCCACCAAAGTCTACCTGTCGAATCAAAGTGTTTAAAGGATCACCTGCAAGTCTCAGAACTGAGGAATCCCTGTAACTAACGGTTTCGCGTGGTCGAACGTGTTTTATCGGTTCAATTGGCCACACTGTATTCGAGAATCTGACTGGCTGATTGTGCTGCTGTGCCCCAACCACACATTTCAAACATGATAGGGGTTGGGGCCGGCGCCTAGGTACCAATACCGGCAACTGACTGATAAAGCCTCCGAACAACCGCCAAAGTTGCGATTAAATTTCCCGTTCACTGTAACTCAATTTATAGTTCCAATATTCCAAGTCTCCTGAAATACGAACGTTATATTGCCAAGCGGAAGGGGAATCTCGTCCTGCCATCATACACTATCAAGGTTTGCTTCCATATAAGTATATGTTAGGAAACGAACTGAGAATGTTGTAGATCGATATTACCTGCATTTTCCATTATGTCAAGCAGTAGCTCTACAAGCCGAGTGATCTTCACACCATCGTCAGCACCATCCCTGGGTGTAGAGGAAGACCAGGATCCAGACGTTCCTCTACCATCCGTAGAGCGGGATTTTGAGTCAGTTTCTGCTTCAGCTGGACAAAGCACTCCAGGCTCAACCATATTCACGCCTGCTGTGTCCAGCTACACTTCAACTACTGATCGCCGGTCCGAAGATGACAGTTTGAACCAACAACTTGGAAATATTAGACTAGTTTCCCGAACACCACGGTCAGAGAGCCAGGAGCCAACCCTATCGAACCAATATGCAGGCACATCACGCTCTTCGTCAGCACCGTCGATACACGTGACACCAACAGCATCGAGCAGACGCACTGACAGCCTCGTCAGGGGTATCGGCAGTATGGCAGTTCACGATATCAGTGCGTCGCCAATACCAGCTCAGAGGGATAGGCACCTTGGCGCAAGCCCTCTTCCACTTTCTTTAGATCGTACCGAGGTATTTCGATCACCTTCGCCATCAAGTCGTCGCCGTTCTGGGGCTAGCCCCGCTCGAACAATACATTCTGTCGAGCACGAAGAACCTCCACATGCGCTGCGCCATGCCCAAGAGGTGCAACAGGCACTCACCAATGCGCGGAATGCAGTGGCGCAGATAACAAATATATTGTCGGCCTCGAATTTGCACCAAGAGAATAATTCGAGCATAGGACGACTTCATCGTCAGGCAATTGCTTTGCAGAATTTCCAACCACCATCTTCACGTATTGTCGGCCTCGTTGGGGATTCTGGTGTGGGGAAGAGCAGCCTGATAAACTCGCTTTTGGATCGGGTGGATTTTGCTAGAGCAGTAGGTTGGTCGCACCTACAAGCAGATCACAAACTGATATTGGTGCTTCTAGAGCAATAGTGGATCCGCATGCACCTGTGTTGTTACTGAGTATCATCACCATGATGGAGACAACTTTATCGTTGAAGTCAACTACTTCACGATGGAGGATCTGAAGACTCAATTCAGCGATCTACTTGAAGCGTTGAGAGAACAAAATTCTTCAGATGGGTCAAGCATGACACAAGGCGAGGTCGAAGACTTGGAGCATAGAGCTCACCTAGCAAAGGATACATTTAGAGCAGCGTTCGAACACATTCCTAACTACGATCTAGAAGAACTTCTATCAATGCCTTTTCAGGTAGCCCTTCGAACTTTGCTGAATTGGGGTTCTGGAATTCTCCGCAGGCATGGGACGAATGGGCAGTCAGCCCAAATGCGTGAAACATTTGGCAATATTCATGATTGCTCTTCTCGAATGAGAAGATTGACCTCAGACATAGAGAGCTCGAACGAAGCATGTCTGTGGCCTTTCATTCAGAAGATCAGGTATGGTCATAGACAAGTCCCATATTGTGTAGCAATACACTGACATGCACCTCGTAGGGTCTACCTAAAAGCACATATACTCAGCAGGGGCTTGATCATTGCGGATCTTCCGGGTGAATAATCTCGAATCGACTTGAGAATTATAAGCTAAACAAAGCAGGCATCCGAGATTTGAATACTGCCAGACAAAATATCACAGAGCGGTATGTACGAGAGTGTCATCAGATATTCGTTGTGACAAGGATCGGTCGAGCAGGAAGCGATGAAAGTGTCAAAGAGGTATTCAGGCTGGGGCAAAGAGCTTCACTTGCTAACATCGGCATAATCTGCACACAGTCGGATGTAAGTCAATCAACCGAAAATCGGGGAGGTGGAAAGTATACTTTCACTAATATACAATCAGGTCATTAGAGCAAACGAAGCAAGAGACGATACGGCAAATGAAAGTAGCCGGGCTCGCATTGTATCCATGGAACAGGACGTTCAGAATGCACAACAAAACTTAGACTCCCTTCGAAACCAGATTGCGGAGTTCGGCGACGACACTCTAGATCTTGATGAGGATGAAAGTGCCGAGCTGCACCACTTGGAAAGAGAACGAAGTAGAGTTGAGTATGTGACGGCAAAGTTTTCGTTACCCCCGAACGAGAGACCTCTATGCGAAGATTTCAGTCCTTCTTAGAGCTGCTTAGCGCTAGGGATCAAGCCATGAAAAAACCCAAGCTAACGGCTCATATAGGCGAGCGCTGAGAAAACAAGAATTCGAGTAAGTACTCATGCGTAGTAGCTCAGAAATATTACGATATTGACGTCCTAGGCTCCATCGGTTTATTGTGACACTTCGGAACCGCACAGTCACCGATAAACTTGAGCATGACTACAGCAATCACTTTGCAGGACGGACATCGAACGTCTTCTGTGTGAGCAACACGACCTACTGGCAATACCGCGAGCGAACGGCTGATCTGAGTTCCCAAGCTCTTGTCCTGAGTGGGATCTTGGATTTACGTCGGCATTGTATAGGCATCGTTGCTGAGAGCCATATTCGATCTGTGGCTGAGTATATCAACGACAGTACTCCAGCGTTTCTCGACTCTGTCGATTTATGGGTGCAGGCTGGCTCTGGAGGAAGCAGTGCAGAGAGAAAGCAGCAAATTCTGGACGCAGTGTCTGAAATCCAAGACCATTTAGACGAGGTAAGGCGATTGTTCAATATGTAGTGCTTTTACTGATGCATATAGTTAACATCCCCAGTATCATACTCGAGTGAGATCTCGCATACTGTGAGACAAAGCTTCAACAGCCAAGTCTCCCTTTATATGAGTAAGTTGAGAGTACGTTGAATCCGTGGTTTTTCTAAGTTTCTTCTCCAGGGCAACGTGCAGAGCGGTGGAGAATCGATTCGAAGAATGCAAGCCTGGAGTGGCAAACGGTATGGTCATATATCCCCTTCCAATAAATTCCGGCACACAATCCAAGCAGTGTACTGACTTAAACAGTGGCATCACGGATCATATGCGGCATTCTGTGTGAACTATGGTGACCATTCCACTGCAAAGATTGGTTGGCGATGCTGGAACGAAGAAGCTATAAGCTCCATGTCCACAAATATGACTGTGCAATGGGCATCATTTGTGGACGATATTGAAACTCACATCGACCGCATTGACGTCAATATTGAGGAGACTTTTGACCATGCTATTACTCGGCTATTGAATGCAGGTGAGCAGGGCCGACGTAATTGCTGCTGAGCCTTACTAAGGCTCTGTACAGTGACAGCCGGTGGACGTGCAAGGCACCCTCTTTTGACCCTAATTGCAGCCATGCGTCATCGTCGAGATCTTCTTCTCCACAGTCTAGAAGACGTTGGTCTTGACTTCCAGTCCAAGATTTCGGCTCTTAGAACAGACGCTTTTTCGCCAATACGCACGTCCATCATTGGCCAGATCATGGAACCCGCATACAATGCGGCAAGAAGAGAGTGTGGTATGTTTTAAACTTTGAATTTCTTTTTTGATGCTCGGACCAGTGGGTCACTTGAGTTGAAGAACGACTGAACAGGGATATCCTTCGTTCGCATTCTCTAAGAAGTGTTAGCTTTGGTATAAATTTTAACAACAGTCTAGGAACCGGTAGTTGGGCTCGTCGCAAGACGATCATCACCAACGGCTTCAGCTCACACACATTGTTTAGCGAACATCTCCAACGGCTCAGGAACAAATTGGTCGCTATTGCCAGAGAACTTCAGGACAAGGTTAATGAAGTCATCACTCAACAACTAGTGTTCATCGAGGCTGACCTAAATACTCTTCGTGACGAGAACGTGGTTCTAGAGAGCGAACGAAACCCCGAACTCAGAAGACGACTAGGTGCGGGGGTAGAGAGGGGTCGTCAAGAGATGGAGCAAACTCAAACGTCAATTCAACGTGTTCTAGATGTTTTGAGAGCGGGTGTTCCAACAGTTAGCCATTAGCACGCAATTACAATCAGAACCTCATGCACAGTGAACAGGGCTTACAGCACCTTTTCGCCTCCAATGGAACCACCCTTCAGGCATTCCTTTATGACCGACGGCTCCTAGTTAATAATATACATGTGTTTTACTTGACAGAACTGTCCTATCAGACCCAGCAACGCAATCTCAATGAAACGGAAGAAGAAAGTAAATTCAATTAGGGTATCGGTTTTATGAATGACTATTCTCCTTCTTGACCACCAAACCGCTTCCCCCCCACAACAAATGGATCAACCTATTACACCCCCATATCCACCTCCACCCCAACCTTCCTATTCCATTATCCCATCTAATGCTGCTGGGGAGGCTGTTGACCACCCTGCATGACCATTGTCTCGCCACCATACTGCTCCTTGACGGTGCCCTTCTCGGCCTCCCTCTCAAGAGACTCCTTCTCAGCCTGGACCACGGAGCAGCACAAGCAGCAGAAGGACTTGACGAGATCACCGGTGCAGGAACCCTGAAGGTTGTACTTCTCGCGCACGTCGGCGGCTTGCATGGCCTGCATCACCCAGTGAAGACCGAAGCAACTGGCGAGGTAGAAGGAAATGCACTGGGACATGTGTTAGTTAGGGCGTAATGTATAGAAGTGGGGTGGGCCATGGTATTGGAGAATTCGTGTCCAGTGAAATGTGAGGATGAAGAGCTGGGTGCAAGACATACAGAAGTGTTAACCGTCTCATAACCCTCCATGTTGGCATTCTTTCTCAGACGATGGTGGGTCTTGCCGAAGGTGACGCATGGCAGGCAGCAGGTGATGCAGCCTAGACAATCTTCATTAGCACATACCCCACTGCCAATGGGGCATTCCACATACAGAGATCAGGCGGCGAGAAGCATCCCCAGAACGAGTTCTTGTACTCCCTGGCATCGACGGGAGAAGCCGACGACCACTTCTTATTGTTGAGGTCGGTCTTCGCACGCTGCACCCAGTCGTTGATCTCCTTTTGGTCGATGACACCAGACATTTTTGCGGTTGTGTGGGGGAGTTGAGGGTGGGATGGGAGAGTTTGTGTTGATGGTCGAGAAGGTTCAGACCAGATAGTGAAATGGTTGGTTGGAAGGAGTGACGAGAAAGGTTGTTGTGGCTGATGTCAAAACAAAAGCAGAAGCACCAGCAGGAGCATCCATCTTATATCATGGCCCGCAAACGGCCGGTCAAATCGGCGCTCCATCTTACGACCTCCCACACAAAACACAGCCCAGGATTCCATCCCAATGGTATCACCCCATATCGTATCCACCGTCTATCTCGCTTCCATCTCCCTCCCTATCTCCACAAGGCCACTCACATCCCTCGGGCCACTTCCATCCCGAAGCTTGTTTCTCGTTTCCAAGCGGAGGTATTCAGCTGTGCGACTGTGTTCGTCTAATTAGGCTTCAGGATGTGCGCCACGCAGAAGCCACGGGAGGGTTTGTGTGGAGATGAAAATCCAAGCTAGGCTTGGAGGGCTGAGAACTGGGGTCGCAAGGTAAGGTGGGGTGCCTAAAATAAAACCATTCTTGATATCGGCGGGGTCTGCGTTGATGTTGAGGTTTGGTGGGACAAAGAAGCGAATATCAGGCTATCAGCTGAGCTGAGCAGATTTGCTAGTGAAGAGTCTGGCCGCAGTTCCAACACTGCCATCGCCAACTCCGACGCCAGCTGTCAGTTTCAGAATTCAACTTGCGCAGATCTGAATTCTTCCATTTTTGTGTATCGATGTGATGAGGTTGAATCAAACTTCCCGTACTCGCAAAAAAGCATGCATTAGTCGTATCCACACCGCCCGCCAAGCGCCCATCGCAATGCAAGGCAAAAGGGGTCAGGGAAGACAGCATCACATCCATCAAAATTCAAACAATGAAAGAATGACCCGAGGCTGAAAACGGCACGGATCGTAGCCACTCACGGCATCTCGGAACGTTCAAATTACCTCTCTGGGAGAGGGGACTTCCTTCTCGAAGGTCTGAAAACGAAGTACGAAACAAGTATCCACTGGTGTGCTGCTCCTCCTGATATTTGCGGGTACGCACTGTCGCACGGAGTGATAATTCATGCATGATAATGGATTTTCAGTCTTTCTATCTCGGATTCTAGGAGATTAAACTGAGGAAAACTGGGGTGTTGAGCTGAAGAACGTGAAAATAATTTCCATGTCTGGCAACTATTTTTAGGCACGTATTTCTTCGCATTCCTCGAGGTCACAAAAGCGAGACTTCGAATACAATCTCATGCTGTGGAAATCCAACATCCCTTCCATCACCATCTCTGTCAGGCTCAATTGCATTTGTGATTGCATATTGTTCGCGCTCGAATTATATTCATCTGCATATCCACCCATAATGTCCCTTGCATCTGGAGAGTCCTCCTCCCGAAACCAAGGAATCCAAAGCTAAATATCTCACATCGCATCCCATACCCTCCATATACCATCCCCTTTCGCTCATTACTCGAACCGCCCAAAAATCGAAAACGGGATATCTTAAACGAGCGCATGCTACTAGAACGAAAGTTATAAGAAGCTCGCAATAGCCACCTCCACCAAGGTACCGACAAATGCTGCTAGGAGCGGGTATGCAGAACAAGAAAGCAGCTGCGGATGGCGAGCCCGATAATACCCAATTCGCCAATCGGTACTGGCACCCCAAACGCCGGAAAATATGAAGGTAAACTGCAACTGCTCTGCAATGCTCCAAGTATTATTCTGTATATGGAAGGGAAGGTAAATCGCCAAAGAGCCCACAGAGCCAGTCCAGGGCCCTGAATTAAGAATCAAAAATTAGTCGGATAGTCATGGTCGTGTGTGTGTGGTAGATGGCCTGGCATCCAGATTCTGGCAGATGCTTATCCTCGTTTTGCTGAAGGGTTTTCATTCCGTAATCGATTCTGAGTCGGCATCTTCTTCGTTGGTAACGTCGGGCTGAATCATTCACTCAAACGCAGTCTCTTCTCGCACGATCCGTACATCTTTTGGTGCATCTCGAACACGTGGGTTGGACCCCTTCCTTTGGCCACCCATCCCCATGTTCATCAGTAACATTCCACTTTCTCGTCTTCGTTGTTTCTGCTCTCTGGCAGTTCCCGGCTGCTGCAGGGCTCCATTCAAGCTCCCAAATCCTTCGTTGTTCTGATATTGTGGCTCGTATGCCGGGGCATCGTAGCTCGGATGCAGAGGAATGAAGCCGGTGTCATAGCCAGCATACTGTCGCTGTTGTTGAGATTGAGATTGAGGTTGTTGGGATTGTTGTGGTAGCTGTAGTTGTTGTTGACCACCAGGCATAGGGAAGTTGGATGGCGCTTGGAACGACTTGAATGTTGTCTCGTTGTACGCAGGGGTAGGCAGATCGGAGAACATTTGGTGTCTTGGTGATCGAATGGCATCATCCCCTAGTGGAGGGGTGCTGATTTGAATCTCTCGAATGGGCGAGCTTGCTTCGTCGAGGGCGGAACCGAAAATATCCGGATAATCTGTCAAGAAGAGAGAGATCAAGGGTGCCGGTATGTTCAATGTTGGCGCGAAAACAATCCCAACGTTTCGAACGGTCATCTTGTTCATGCTAGCGTTGTCAATGATTTCAATGAGGAACGCAGACACTGCCTGGATAAGCTGGAAATTGACTGTAGGCAGTTTGTGCACCAGGACATTGATAGCATGTACTTTCTTTGAGCGTTCATCCAAATCTGTGTTCTGGTCAGTACTCGTGTATGATAAGTTCTCATTGCACATACCAAGGCTTTTCAGAAAATCGAGATGAAGTTCTCGTGTTAGGATTGATGCTGGGAGCTCCCGAAGATAAAGTTTGAGCAGTGAAGCGACAGCATGGACGTCGTAGTATTGTCCATCGACCAGTTTGACATCGCCCTCATTGTTGAATCGGTCACGCAAGGCTTTGATGACGATGTTTGAGCCACTGAGCCTGAAGATACCTTCCTCTGAAGATGCATTCTTCGCTCTCAGATATTCCAGCGATCTGTAAACCACCGAAGGAAGCTGAGCGTGCACTCCAATAGGCTGAGAATATTCAACGGCTTCTTGGAGAGGAATGCCAAAGATGTTGCGGTTCTGAACAATTCGATCAGGACCTTGCTGTTGCAGTTGGGCGACGCCTTGACCGGGTGCGAGATCAGAAGAACCACGAGATCGGAAACCGAAGATGCTTCGCTTCTTATCCTTCACAGTTGTAGGAGCCAGCATCCTGTTACCCCAAGCCTCGAGGTTCTGAATTGGTGCTCCATTGGTTGGCCCAGAAATTGTAGGCTGATGCCCATCGTTAGGGAATGAAGAGCTTTTGGGAGAATGCGTATATGACTCTTTTGCTTCTCGGTGTGTAGGGCCACGCATTGGAGCTTGGGCAGCGACCGTGTTCTCGTAACTAAGTCCCCGCAATCCATCACGATTCTCTATTTCGGGACTATCTCTCCTCTTTGTGCGAGGAGCTTCCTGCGTAGAGCCTTTGGGAGGTCCAGTGGAACGATTAGGAACAGCCTGTGCTTCAGTTGGAGACGGTTCTTCTTGCCAATCTACGTGCTGGAGAAGAGCATCTACCCAAGCATCTCTCTCCTCATCACTCTCTGCACAAAGCACATGTCGAACCAAGCTCGTAGAATCTTTCCGTTTCGGTTCTAAAATCAGAAACGCATGGCGATATTGATTGTCCTCGGATTCGTCCCGGCGCTGTGGCGACTGGTTGGCTTGCTGTTGAGACTGCTTACCGATCTGCGCATTGTGTAGTTTGATAGTGCCGAGATGAGCACCACCGATGGATTCGTAGTATCTAAACTCAGGCCCATCTAGAACGAAGAAGCGAGCCTTCCAACCCCCAAAATTCTTTCCACGTTTCGTCAAATAACCCTCTTTCTTTTGCCTGAGCTTCGGCACAGTGGATTTTGGTGCTGCCGTGGGTGTATGGACCGGAATCTCTTCATTTGGAACGCCAATCACATCAGTCGAGAAGAATTCACACACAACTAGGGCAGCCTTCTCGCTCATGTTTGTTTCAAGCAAGGCATTGAAGTAGTGGTTCAGAGCAGCTCTTCTGGCGTCCATCTTGGCGGGAGCATGACCACTAAACAGTGCTCGATCCGGAAGCTTAGAGGAGAAATCGCACAATGACTTTATTTGTGCATCGAGAGCAGGCAAAGCCATGATAGTCTTCTCCAAGCGCCAGAGTTGTTTGCCGTCTGAACGAGCATAAATGGCGAGAATGAACACGGGATCCTCTTCCTGGGGTTTGGGTGCCATGAAACTTAACCGTGAAGGTTGCAGGCGGGACGAAAACACTCTCACATCGATAGAAGGCAGGGCATTGGGAGGAAGTAACAGGCCCGGATATTGATCCGACACAAGGCCTCGATAGACATGCTCGGAGCTTGTCGGGTCGTTATGGCCTTGGCCACCTGCATCCGAGTCCGGGCTTGGTTGAGCATTAGATGGCCTCAAGAGATCCGATGAGTCTGACGGCTGTTTTACTTGAGCGGGGGCTTCTGGGCGGGCAACTGGAGGTGAGGTGTAAGACTGTGGAGTGTTTGGAGGCAGTGGGACCGGCTGTCGCGTAGTCCGCACGCCTGGCTGTGGGATGGGGACGGGAGCAGTCCTTGGAGACATTGGCGGAGAAGCCAAGTTTTGTCTCGGATTTCTCGGCAATGGAGAGCCAAGAGGCCTGTCCCCAGGCCGAGGACTGGATGGCAATCCTGGGCTCATCAACGGTGGAGATCCAACGCTTCGTTGAGCGATCATTGAGCTTTCAGAATTGGTAGGGCTGAGGAGAGCGTTCAAAGAGTTTGTCGGCGGGTGTCGAGGCGACAGAGGCAGACCAGGATGTGTTGGACTGAACATGCGCGGCGATAGAGATCCTGCAGGGGACTTGTTTTGTTCAAGACCAGGGGCATCTGAGCCCGCGGTCTTGGAGCTTTTGCTTTCACTCTTCTTCTTTTTGGACTTGCTGCGAGTGTCATCGGTTGTCATCATTGCCTCTCTGACACGATCATCCTCTTCTCGTGTCTTCCTCCGGCCCCGATCTACTACGATTGGGATCTCATCGACCTCCAGCGTATCGTCGTAATCGGAATCAGATTGGTCGCCCGCTTTCGCGACCTGGCGCAAGTGGGCGCTGGGTTTCGACGACTTTGTAAGGTTCAACGGTGCTGGCGGTGCTTTACGCAGCGGATGCGAGGGCTTCTCGAGGGGCGCGTCAAACCCATTGCTCCCGATTACTGGGGTAGCTTGCGTGACTGACAGCTGGGGGCCCATCACCTGGCTGGAGGCGAAGGCAGCCTCCGACTGTTTGCGCAGTGCCTCTTTGGAAGCGATTGGTTCGGCGTGCACTTCCACAGTAGGGGCGTTCTCGTCAACAACGGCGTTGAGGCCGAGGCCCCTGACATTCGCATTCAAATTCAGGGGCTTTACAGAGTAATCAGTAGGTGAGTTCACTGCAGAGGAGACGTTGGACGCGGTGTGAGTCTCTGATGAGTGTGAGGGCGACTGGGCCAATTGCGCGTCTGGGAACAGCTGCGCTGCAGTTGTGCCTTGTGTGAGCGGAGACGTTTTGTGCTCGCTCGGCCGGGCTGTGGTGCTCGGCTTGGCAAGGTCGTCCTGTCTCTCGCTGGGGGCTGGGGAGGGTGTCTGGCCGCGTTCCACGACAGAATCGAACGTGTCGGACCGCTGGTGCGCAGAGGGCAGCGGTGGGACCTGGCTGGTGTAGTCCTTTAGCTTTTTCCGGTAACGCTCTTTGTCCTTCAGGGCGCGCTCCAGGTCCTTGTTCAGGCCCATGATCATGGCGCGCTGTTTCTCGACCAGCCGCCAGAGCTGCGTGTTGTGGCCGGTCGCAGTTTGTTTTTCCTTCCACAACGCCAGAAGAGCCGCCTCTACCGATCCGGCCGCTGCGACCAGGCTTGCCATGTCCGGCGGATTCATGGTGCTCACATCCTGAGACGGCTTGTACGCCTGCGCGGGGTTCGTCCGATGCGATTGCGAGGTATTGGAGGAGAGCGACGATACGGCCGAGTCGATGGACGGATTGCGCTGGGCCATGGGCCTGGTTTCCGGTCTGCTCGGCCGCGACGGAGGCGGCATGACTGTGGGGCTGAGGGGAGGGGAAATGCCACCTGCAGACAGGACGGGAGCAGAGACGTTTCGCAGCGGCGCATACGATGGAGGCTTCGAAGCGGCGGGGACGCCTCTGCTGGCGGTTGCTGGCGGGGTGGGCGGCGACGGCTGGGCCTGGGTGGGCGTCGTGGCAGAAGCGCGGCTGTCCTCCTCCGCTAGCAGAGCATCAAGCTTCTCGCGCGGCGAGCGTGGGCCCTCGGGATAGGGCGACGTGAAGAAGAACGGCGAACGCGACGAGGCCGGGGATGGGGATGGGGCTGCGTGGTCGCCCGCGAGCCCGTGGTAGAAGTGCGATGTTTGCGGCGACAACGGCGACGGGATGGGCTTCTCGCGGCGGGGCCCGTCCTTGGGGCGCGTCGTCTCGCGGAGACTGCGAATGCTCTCGGCGAGGGAGGGCGAGGGCGGCGGGTAGCGGGGGGGGAGGGCGGCGGCGGTGGTGGTGGTCGATGAGGAGTGCTCTTGAGCATGCAGCGGTTCCTCTGCGAGCGACCTGCTGGACGAGACGGATGGAGGCATGATTGCTCGGCTCCAACGAGCTAGCCGCGGACCAGGATGAGCTGCGACTGCACCGGCGGGGATGGTTGCATTGGGGACCTTTAGGCGCGTTTCGTATGTAATCTTCGAGGGCGGGCGGTGAATTGACGTGCAGCGCGTCCCGTGGCAGCGCGTCGTCGGTCAGACTGCAAGCGGCGAGGCCATCAGCGACGGTGGAGGAGCAGACGGGACTTGCTCGCAGCAGCGCTCTCCAGCTCGTTTTAGTATGCTGGATGGGCGTGGCAGAAGCGCCGGCCTGGCACGAGGATGGGTCTTAATTTACTGGGCTTGCCGGATCGAGCGCTGCTGCAGGAACGAACGACGCCCTGCCTTTGCCCGCGCCATCGTGTCTGGGTCGTCTCTGGGTCTCTGGAGAGTCGCTCCATCCAGCTCGGCTGCCACTGACGGCCACACGCCCGCGGCGCACGTCGGGGCGGCCGGCCCAGAGCCACTGCTGCTCTGAGGAACCACGCACACACAGGCTGAAACGCACTCATCACTGGGGGCAGCCTACCAGGAGCGCGCGCGACACCCATTGGCGGCAAGGGCTTATGGCTTGCACGTCGTCTGACGATTCGCTCCATGGCCGCCCGCTATCGCCAGCGACTCGAGAGTCGAGAATACCACCTGCACGCCGGCCACCCACGCCCCATGCACGTGAGGCCTGGCACCAGTTGCGCTGCGCAGACAGCCGAGCGCGCGAGTCTCGCCGGCACGCGGGTGCTGGGCGGACGGCGCGCCCCAGAGACGGCAGCATCAGATTCACTCGAGTCCCACCCGCAAGGTGTCCCGCCAGGTGTCCCGCCTTGCAAGTGTCTGGCCTCTGCGACTGCCGCAGCGCTGCAAGCGGTGAGTGAAAGGAGACGCTTGTTGCCCCGCCCTCATTGGCCGCGCCCGCTATCTCGTCGATGTTCAACAGTGCCAAACCGGACAAGCTTTTCTGCATGTCCGAGATGAGAGACCCCGCCCTGCAGCTTGATCACCAAGCAGGATTGGCTGATCCTGGCGAGCGCCGTTGGATGGTAATTTACCACGCACTCGCAGCGCCCGCACACCGAACGTTTGGGATGCTGAACACACATAAGGGTCAGAAAGGACCTGTGACGGACGGTTGATCTGCTATATGGCAATTGAAACATCTCCTGCTGTGCGAATCGTACGATCCGTGGATTGCTCAGACACTTTGAACCCTCCAAGGGGACCTGCAGACGTCCACCACACAGTACGCAGCTAACCGCCCACAGCTGCCTCTCTCAGGGTCCTCGGACTCATGAGCTGCATATGTAGCCAGATATGCTGCCCCTTCGCTTCACAGCATCCCCCACAGGGGAGATTGACCCTCAGGAACAGCCGTAAGTACAACCACGAGGCCGGCCGTGGAAATGAAGTGTGACGGCGAAGACAGCAATGGCCAGACTCTTGGAGCGGAAAATCCAAGACGCCGTCCTTGTTCGCACCGTGTCCAGGTGGCCTCCATTTGCCGCACCGTATCCAGCCGGCAACGACTGGCATTGCTGCCGAGCCTTGCCACTCCAGCAATTGCGCAAGCTAAAACAGATCGCAGTGGTTTGTTTGTTCCCCCCGCATTGCTCATGGTTCCCTTCATCTTTCTCAAACACTTCTCCTTCATTCTCAAATCTCGAGTGTCCTTCTCACATTCAGGGACAGCGGTTCAGGTGCATTATTCTTTGTCGCCCATCAGGATGTTGGTCGTCCCGTTGTCTTATTACTCTGCGGACAGGATGCAGGACGATGTGTTGTATCTGCCTGACTTGGAAGATACAGGCACGCCCCAACCACCATGTGGCCTTTGCCATCCGGTAGGATCACCATCGGGAAGTTGAGATTCTCAGCGCGAACAGACGCCCTTGCGATAGATCAAGCAGAGGCTCGTATCCCCAAAACGGATGTAGAGACCGATTGAGAAGGTCCGCTTCTACTTCTGAGCTCATCTTTTGGCGTTCAAGATAACCTACCAAGAGAGACCCGAATATGGCGCATACCACTCACGGAACAACGCGCATCCGGATCACGTCGTCGTCATCTTCAGGTCGGAGGTGATGGACGGGAACTTGTTTACCCAGCAAAGGTCCCCCCAGCTCAAACCATATGGCGTACTGTCAGTTGGTAATCCAAAAGGTTTCAAGATTTCTGTTGCATCCTGCCAGAGACCCTTTGTGTGCCTGCCCAGGTGATCCTTCCAAATCCCTCAGCCTCGACAAACAAACCACTTCCTTGGGGAAACAAGACCATGCTTGACAAACACGAAGTGGAGTCCATCCACGATTCCCCATCTTTCAAGGCGGTCAACGGGGCGTTGCATCTAATCTCGTGCTGGGCCATGGCGCTGCATGTCAGAACTCTGTTTTGATGCTCGTTGAAGAGTGGAGTTCGGACATCTATTCTTGGTGTGCAGCGCTATTGGATAGGTTTTGGAGCAGGTGGTCGATGGGAGTTGCACACCAGACTCGGAGTCGCACGTGGCTTGTGTCGTGTTCCCTTGGGGGGAACTGTCCGGGTTGGTGCGTGCTACCTGCTGATGCGCCGTCAGACATCTCGTCCACTTCTACATCAAATTTTCGGAGCAAGTTAGGCCAACATCAAATAGGCGACAAGGTGGTAGTACTTCGTACGACGATTGGTCGGATGTGTCGTAGGGTTCTCATAGGCAGGTAATAAAATGTGTAAAAGCCTTGCATCTTTGAAGTTTGATGGAACACCTGCTATTGGGTTACGGGAAAAGATAGGAGTGAAACTGTGTCTTTTTACACACCATGGGCCTAAAACACAGGGTTATGGCCCAGATAGATTGGTTTTCGGTCCCAAAAGATGGCAAGCTCAAAATTGTTCTCATAGTCCGTCCAACGCTGCTTTTTATATGGCTACTACGAGTTCTTCGCCTCTAGTTGGACCATTGGAGAGATTCGCGGTTTGCTTCTATCCACGCTGTGCATTTCACAGTGTCGTTTAGAAGCATTCTTGCACTGGACGGAGGATAGAAATTCGACGACGCCGCGATAGATATCATCATTCTCATCGACCTTTCCCACCTCCAGACAACGACGACAACACCACTGCCCTACAAAAACCGAAGGCTAATATGGGCTAGAGACATGATTGGATTCCTGTGCTTATTACTAACACCTGGCACTGCAGTCCAACATGCGGTTGACTGGCTCGTCCAACAATACGGCATCCTCTTCCACCTACCCCCTTTATTAGGAACCCAGGGCCTCTCCTGCGCGTTGAAGAACATTGGGTTTTCGTAGTGCTGACACAGAATGAACAGTGTACCATCGTATACAACTCGCTGCGCAGCTATGCTACCTCGTCCACTGACACCACCATCTTCGCTATCATCGATTTGTTCCACTATGCAGCACCCATACGTCATGGGGAGCACGCCCATCCAGTGTCTGGAGAATATCACATGCTAAGCTGTTCCCGTAACAGAAGGATAAGTATTCTTGCAGATCCTCGCCTGCTTCCCACACACCACTACTGCGACGAAGCAGAATGTTGCCAACACGAGTGATGTATTCAGTGAGAATGTGGATGTGAGCAATGAATACAGGTACACTTCCGATACATTAGTACGGGCAGGAGGCGCATGGGATAGGATGAAGCGAGCAAAACGATACCAATCGGTATCTATCATATATGGCATCAGCAACGTTGGCAACAGCAGCATCTCCATGCAGGCTCTATTGGAATGATTGAAGCACCCACCCGGGAATCTTGATGAAGATTTTACATGGAAACCAGTACCGAGCTATTTCGTAACAATATCAAATGGTCGAGTCGTACTATCAAAAGACGAGACCAGTGTTACAATTATGCTCTTGCGCCACCAGAGCCTCTCGATCTCGCGGATGCATCAAGAGTACCCCGACCCAATAAGACACCGCCACCAGTCAGACGCAGAAGTATTATATTAAAATATTCCTAACACAGCCGTGCTCCACTTCCACAGGACGACAGCTCACACACTGTCACAAGAGATCGCCAAACCCTTTTTGGATCCAGACAGATTTCTATATGCGGATGCCCTAGCGTGTAACTTGGACGACCTACTAGACCAATATTTTAATCTGGCTTTCAGCCACAGTGGTTCAGTCACTCTATGTAATCTCTCACTTCCTCGGGCCATTGTATACGTCACTGGTCAGGACATCTAGGGTCACATATACCTACCATACATCTGCTGGACAGTGAGACGGGCAGGATTGCACGAGAGCGACAAGAAAATGGTGGACATAAGATAACTGACTCGCACGGCCTTGAATCGTTTGCAAGATTTGTGCATTTACTCGAAGATTCCTCGGTAGTGCTGGGCGTAGATACAGTGTTAGAAATGGAGAAATTCAGGCAAGCTATGCTGATTACCAGCCGTGGCTTGGGTCTCGCTGAGACCACCGAGACTGTTCTTAAAAAAAATTATAATGCAGCTCTAATGTTGTTAAGACATTTTGATAAGTTTTGTTCATTGTAAATACCTGTAGGGCCAAACATTGCAAACTTGATCACGCTATATCATCACACAACCAACTGCCGTCCCTCTAGTATCCGGCCCAGATTACGCCATTCCATGCTCTTCATACAATATTCTACAAGAATAAATCCAACCACTACATCTGCACCCGGCCTGACCCTCCACGCTCGATCTTGTTGAGTTTTCGTGCGTTGGTGATCTGCTTGGATCAGTATCTGCCAGTATTGTTTTTCGCCCCAAGGACTGACTGACCTGTGACCTCGTCCTCTGTCCTCTCACCGGCAGCCCCATGGCATGCCGCCTTCCCCTGTATGTGCCCATGTCCTTCAGCCGCCGTATATTCTCCTGTACCTCCCGCCGTAGGTCGTTTTCTATTTTCATTGTGGATAGTTCTGCTGTTAAGTCGAGGACGGTTGCGTTTTTCAGGGTGCCCAATTTGGCGTACGGGTGGATGTGGAAGCGCGCCATGATTCCCTGGGCGACATTGGGGCCAATGCCATAGAAAGTCTTGAGGGCGCGCTATATGGACGTTAGGAAGGCGGAATCTGCAGAGGGGCGGGCGTCGAGCGCACCTTGACAAGCGTCTGCTCGGGGAAGTTGAAGCCCCAAAGATTGACCTGAAAGCTGTTAAAAGACTGGCGTTGCACATCCAATTGATTGACCCACCATGCTGCTGCCCGGCTCACGATGTTGCTTTTGGTGGTGTGCGGAGTCTTCCGAGGTTGGACGGTCGCACCATGCAGTCACGAAACGGGCAGCTCGTCCGGCCAAAACTTTCGCCGCACCCGCCAAACCAAGCCGTTTCAGAAGGGGCCACGGATGCATCTAAGCTCACCTCCCCCGCGGTGTTTATAAGCTCGACCACCCCGATTGATAGCGCAACCGCAACCAGGCACCATGGCTACGCTTCAGAGACTCGTTGTCTCCGCATTGTTGATCCTCACCGTCACATTTGTCTTCTTCGCGCAGACCGCATCTGCAGTCAAGGGCCCGAAGATCACCCACAAGGTACGTGACGCCCTCGAGCTTGTGTATCAATGAAGAGGCTGATGAAGGCTTCATTAGGTCTACTTCGACATCCAACATGGTGACGAGAGCATTGGCCGCATCGTCATCGGCCTGTACGGCAAGACCGTCCCCAAGGTGTGTTCCCTACGGCACCGTCCCTGGCCTCAGACTGACCCACCTCTAGACTGCTGAGAACTTCCGGTACTGCAATTCGAATACCTGGGGATCTTCATAGACTTACATTCCTGCAGCGCGTTGGCCACCGGCGAGAAGGGCTTTGGATACGAGGGCGCCATCTTCCACCGTGTCATCAAGAACTTCATGATCCAGGGTGGTGACTTCACCAATGGAGACGGCACTGGCGGAAAGTCCATCTACGGCTCCAAGTTCCCCGACGAGAACTTCAAGCTGAAGCACACCAAAAAGGGCATTCTCAGTAAGCGCTGGCTCGCGTGCCTTGTTGAGGCAGCGCATAACTGACCGACACAGGTATGGCCAACTCGGGCAAGGACACCAACGGCAGCCAGTTCTTCATCACGACCGTTGTCACCAGCTGGCTTGATGGTCGCCACGTCGTTTTCGGCGAGGTCTTGGAGGGCTATGAAATCGTTGAGGCGATTGAGAACTGCCCCAAGGGCGCCAACGACAAGCCGGTCAAAACTGTCAAGATCGCCAAGAGCGGCGAGCTCGAAGTCCCAGACGAAGGTATCCACGTGGAACTCTAATCCAGTCGCATGGCTATAAATCTGCTGTAGAGGCGCTGATGGTTTCTTTTTTCTCAAGATCTTTACGGAGCAGCTGAGCCTGCGATTCCAGGCGACAATCTCGATGTCACTACTCCGATCGCCTCTCAGCAACAAGTCTCGACCCCGTCGAGCACCGGTGCAGTTGTCAAGGACAAGGCGGAGGATTTGTTCAACATTGCGGTCCGTCGCAGTGAGGGTTTGTCTTTCGGACAAAAGATGTTTTTTCTGGGCGCAGTTGTCGGCGTATGCGCTCTCTTCCTTCGTTCACGGAGTGGTAGCGGCTCAGATAGAATCAAAGAAAAAAGCATGGCGTAGAGCCAATTTTGTGAAAAATATGGAAATGCATAGCACATTCAGGAGCGCTCGCTTGGGCCCGAACTTTGATCTCCCTTGGGTGGAGGTGGACCCTGCACAAGGAGGGGACCCTTTGCAAGTGAACAGTCGCGACAGCAATCGACATTACAAACAACTTTCGCACGGTAAGACCGCTGCCCGTGCTCGGCCAACTTCACTCGCATTCTTTCGCCGTGGCGGTGACGTTGGTGCCAAAATTTGCGCTTCAGAGATCCTCACCGCCAAAATCGTGCTGCGCTAGACCCGCACTAGAGCCCAATTCGGTTTGGTGGCGAGTGTTGGAAAGACAAAAGTCTTCGCCAGAGATCCTGCCCTTTCTCCTCCACCCTCCCTCAACCCACACAACCAACCCCTCTCTTGTGTGCGCCCCTCGACAACAGCTCGCAGCCCCTTTAGCGTGAAGTCACTCTCTTCTTTGGCTTCACTTTCGTTTATTCTTCGTTTGGGACAAGAGGCGCCTCACCTCGCTTTCCCGTCAACGAGAGTTTCAGGCGCGTTTCTGCCTTCTCAGTAACGACTCCCATTTCACGACACCAGCGATACATTTTCGTTGGCTCGCCCTAGGGTCAGACAGAGATATTTAGATCCCGTAATTCCCCTTGCACTTCACAGCAACAACAACAACAACCACCCTCCTGCTCAGTCACCACGCACCCTCTTTCAACATGGCTGAACAGCTCGACATCGGCCGCATGTCGTTGAACGACTCCAAGCACGCTCCCGGTGGCAACCACATCGATCGTGCTGCCTACATCCCCCCACACCTCCGAGGCCGCCCGGGCGGAGGCCCTCCCCCTATGGACGGACCTCCCCCTATGATGAACGGTGCGCCTCCGGCAGGCCTCAACGGCAGTGCATGGGGACCACCTCCTGGTGGACCATCGCCCGGCCCGGGTCCCAAGTAAGTATTCCCATATTCCACGACGATCTGCAATCACTGACATGCTTCAGCCGCGGCGGCTTCGGCGGTGCTCCCCGCCCCCAGAATGGCGGAGGCAACTGGGCCAGCGCACCCAACTTCACCCCTCGCAGCGGTGAGGCTCCCCAGCAATTTCAGCAACAGGGCTGGAATGGCGCCCAGCCCGGACGATTTGATCCTACTGCTTATGGAAAGCCTGGTGCCGGTGGTGGCAACACATCTGCCCGCGGATCTGGTGATGGTCAGTGGCGGGACGGAAAGCACATTCCGGGTCCCTCGAATCCCCGCGTTGAGCGCGAGCTCTTCGGCGTGCCCAACGACCCGTCCAAGCAGCAAACTGGTATCAACTTCGAGAAGTACGACGATATTCCCGTCGAGGCGTCCGGTCAGGGCGTCCCCGAGCCCGTGCTTCAGTTCACGAACCCTCCTCTCGATGATCATCTCCTTGCTAACATCGAACTTTCCGGATACAAGGTCCCTACGCCCGTTCAGAAGTACTCTATTCCCATTGTCATGGGCGGACGTGATCTCATGGCCTGTGCCCAGACCGGTTCCGGAAAGACGGGTGGTTTCCTGTTCCCCATCCTGTCGCAGGCGTACCTGACTGGCCCGAGCGTTGCTCCCGGTGGTCAAGCCGGAGGCTACGGCCGCCAGCGAAAGGCCTACCCTACCTCTTTGATCTTGGCGCCAACCCGTGAGTTGGTCTCCCAGATCTACGACGAGTCCCGCAAGTTCGCATACCGTTCGTGGGTCCGACCATGTGTCGTCTATGGTGGTGCCGACATCGGCTCCCAGCTCCGCCAGATCGAGCGCGGCTGCGATCTTCTTGTTGCCACTCCTGGTCGATTGGTCGATCTGATCGAGCGTGGCCGTATCTCGCTCCAGAACATCAAGTACCTTGTTCTCGACGAGGCTGATCGCATGTTGGACATGGGTTTCGAGCCCCAGATTCGTCGCATTGTCGAAGGAGAGGATATGCCGCCTACCAACGCCCGCCAGACTCTCATGTTTTCCGCAACATTCCCCCGCGACATACAGATTCTTGCCCGCGATTTCCTGAAGGACTACATCTTCCTGTCGGTTGGTCGTGTTGGTTCCACATCCGAGAACATTACTCAGAAGATTGAGTACGTTGAGGACCCCGACAAGCGTTCCGTTCTGCTCGACATTCTCCACACCGTTGGCACTGGTCTGTCATTGATCTTTGTTGAGACAAAGCGTATGGCCGATTCATTGTCCGATTTCCTCATCAATCAGGGCTTCCCTGCCACCTCCATCCATGGAGATCGTACTCAGCGTGAGCGTGAGAAGGCGTTGGAGATGTTCCGTACTGGACGTTGCCCCATCCTTGTCGCCACGGCTGTTGCCGCTCGGTAAGTTCGTAATTTTTTTCACCCTCTCAAAAAGTTTTTTTCCCTTCATTTTTGGGCCCCTTCGTCTCACCAGGAGGTGAACCTACCGGATGCGTTTGGACAACAATTACCCTATGTGTGATGACATTTCGGTGTAATGCTAAGCTCCTCGCCCATAACATGTCCAAGCCCCATGGAAACAGGGTGTCTGGGGTTGTCCGGAACACGTGATGGTGGTCAGAGAGTCATTGCGAACAAGATCTACTGCTGCCAACTATGCGATCTCCCTCCTAAAACGCCTGGATACGCATCTCAAAGCAGATTTCCATGGGAAGAAGCTCGGAGTTCTTGAACTCGGACTTCCTGAATAAATACCACTCCTAGGCTGGTTTTGGACATCCTTGAACTTTCTCTTTCATTCCTGCTATTTCCTGTTTCATTCCAACTATTTTCCATTCTACCAGATTCACCAGACATGCACTGGAACATCTGCTAATCATTCTACTTCACTTCAGAGGCCTCGATATTCCGAATGTCACTCATGTGATCAACTACGATCTCCCTACCGACATCGACGACTATGTCCACCGTATCGGTCGTACTGGTCGTGCCGGAAACACCGGTATTGCGACCGCTTTCTTCAACCGTGGCAACCGCGGTGTTGTACGCGATCTCATTGAGCTCTTGAAGGAAGCTAACCAAGAGGTTCCGTCGTTCCTAGAGAGCATCGCTCGTGAGGGCGCTGGCTTCGGAGGTGGTGGAGGTCGCGGACGAGGACGCGGCGGCGGCCGTGGTGCCACTGCTTCTCGCGATGTTCGTCGCTATGGCGGTGGCCCGGGCGGCGGCGGCGGTGGATTCGGTGGTGGTGCCGGCGGCTGGGGAGGTGCTCCCGGCGGCGGTTACAGCGGTGGAGGTGGTGCCTATGGAGGAGGCGGTGGGGGTGCTGGCGGCGGCTTCGGTGGACCGCCCGCGGGTGCTCCCTACATGGGTGGCGGTGGAGGTGGTGGCTACAGCGGGGGCGGCGGTGGTGGTGCTTATGGCAACCCATCGGGCCCTGCTGGCAGCTCATGGTGGTAAACGCAAGTCCCATCTGCGACACTACGATACCCGGGACATAATTCTTTCTGTCGACGACCTTCCGGGATGTCGTTGTCGCTACGACGGCGGCTTCTGTTTTCAAGTTTTTTGTCTCTTTCTCGGTTTTCTTGCGATTGTTTCCGGCTCCCACGGAACGACACGAAAGTCCGGAACTTGCTCTCATACCCCGATCAGCATATAGACAGCGATTGTTTCTTTGCACGCCTGCGTCTTTCGAGCTCCACTGCATACCCAGGATATCCGGCGCATTCTCGTCGAACTCTCGTCGAGCTCGATTATTAGACGGCAGAGGCATGAAGGCTTTACCAGGAAGGGAACGCATTACGAACATCCTATGCACACGTTCTTCCTGCTTGCTGCTTGGGGAGCCACCAATAGATCTCGTTTCTCCGGCTTTCGATCGCGCCGGCCATTTTCCTTCGTCTCCTTTATCACAAAAGCGATTCCTTTCCCCTGTCATACCCCTGGCGAGCATAGCGTTTTTCGTCGTCGCCTCTGTCGTGGAGGCTCTGGTGCGGATCTTTGGACGACGGAAAAAGCTCTGGTTCATCGCACATAGATGGCGTTTACGAAGGGTCTTGGTGTCTAATAGGCCCTTCTTTGGGGTTGCAATGGACATTCCGACGATTTCGGCATCTTCATGGCTTTCGGAGGCGTGCTCGGGGTGGAGGTGCTCTTTGGTTGCATCTACACGCCGAGATCCTCATGACATGGGCAAGGGAATCATATAAAAGCACCTTTTACTCGAATGGCTTAGCTAGATAGACTATCTTGCCTGCAGCGCAACTGCTGGCCGATCATGAAAGAATAGTTTCCGCGTAATTTTGAATATCGTCTTGACGTGTGCAAGTTGGTGAATATGGCATTGTTTTCTTTTCTACGGAACACATGCATGTCGAACCTCGTGATCTAAACTAATGATGTGTAGAAAGGCAAGATGCTTCCCATTGTTGTTCCCATCCCTGCACCGGGACGTTCCGCAGGAGGTGTGAAGATACCACGTCCAACCTCAATGCATCTCTTCACCCACTATGGACCAAAATGCGGATATCAATCCCCATTGTTTTTCCAGGGAGCCCGCATAGACATTCAGTCCTGTCATCCAAGTTCATCATACGCATGGAGACCGGAGTATACGAACCATTTTGGCATAGTTACTACAATCTTGCATGCTGTGATTGAAGTTGAAAATTGCGGTTTCATGGTGCATGGTTGAGCTGACGATGATGTTCTGCTGATGCAGCTCGCGGGCAAACGTTGATCCGTGCCAGCACCTCGACCTTGGCTTCCATGATTCGCCCAGCGCCTCTGGACTTCACCATCAAAGGACGTCCGAATAAGAAGCTTCTGTGTCGCCTCCTACGCTCCCACGCTTGCTCACGCATGACGGCCACAGACCAGTCCACGGACGCTTGCTGATTCCGAAACATCTCAACTCAATGGATGCGAACACGGCACCCCCCAAAGAAGCCGACTCCAGGAACAGCTTGCGACACATTCTTGCTCCAGAGCCCGCTGCGATGGACGACACGCGCCCGTCGCCGCCGCAGATCAACACGCCCGGCCAGGACGATAGCGAGGCCCCCGAGCACGATGCACAGGACACGTCCAAGTCGCAGACCGACCCGGAGCCTGGCAAGCTCGCCGTCGAGCCGACCATGTACACGGCGACTACGACGACAACGCGCCGCAATGCGAACGGCAGCGTGTCGTCGGTCTACTCTGGCAATAAGATCCGCCACCTGAAGAAAGACGACGGCATCCCGCTCTGGCGGCGGGACATCCAGTTCGACTTCCTGCGCCACGTCTTCGAGGACCAGCAGCGCGTCTTCCACAAGGTGTCGGACAAGTCGGGCGGGCACACGTTTGCCGACATCTACCTGGACGCCATGGCGAAGAGCAGCAAGTGCAGCAAGATCCTCAAGGACAAGCTGCTGACAGAGCGGCCCGCTGCCATCAACATGGCCATGGTGTGTCTGCTGGTCAACGTCGGGCGCATGAACACCACGCTGAACTGTAAGCGCACCCCCCCGCTGCTGTCTGCCGGCTTCCCCTGCTGACCCCCCAGTCTTCCCCGAGATGCGCGCCCAGCTGCGGACCTACCACTCGATCCCCTCGCTGCAGGCGCACCAGGACCCGAATGCCTACAAGCAGCTGCAGGATGCGCCACGCCTCAAGTCGATACTCAAGGGCGCCACCGAGGACGTCGAGCAGCCCAGCACCATCGAAGACATCAAGTCGCACCCCGTGCCGCGCACCAACCCCGTGAATCTCATCTTTGTGCTGTCGCAGTACGCGCCCAAGATCTCCGAGCTGCACTTCTTCCCGCCCCGCGACTTCTTCGACCTCGTCATGCGCTCGAACCTCAGCAGCAGGAGCAGAGCCACGGCTTTCCTGTGGCTCATGTGGTGGTACCTCGAGAGCGACTTCTCGAAGGAGGCTGCGCTGGAGAACCCGTACGGCCCCGGCCTGCCGGGCAGCGAGGGCGATGCCACCCAGGGCCTGCCCATCAAGTGTCCGGCCTTTGAGTTCCTGACGCCGGAGCAGGAGGCCGAGGAGAATGTGGACTCGATCGAGGAGAAGAACTTCGGGGAGATCAAGCGCAAAGAGCGAATAGCAATCATCCAGAGCGACATGGCGCCTGTGGTCACCGGGCCGAAGCGGACGAACAAGAAGGGCTTCAACCAGAACCCTGTGTTCTCAGTGCTGGCCGACGACGGTGCCTCTACGCCAGGCAAAGACCGCCAGTCGCCATCTCATGGTAAGCCGCCATCTCAAGCACACTCTGAGGCAGTGCAGCTAATTCAACAAAGGCTCTGCTCGAGGAAGAGGAAAGCTCGCAAAGTCCCTCTTCGAGCGGGACTACCCCTCAGACACCGATCGCACCCGCTCCGCCTCCCCGCCCAACAGTGTCTACAATACAGGCAAGAAGGCCACCCCTAACATGCGCATTAACACCCTACTCAATGACGATATCCCTGGCTCGTCTCCTGCACCCTCTAAAGGCCCAGGCCGTGGGAACTGGTCCCGCAACCGTAATGGCGGCGCTTCTAAGCACTTCAAAGCCAAACTGGACCAAGGACTTCAAGATGCCGCCTCGCCCATCTCTCATGCCCCTGCCCCGACTGCCGCCGGCCCGCATGGTTTCTACCTCCCGCTGAATGGGTCAGACCCGGTACACAAGCGCACGAGACCGTTGACGCAACACCAACTTGCAGTCGAACAATACCGCCGCCGCCGCGTAGAAGTTATCCTCGATCGCGGCCTGCGCGTCGAATATCAGGCTGCTGAGAAACGCCGGAAGACTGACGGCGGCTTCCTCCGCGCCTGGATCCGCACGAGGGGCATGGTAGACGGCTACGACACAGATGAAGAAGCAAACTTCCAGGCCCATCAAGAAGGCGGTGGAGATGCTGGCGGGATGGGACCAGGCAAAGGCCCCCCACCCATGTTTGCGGGCCTCATACCTCTCGATTACGGCGGCGAGGTGAACGATCATGGCGAAGAAGCTTATCATCGCGCGAAGATGCTTAGTCGAGCACTGAGGAGAGTGGATCGGTGGGAGCGCGGTGGGCGTGTGGTTCGGCGGAAGAGGAATGCGGAGAGGGAGGAAGGGGGCTTGGTGTGGATGGACCAGCGGCCGAGGGAAGAGAGTGAGGATGAGGATGATGCGGACGAGGAGATGCAGGATGCTGATGAGAGGGGTAGGGATGGAGAAGAGGCGGATGGCGACGAGGGAGATGAGGATATGGATGATGATGAGGGAGACGAGGAGGATGTTTATGATCGGCATACTTTGCCGCCATTGGCGAGTTTGCAGAGGAAGGATTAGGTTCTCAGGGTGAGGGGGTATCGGGTATCTTTTTGGGATGGTTATTTGTTGAAGTGTGTTTTTTCGGCATTACCTTTAGGAGGAATTTGGGTAAGGAGGGAATATTTCTTCGGGTATTCGTTCGGTAGGCTGGGTGGGCTGGGAGAATGGAATGGCCTTGGCCAAAAGAATGGGAACTGTATCATATAGTATCAACGATAGACTATGCACCGCCTTGTATCATTTCTTGGGGGAAAATAGCCTTGTTTCAATATGTGTCCAAAAGTCATCTGGGTATGACGAAAACAACCGGTGAATTGAAGAAAATATTGACGGACAGTGAGCAGAAACCGGCAGTTCAGGTATCAATCGATCATGGTGATTTGATGGATCCAAAGTATTAGACACCATGATGTTCTATCCTAATCGGCCACATAAATGGCCCGCTATACCCCCGTCTTGTTCTCCAATCCTTTGTAAATCTCGAAAATGTACCCGCCCTTCTTCGCTTAACCTGAACGACAAAGGGCAAAACGGCACCACGCTATGCTATGCTATGCACCACTCAAGAAAACTCACACAAGCTAGGAGAATAGACAACTCCAATTAGATCGTCCACGAAATGAACAATACCCAAATAACTCCATGCTCCACAATCAAACCTTCATCAATGTTCTCAAGCCTTCGTCCGTTTCCCGCCTCTCTTTCTTTTGGGCGCAACTTCATCCTCCCCAGAACTGCTACTAGAATCACTACTACTCTCCTCACTGTCAGTGCCACTCTCATCTAGAAGCCCTCCTTTCTTCAGTTTCCTCAGACTCGCTACACGTGGATCGATGGGCTTTCCCTTGGAAGAAATTGGGGCAGCGGTCCGAGCACTGGTGAGTTGCTGTTTCAGACTGGGGTATTTTGCGTATGTTGGTCGAGCAGCAGGTGTTGGTTGGGATGAAGAGGGTTTGGAGGGGAGGGTGGCTTTGGACGAAGTCCGGGGCGTCGGGCCGGTTGAGGGGGGTGGCATATTCGGAGTGGACAAATGGGGGGCTGTTGATGGTACCGAAGGAGATGAAGAAGGTGGGAGAGTGGCGGCGTCTGCGTCTTGCATTTCGGCGTCTTCATCTTCATCTACATCTTCGTCTTGAGTTTCAGTACCGCTTTCGCTGCTGGATGAAGTGTCGTCTTCCTCGTCCTCATCGCTTGTAGTCTTCCCTACGGATGTCCCGGCAGGCAGAGGAGTGGGTGACGCCGGTTCGTCGTCCTCTTCGCTCTCTGATTTCTCTGATATAGGGGAGTGTGAGAGGTAGACTGCAGCGCGATGCGAAACTGCAGGAGACGATCTGTTCGAAATCGCAACACTATTGGATCTCGACTTCGACCCTGCATCGACTCTGTCGTCCGCTTCAGATTTAGAGCCGCTGTCTGAGCTACCTGTTCCTGCCTTTCCTCGCTCTTGTGGCGCTTTTGGCTCTTGAGCCCGACCCTGCTCGTTGACTCCATTGAAATCCCACGACTCTGCAACCCATGGCACACCTTTCGACGTTGGCTTATTCCGATCTATTTTTCCGGGCTCCGCTCTTCTGTCTGAAGAAAGAGGCTCTTGGGATTCGGAAACAGAGCCTTCGGCATCAACTACGTCCTCTTCTTCATTGTCGTCCAATGATTTCTTTTTGTCTTTCGCTAGGTTGGCCTGCTTGGATGTGGCAAAATTCTGACTTGTCTTGGGCAACTCGCTCTTGATTGATAATGTCTTTTCGTGTGTGTCCTCGTCAGACCCGTCTGAGGAATAGCTGGTTGAAGAAACATTGCTAGAGACAACGATCGGCTCAGTCGAAGTGGGGACAACCTGTACGACCTCCGCCTTTCCCTGAAACGTAGTTCGTCTGGGACCGGGTTTGAGTTCCTCTTTCTCTAATGTCATCGTCTTGGGAGTGGCTTCCTTAACCAGCAGTTGTGAGGAGCCGTTAGCCGTAGAGCCTCTCACGTTTTTGGGCAAGGGCACCGGTGTATTCCGAGACGCAATCGAAGTGTTCGACACTCCTTGTGTAGTGCCTTCCTGTGATGTAGATTCCTTAGCACCGTTTGATGAAGAAACTATGCCCTGTTTTGGTGTGCCCCTTAAACCGGTGGAATCGTTTGATAGGCTTCGACTTCCGCACTGCATTTGCCCCTGTACACGGTGCTTAACATTGTCTGGCAGTGGAATTGCACTTTTCCGCGGCTCCTTTCTTGTGGCAGAAGTTGTTGTTGGGAGTTGCGGCGGGTCTATCGTATCCATTTCTATGGAAGTGACAGGCTTTGGTACCTGTTTGGGAGCTGCAGAGCCCTTGGAAGACTTGCTATGCGATAGTGTGCTGCTGTTACTAGCAATTGTGCTCTGAGGTAACGGTACTCGTGTTCGCCTAGGCGTGCTTCGACGGATAGAGCGATTGGCATCTATACCAGCGGTGATTTCGAGACTTGCTGCAACTTCTAGCTGCCTAGCCTGCGGCTTCTCCAACGATACTTCTTCCTTACTGCCATTGGGCGAGGCAGAATTTTCGTTTTCCGTGGGTCGAGTAGGGGGATGCTCAATACGCGGAACACGGAGGGTGTCCACGATATTGGGTGACTTTGTTGATACTGTTTGGTTAGGTTCCTCGCTCTGAGTAGGCATTTGAACGCTCCGCGAAGACGTTGTGTCATATTCAGCTAATTTCTTCTTGAGCATGTCAATTCTGCTAGCTTGTTCGGGAGAAATACCCTTCTTCCGTGTAGAACTGGCCGACATTACACCCTGAGACGCTCCATTGGAGACCTTTATAGGAGAGATTTTGTTGCGGGCTCTTGGGCCCGCCAGTGAAAAGATGGATTTCGAGGGTTTTTTCAGAGCCCCCGGTTTGGTCGACTGCGGTGTATCGGTGTGCGTTGACGGTGTAGATGTGAGTGGTTCTTGAGAAGGGACAGAAGGCTCTTGGTTTCCTTGCCCAGCACGATTTAGTCGAGATTTGCGGACTCTATCAAGCAGCTCTACCGAATGCATTGGCGAACCCCCCCGCGGTACGTCCTCCTCCTCGGGAGTAGAGAGTATCTCGTCCGGTTCGCTCAATCTGAAGGAACGCGCTCGGCTGGCTCTGCTCTGGTGAGAACCAACAGAGACACTTTCGTCGCCCTGTTTACTCTTGAGAGAAGTCTTTGTAGTGTTACCATTGTGGGATGCATTCTGTTCGGCCTTCGGAGTACGCAATGGACGACTGTATGTCTTCGAGGCCCTGGTGGACCTTAGAAATGGGTCTGACGAATTGATAATCCCATCGTTCATGGGTGTGGGTTCGTATGCATGTCTCAGAGGTTTGTGCCTAAGCATTGGCGATGTCTCATGGTCGGGTATCGCTTCTGAAGCAGCTTTGGGTGACACGACGGGCGAGTGGCCATTGATATCCTCAGTGTCTCCCATGGTCGTATGTTCCATCACCAAGTCTTCTACGCCATTTTCAGCAGTATCCGGTTCGACTTCTGCTTGTTGCGTTTTTCGGGCGTTACTCGATTGCTCTGTTTCGATGTGGGCTTGGGGTGAGGTGGAGGGCCGCTTCCTTGCCAGCTGCCTCTCAAATTGTACCGTGGATGTGGGAAACGCGGGCTTCTTGAAACGTCTCCTTGGACTTGGTGACGTCTCGGGCTCGCTCTCTGGAATAGTCCGCATAGAAGGAGCTCCCAGCTCGGGCGACTCCTCTTTGATGGTTTGGAACTCGTCTTGCCCTGTCTGGGTATCGTTGACATAGAGCACCGAACTTCGAGAGCGAGACCTCCTACCATCTCCATTCGTTCGGCTTGCGTGATTATCAGCATGGGCTGCAAGGTTGCTGTCGCTGTGGCCCGCCTCGGTAGATGGCACCGGCCGGTTGTACGGTTGAGAACCCAGCACGCTGTCGCGTTCCTGTTCCAGCTCTATGCGCCGCCGCTTGTTTGCCCATTGCTCGTTGATCTCGAGCAACCGTTTCTGGGCGTTTTCCTGTGCGTGTGCGGGTCGCAGGTTGGATTCGAACGGGACGGAAAAGTCGCGGTTGACAAACGAGGGCACGACTTTGATCATGCGCTTCTGTGGGTCGGTCTCGCCTTCGAAGATGGAGCTGACAGTGTCGCCAAGATCCAGGTCGCAGTCGTATGCATCTTGCAATTTCTTGATGGTGAAGCTCCTGCGACTCGTCAGCATGCATTTGCGCGCCGAAGCTGCTCCCAATGCTCACGCCGCTTCATCTGGAGTCAGGTAGTTTCGCTTGTAGCGCTCCTCGACCTGGCTCCACACGCCCTCAAATGTGTGCTCGAGTGGCACAGGAAGCGCGAACTTTCGGCCTTTGAACATGTAGGAAGGAGCTCGTCCTGGCCCACGCCAATTCTCGGGGCGCAGAGGGAGAACCTCGACGGTCAATCGCATTCGGGCTGGCGCGGCCGCCATTTCGAGGCTGACGATGTGGCAGGATGGCCGGGCAGAGAGCGCGGGGGCATAATGGGGAGGGCGGGTGCGCGAGAAGATTTATGTGGAGCGTCGCCGTTCGAGCAGATTTGGGTATGGAAGCCCGTGGCCAATCATCGGCCAAAGCGCGTCCGGATCTTGGCACTCCGCTCCCCGCTGCTTAACTAATCGCTCGCTGCAGCTGGCGCGCCTCTCCGCTGCACGCCTGTGCGGAACTGGTGGCAGCCAGACTTGTAGAGGCTTGCTTTGAGCGGAGAGGGAAAGAGAGTGGCTCGCTCGTGTTTACGCAAGCCGCGATGAGAACACTAGGCCTGGAATGGAAAGATGGGCCAGGCTTGGCGCCCACGTGAGCGCGCGATGGGAGGGAAAGCGCGACTGGGCGGAGAGGTCTTGGCGGCTCTTTCCTTGACGACGACCCCCCACCTCCTCGCAGTCGTCGTTTCCTTCTCACCTCGCTCACCCTCCCCTTCCGCCAGAAGCCCCCCGGCCTTGCCGTTGCGACCTGGCATTGCAGGTGCATGCTCCCGGCTCCGCAAGCGACTCCCTCTCCGAGCACGCCAACGACGAGAGCCAACACTGACAGTTGTTGCACTGATGAAGGAGTCCCACAAGAGGCAAAACGTGCGTATCAGCCGCCTAGAGGCTATACCTTCTCCCTAACATCAGCCAGGCCCCTTCGCCTTCGCCTTCGCCTGGCCACTCGGCACAAACGCGGAAGCGAATGCATCTTCAGCGAGATCGGACCGCAAGCCCTCTGCAGGATATGGACACCATGGGAACAGATGTCACCCTGCAACCGGACCCAGATGTGCGCCACTCTCAAGGCCGAGGCGCTGCCCTTTTCGAAGCATCAGGCGAATGGAACTTTCGCATTCAGGTGCTTGCGTCGACGAACCCCACCGAGCGTCTCTTTACCAAAGCAGTCCAAGACCTTGTGCAAGTCTGCTTTCCAGATGGTGTTCTTACCGAGCTCGGCTGTGATGTCGTAGAGAAACACATGCAAGAGGAGAGTGCTCCAGGTCAGAACATTGCCCGCATGAGGAAGATCTTCCATGTCGAGATGATCCGCCGCATCGCTGTTCTCATGGTGGATTACTTCCAGCGCCCTGAAGACTTGGAGGATTGTCTGAAATTATTCATTCTCGCCTCCCGATCAAAGTATGGCGACAAATTCATTCACGAGCTTCAACACGGCGATACCTTATCCCGACTGCTTCAAACTTCAGCACCCGAAGGACATCAAACAGCCAGCTCCGCGCTTGCTATCATCGACTCTACTAGGTCTGGTAGAAGTAGTGAGATACCACGGACATTCGAAGAGGCAAGCGACGAGCAGAATACAACATTCCCGACACCACAGAAGCGCAAGGCCAAATCTTCGGCAGAGTCTTCAAAAGAGAAGAGCAAAAAGAAAACCAAGAGAGCCAAACATAGCGAACCATCCGAGGCGGACACCGAGAGGCACTCTCCATCCTCTAATCTTCGACATGGTGTGGAAAATATTAAGATGCCAATTCAAGCTCCTGTCGCTGAACTCAATTGTGTCGATGCAAAAAAGCGCACTAAGAAGAAAAGGCCAATCAGGATCTCGAGCTCGTGGCGATGGGACATCGATCGTGCAACTTTCCGTATGGGCACTCTTGATAAACATTTCAAGAAGCCCGCCGATCTTTTTGCATTTCACGCGCTACCGGTCATAAAGGGTGAACTTGGCCCGGGTGCCACCAATGATGATATTCGCTTGAGGATGGATGAGATCCTGTCTGAACTGCCACTTACTGAAATTAAGCGATGGGATGATAGTTTCTCAAAGCTCCAAAATGGCGATGTCAACATGTTGGGGCGCACTGTCACTCCCGATCACGGTCAGCCTACGAGCCCTCATGTAGCTGGCATACCTGGATCTGACAATGTTCAGGAACGGGACGAGACCGCGCCAACCATCAGAAGAGATGATCGGGGCGTTGCTAGGCCCGGCATTATGTCACACGAGCCAGAACATGTGCGGAGAAATTGCTCTGTGGCTGAGGTTGAAGTCAAGAGGGAGCAAGAGGTTGGAGCTCAAATTCTTGTTCCCCACGAAGAGAGCGTCATGAATGAGACCATTTCTCTTCCAAGGCGTCTGTCAACTGAGCCACAGATGAACCTGATGTCCCAGACCCCTATTGTTGGCCATCTATGGGGCAGTGAAACATTGACTGACAAGGATTTTGGCAAGTTTTTGGGTAAGATTATGGGTATCATCAATCAACGCCTACCAATGGATGTAGGTATACTGTGACGCCAAGTGTTACGCTCATGCTAAAAGATCTCAGACCTACGAGCTGTCCTACTTTGGTAGCAAATCCAAATTATTATCGAAACGGATCTTAGAGTGTGACATAAGAAATGCTTTCAAGAGCGCTTCTTTCAGTCGAGAAAGAGTTGCATATCAATGCGAGTCCTCACTCATGCCGTGGGTTGCAGCTCAGCCAAACTCATTCCCGGAGATCCGGAAATCACCTCTCAGCTTTGTGTACATGTTTCCAGTAAGCACCATCTCTCTAAAGCAAAAGAGGAATACTGAAACCTCTAGGATATAACTCCGGCACTCGATTGTCTCATTCCACCCAACGCCAGTTTCCCACAAGATAACTGCTCGACTGTCCGAAGATACATATCGTTTTCGATCAAGCAAAAGGAAATCAATCAGGTATGTATCCATTTGGATACTATTGTGTTGCATCTACTAAATTTCTTCCCATAGCTATATGAATGCGGCTATCGGAATTATCCATTGAGCAGTCAACTGGACTCTGTCCTCATGAAGAGGAACATCAATGAAGCTGAAAAACGCGGCCGAGTTGAGCGAATCTTGCGATACGTGGCTCTGGACTTCAAGGAGAAATTTCCGGAACTCAAATCTTCGAAGTTGGTGAGGGCGTGGGAGCATGAGACAGGATTAAGGTGGTAACTTGACTCTACACAATGTCGCGATTTTTTCTGGTGTGAGGTTGTAGGGTGGCCATTTGTGGTGTATCTGAAGGGTGGTCAAATGCGGCAGTGTCCGCGCGTGGGGATGGAAATGCGTTTTGGATGAAGAGTATGGGGCCTCCTAATGTAGTTCAAATTTTTGTATCCATGTCGTGCTGCTCGATGTAACCCTAATTGTATCTTGGATTACGAATAATCCTACAGAATACGAGCCACCCTCACTGGTGCGAACAGTCGAGAAAGACTTGTTGCTTCTCATCTGAGAAAATTTGTCTGTATTGTCCACAACTATATAACACACTCGGATCACAGGATGTTTAAAAAATTCGGACGACGGGATCGATCTGTGAGCACAGATTTCCAACTTCGTACCTTGTAAGAACTTAATATTTTATATATAATTTTTTTTCTTGAGATGTTTGCTAGTGATGCCTGTGGATTGGATTGTGCAGGAGCTGGCGCTTTGCGATAGTAGCTCACAAGACGCGGGAGTCTGCACGGCAATCAGCAGTTGCCACAAAATTTTGCTTTAAAAAGCTACACAATTGCATATGTGCTACAAGGAGAGGGGAGGTGGGTATCCCATTCTGTGAGTCACATGTAAAACTCAAGGGGATATATATTTGTAGAGAACTGAGATGTTGTATCGAATTTGAAACACTATGTGAATAAGGATTTGTAGTTGTTCTAGGATGTGTGACATGGAGAGCGACCTGGAAAGGCCTTCAATCGTGAAAGAACACGAATGATTATCCCAATTCCAGATAAGCAGACGCGTCTTGAAAGCGACAGAGGAAGATGGAGGTATGGGGTTCTGGGGTATCTTAAAGGTGTGTCACGGTCTGTGTTGCTCGACAAGGCCAATCTGCGCTTTCCCTAGCCATCTCTGTCGACCGAATAATCGATGGTTTTCGTCACCCGATCATAATACAGGTTGGGGAAGCCAACAACTGCCTCAGGCTGAACCTCCTCGCTGATTCGCCTCTCGTATCGCGTGTTGTTTCCTAAGATGGCAGCTCCAACTCTCGACAGTTCCTCCAAGAAAGGATGTCGGAACTGCTCCCATGGATCTCCGTCATTGTTTCGAATACTGTAACGTATTGCGAAACTAATCGTCAACTGATTGAGGTTCCATCCATTTATGCCTAGATACTCGAGTGGCGTGAGATCAACGTCTGGAAGACAGAGGCTGGAATCGATAGTGTTGCCATAGACGCTGAGGCTCACGACTATCTGCCTGAGCTTGTTTCCGTTCCTCATACCCGCTCCCATTTCCACAAAGTGTGTCTCGTGCTTCAGCGGAAACATGATCTTGTAAACAGGCGGTCCCCGACGGGCAACTTCAACTTGCGACTCTAAAGTCCCGACAAAGGCATTAGAGAGGTCCAAGATCTTTCCGCCGGCAGGAGTCAAGGCTGACATTTTAAGACTGCCGGTGGCCAACTCCTGCTTTGACCAGATCCAGTATGCTTCTCGCTGGAATTGCGCCAGTCCTTCCTCATAGATCTGCGTGTTGGCCAACAGCCAGGGGGCCTTGTCGGAAGTACGATTCTGGATTTCGGGAACTTCGAGCTCTCTGACGATCTCGAGAATCATCTCTCGCGTCTTGTTGTAGTAGACGGAGAAACGAATACGGCTGAAAGTTACCATGAGGTGGGGGGTGTCCATCCATAGAAAGTGATAGATCTGATCTCGGAGCTCGCGAGGCAGACGTAGCAGCGGAGAGTCAACATCTAGGATACATGTGAGCTGCATATTTCGTGAAGGTCGATAATCTGAGGCCGTTATACCTGCAGGTGATCTTCCATCTAGCGGAGTATTCGAGCCGGGGGTTTGTGCCGCTGGACGCGCTTGGGCATGTGCGGTGGATTTTCGGGGCATTTTTGAGGTTGGTTAGTGGGGCCACAATGTCCAAAGAGTTCGCAGGTTGGTATGAGAGAGCTGAAGAATATATTGATAACTCACGTGGGTGGCGGTCACAGGTGGCGCGCTAGTCTATATAAAGATAAGCGTCCTTTTTTCACGCGTGACAACGCGTCAAGGAGCCTGAGAAGCACTTTACGCGAACTTCCAGTCCAGACATCCCATCTCAACACCAATCTTGAAATTCCTGTATACCACCAATGGCGCCCAAAAGCAGTCCTGCATCCTTGACAGCCTCGCAGAAGACAAAGCAGCAGTCCATATCAAGTTTCTTCACCCCCAAACCATCCCAGACCGTCAAGCCCGCTGTGACCAAGCCTCCGTCTATTCCAACCATCACCGTCTCTGAAAGCGAATCACACGACCACGATATCGATATCGACTCCGACGAAGATGAAAGCTCTCCCGTCAATCGCGCCTGGACATCAAGGAGAAAGCGCGTGGTGGACGATGACGAAGACTACGACGGTGCAGATGCGACCCCACCAGCGTCGAAACGAGCACGAAGCATTGGAAGGGATAGCTTCTCGGAAGGCGATATCAGAGAGGCTACATCCAGACCATCACTAGGATATGCCTCGGCGGCTGGACTTAATGCCCCGAAGCCCCTGAAAACCTCCAATAGAACATCGAAGTTCATCTTCTCATCTTCTCCTCCATGTCAGGACGAGAACGACGACGATGAAGAAACGTCACTTGCGGTGGAAAAGCAGAGAGAAAAGCTGCATGAGAAGTTCGTGAAGAAGCTAGGACGTCCAGATAGCTTCGCCGAGCTGCGCAGGAGGAATAAAATCATACCAGAAGAGAACGCAGAGGGCGAGGGCGCAGGAGGGGAAGAGGAAGGAGCTGAAGAGGAGACACCAAAGCCAACAAAAGGCAAAAAGGTCCCGGCGACCAAGAAAGCTGGATCGAAGCTCACGCCTATGGAGAAACAGTACCTCGAGATCAAGCGGAACCACCTTGACACAGTCATCATTATGGAAGTTGGCTACAAGTTCAAGTTCTTTGGAGAAGATGCGAGGGTTGCGTCGAAAGAGTTGGGAATCGTCTGCATACCGGGCAAGTTCCGATATGATGAGCACTTTTCAGAGGCCCATCTTGACCGATTCGCCTCTGCCAGCTTTCCGGTCCATCGATTGCAGGTTCATGTCAAGCGACTGGTTCAATCGAACCACAAAGTTGGTGTTGTGAGGCAGATTGAAACGGCAGCGCTCAAGGCAGCGGGCGACAATCGAAATACCCCGTTTGTTCGGAAGCTAACGAACTTGTACACGAAAGGCACATATGTCGATGACGTGGAAGGGCTAAACAAATCTGGTGGAGCAGCTGGTTCAGGCGCACAATCTACCGGATATCTTTTGTGTATCACAGAAACAAATGCGAAAGGCTGGGGCACAGATGAGAAAGTCCAAGTCGGACTCATCGCTGTTCAGCCGGCGACAGGCGACATCATCTATGACGACTTCGAAGATGGCTTCATGAGAAGTGACATCGAAACAAGACTTCTTCACATCGCACCCGCTGAGTTTCTCATTGTTGGAGAGCTGTCGAAGGCTACCGAGAAGCTGATACAGCATCTCTCAGCTAGCAAGACAAACGTTTTTGGTGATAGGTCTCGTGTTGAGAGGGTAGAGAAACCGAAGACGATGGCTGCTCAGTCATACAGTCACATCTCCAATTTCTATGCAGACAAGATGAAGGCTTCGGACACAAACTCTGAAAAACAGTGTGCAATTCTTGACAAGGTCCACCAGCTGTCCGAGCACGTCACCATCTGTCTCTCAGCCATGATCACATACCTTAGCGAATACGGACTGGAGCACGTTTTCGATTTGACCAAGTACTTCCAACCATTCAGTGCCAGATCGTACATGTTGCTCAACGGCAACACTTTATCCAGTCTCGAAATCTATCAGAACCAGACAGATTACTCAGGCAAGGGCAGCTTGTTTTGGACAATGGATCGGACAAAAACTCGGTTTGGCCAGCGCCTCCTGAGGAAATGGGTCGGTCGACCACTGATCGACAAGAACGCTCTGGAAGAACGCATTGCTGCTGTTGAGGAGCTTAAAGAGGGCGAAACCACTGTCCGCGTCGATAAATTGAAATTTCTGCTAGGTAAAGTCAGGACCGACCTGGAGAAGGTGTTGATTCGGATGTACTACAAGAAATGCACACGTCCAGAACTTCTGGCAGCACTCCAGACCTTACTCAACATATCGACCGAGTACTCTTCCGTGAAGGAGCCGAAGGACGCTGGCTTCAACTCTTCCTTGATCAACGAGGCGATAGCTAAGATCCCAACTATCCACGAGGATGTTACTGCATTCCTCGAACGAATCAACCTCCAGGCGGCACGAGATGATGACAAATACAACTTCTTTCGAGAAGAACACGAAGCAGAGGACATCAACGATTACAAGCTCAGCATTGCATCTGTCGAAGATGACCTGAACATGCACAAGAAAGAAGCTGCAGCCAAGCTTGGCAAGAGCAAGGTTGAATATGTGATTGTTGCCGGCATTGAGTACCTGATCGAGGTCAAGAAGAAGTCACAGGAAGAGAAGAAGGTACCCGCGTCATGGGCCCAGATTTCCGCGACGAAAACCGTCGCTCGTTTCCATACCCCCGAGGTCAAGAAAATGCTGCAGGAGCGAGACCAACACAAGGAGTCTTTAGCAGCGGCATGCGATAAAGCGTACAACACTTTGTTGGAAGAAATATCGGCACAGTATCAGCGATTCCGCGATTGTGTAAACGCGCTTGCAACTCTTGACGCTCTTTTTTCTCTGGCGATTTTGGCATCGCAGCCCGGATACGTTAAGCCAACATTTACAGATGAGATCAAACTTTCCATCATTGGTGGACGACATCCCATGGTAGAACAACTCTTGCTGGACGCTTACGTCCCAAATAATCTCGCTTTGTCGCATAACGAGACTCGTGCTCTTCTCATCACTGGACCTAACATGGGCGGAAAGTCCTCATATGTTCGATCAGGTGCACTCATTGCTATCATGGGACAAATTGGGTCATATGTGCCAGCTGAGGAGGCGAACCTTGGGATGTTAGACGCCGTTTTTACGAGGATGGGTGCTTTCGACAATATGCTGAAGGGCGAGAGTACCTTCATGGTCGAGCTCAGTGAGACAGCCGACATCCTCAAGTCCGCAACACCTCGTTCCCTCATCATCCTTGACGAACTTGGCCGAGGAACAAGTACATTCGATGGTGTCGCCATTGCAGAAGCAGTACTCGATTATGTCATTCGAGAACTGAAGTCACTGACGCTCTTCATCACGCACTACCAGCATTTAGCCAGGATGCAAGCACGATTTGAGAACCATGAACTGAAGAACATACATATGCGATTTGAAGAACAAGATGGTGGGAAAGAGGTTGTGTTCTTGTATGAAGCGACTGAGGGGACAAGTCATAGGTCTTATGGGCTGAACGTTGCAAGATTGGCGAGGGTGCCGGACAGGGTCATTGATGTTGCGGCGATCAAGAGTAAGGAGCTGGAGAACACAATGGCAGCCTGTAGGCTGACCAACATGTAAGTCTTGCTCATATCCTTTCATACCTTCCCAACTCATTATATCTTAGGTCGCGTACCCTTCAGGGCATGTTCAAAGACGGTGGAGAAGAGGTTCTTGAGAGGCTTGTCGATGGTATCGAACAGTTATGATGTTGCCCCGGTTTCTTTCAGTTATGCGTGGGGCAATTCAATCTCTTGAGAAGTATTACGGTTGTAGGAGCTTCAGGTTGGGTGTATGAATATGGCGGTGGTATGAATTGAATAGCAATATCTACACCTAGTACCGTTTCTCCAAGACAAGATCCCGATTTCCCATCTTTGCAACGTCACTCTCACATCTTTGAACAGTAATGATGAATTTTTTTTCCATGGGAAATCGGAACTGCCACTCTTGGTGATGTCACCAGCCGAGGAACTTCGCAGCGCCGTTGTAGTCCAAGACGCCATCTTCCCCACGAATTTCTCAGTCAAGACGAAGGTCGGTTGCTCTTGACCACATGACCAGTTCAAGAGTAACAAGCGTCCGGAATAGGTCGGATTCATCTGATTGGTTAGGTGGTGGTCATTGCAACATTTAACCATCTCACTGGTGATTCGAATTGATTTTGGATTTGGAGGTTCTGATTTATGAGATGAACCACGTAGGTTAAACAGAGGCTGAGAAGTTTGACCTGTGTGTCGGACCGTGGCTTGTGTCATGAGAACAGAAAAACAGCTCATGAGAAACTGAGCGTTTGCAGGCATCTGCTAGGTAATCACGCAAGGGAAAGTAAACGGGCCGGGACTGTGACTCAGCATCCTTTGATGGTGTCGAGCAGCATTTAAATCACTGCCTGTATCAGCAAAACCCCACACTCAAAATTACTTCCTTATCACAAGTAGCAGACACCTTCCACAACACAACACCACAGTGTGAGACATACGCCATGGCACATCGATCACCAAATACACAGGGTAGTGCACTCCTACATGACTTTTTTCAGACTGCCTGGCGCGCTCCGCAATCCAAGCAAGATCTTCGTAAGGTCTTTTCAGGCGCGAAAGCGGTGATTTGCTTGGAACATCACGTCCGAAGATTTCAACGTAGAAGGCTGCCACATGTGAAGGGATGGATTGCAAAGGAATGACATGAACGGAAATGCCACGACGGAGACTCTAGTGGTTGTGAACCGTTCAACTACTTCGTATTGAAATGGTTAGAATCCCAAGAAGCACTCATCGATGGTTAATGGATTTAGCAGCACGATGAGAACGAACCAAGCGAGATGGACTATGAGAGCAACACGCCCTCTTATGAAAGTGATCCTGACACTGGGATAGAAATGATCAATTCGCCGAGAGTACTCCATCCTACAACAGACATATTCACAGTTTTCTCAGTGCTGAATATGGCAATGCAGGTTCACTGCTGCCGTGACTTGCGAGAACATCCGAAGCCGTGTCCTGTCTTGATGCATCGAAGACGCCGAGCTAGCGTTGATATCTCTGGTCCGCAGGCTAAAGATTTGTTGATAGAGAAGCTTGGAGATTACTACGATGATCGAGACCTAGCTGTTGACCGCAACACCCAAAGCAATGAAGAGCAGCAGCTGGATTCGAATGAGGAAGAAAGCGGGGAGCATGATCTTACCGAAGAGGAACAAGACGAAACTGGGATTGAGAACGAAGCCCAGGAAGGCGAAGAAATCGTGGGGGACCTGACGTTGAGATGACCCCGGACGATGGAGGAGTCAACCCTGCTTATGGGGGAAGCTTGGTGCTCGGGGTGAAAGGGCTTATTGAAGTATCAGGGTTTCCGCAGGTAAAAACTATTGATCTGATTGAAAGCTGGGATGGGGTGAAAATGGCCGAGAGGCAATGTGGAGTCTACTGGGTCGGAGTATGTATACTCTTTGATTCGGGCGATGCTTCAGGCGGTTCCAAGCTTGCAAGACACGCTCTGTCCGAGCCCTCCACGTGCTCTTAGCATAAAGTAGGAATAGTGCTAACGATACCACCACTTGTAGAGCCATACTGAAGAATCTACAGTAAATCGGGATGACGTGCGCACGAACTCGAGTAATGTGCCGCTCAATGTTAGCTGTATAGAGCCCGATCCTGAGTTCCGAGACAGCTGCTTGACCTATGGTGGCCGAAGCTTGCAAGACGATCAGGGGCCAGTGTATGCAATGACCGTAGGCGCGGCTCAATTCGACATGCCCAGATTCCTACAAGAGGTGGCCAATAACGCTCTACATATGCCGTTTGTGAAGGATTAACAGAGCTTCCAACTGTCTGAGTTCGATAGTCGATGAATAGCAGTCTGGAAAGAAATGTCGTGGGTTGCAATGGGCGAACTGTTGATGAGGTGCTGGTGGTGGGTCGAAGATAGAGTGGGGTGGTAATCGGCACGTGACGGTGCGTCTTTCATCCAAGCTTTCTTCAGCCGAGGTCCATCACATGTCTTGGCAATAACATGCAACTTCAAAGTTGTCCGCGAAACGACATGCTCTCGCTCCTTTTCCAACGCCCGTCCCTCCACCCAACATGTCCCCCCCCGCCCAGTTCACGTATCCATTTGCCTCCTCCCCCGACATCATCCGCTCCCACCAGAAAGATGCCTACTTCTCCGGCGTCCTCCTCGAGCAGCTCTCCACGCTTCTTCGCAAACTCCACGGCGCACGCGTCGCGCATACATACAATTCCGAGACGCGCGTTTTTGGTGAGCTACTGTACCTCGGCCTGACGACGGCGATTGGGAACCGCACGCTGGGCGAGGAATACTGCGACATCGTGCAAGTAGAGGGCCAGAATGGACGGCTACCGGCGCTGGGGAGGAGGGCTGGATACATCCTGGGGTGCATATTGGGGCCATATGCACTAGCGAGGGTACTGCCAGTGTTCCGACGGAGGATAAGAGCGAAGCTAGAAGCAAATCTACGCCGACACGCACGAGTCCAGGCCAAGAAACAGCAATCCTCGGACCACAAGCTGGACCACCCGACCCCACCGATAGGGGCCCGCATCCAGAACTACCTGCTCCAAAACCTGGATACCATAACCTCGCCCTCGCCCATCTACGCACTCTCATTGGCGACGTTCTACTTCTCGGGCTCATATTACCACCTTTCGAAACGGATATGGAACCTGAGGTACATCTTCACGCGGCAAGTGACAGACAGCGACCAGCGCGTAGGCTACGAAGTGCTCGGCGTGCTGCTCGTCCTCCAAATGACCGTTCAAGCCTACTTCCACCTCCAAACAACCATGACTCGGGACACGGCAAGTTCAGGACCACTCGGCGCTGGCACGGGCGCCACCGCCATCGTGGGTCCCGGCGTTGAGGTCTCACTCGATCCCAACGCCTACAGCACTAATAATGCACTACTGTTCGAAGCCGGGAACCCTGCCTCGGCGCCCTCGGAGCTGCAAAAGTGGACCCATACCCCTGCGTTGGAGACACCGCGATATACGCTGGCTGACGAGGGCACGATGGCCTGGATACCCGAGAACAACCGGAAATGCACATTGTGCTTGGAAGAGATGAAGGATCCAAGTGTGACGACGTGCGGACATGTGTTTTGCTGGACCTGCATATCTGACTGGGCAAGGGAGAAGCCTGAGTGTCCTCTTTGTAGACAGAATTGCCTTGTGCAGCATGTGTTACCGTTGCGCGGTTAGAAAAACATACAATTGGGTAGTGCGATATCAAATCCGAGTAGATGATACCCCGATGGCTTATACATTAGTCTCTATCGAAAACACGCAACGAACAGCGCTTGAACGCTCAACTACAGTGACTCCTCCATGCCTTTTCATATAAAACTATAACCCCCCGGGTATCAATACCCTCCCACCATCTGTATCTCACTCGAGCTCGCGCTGTGTGATCTCCCCACAGCCAACCCCTCCCTCCGCCTCTCTTCCCTCAAACTTTCCACATCCACCTCACTGATATCCTGTTCCTGTATCTTTTTGGTCCTCTCCACTGTAATCTCCGTCGTCTTCACGACCTCCATATCCTTCAGTGCAATACCCAGATCCCCGTCTTCCATCCTTGCGTACGCCGAATTGCCCATTGCATTCACCGCGCCTGCCACGGCGACGCTCTGCGTTTTCTGGTTTCGTCGCGTTGTGCCAAAAGTAACGGTGTTGCCGTTGTGGGTACGCGAGCGCGGGTCGCTGGAACTGTCGTGGATACGGCCTTGGAAGAGATCGAGGAGTTTGTTCAGGATAGAAAATTCCATCTTGAGTTTAATGCTGTAGACCATGGCTTTGAAAGTGGTTTGGAGATCGTAGAATCCTGCGTACTCGATACCCAGCAGCGCGATGTCGAGAGCGATGATGATAAGATTCACCCATACAAGGTGTGTCATGATTGTTCTTGAGTTTCGTCCCAGAATATTGCCCTCCGAGCGGAGAAGCCTTGTTGTTTTGAGGACGTAGACACCCGAGATGATGACTTCCTGGACAAAGAAGATGGTGATTTGGACTTTTTCGTAGATGGAGTAGGGATTGAAGAATGGCTCCGGGTTTTTGGAGTTGGCGCCGTAGAGGAGAACAATGATGGGAATGTGGCAGATGATAGCATCGAATATGATCATAGCGAGCACCCAGCGGAACTTCTCGATGACACTCCGGGTGAGAAGATGCAGACGTGAATATAGGACCAGGGATTGACCGGTGATCATGCATGGCCATCCGATGGCGATGAGGGTTAAGTAGAGTGTGGGTGCTTCTGTAGTCAGGTTATAGAACTTGAGGAAGAACCCAACACAGTACGGTGCAATGCCCCACGTGGCGACGAGGAGGGAGTAGAAGTAGAGACCATTGCGTCGTTTGAAAGTTGTGAAAATGACAAGTGTAAGTTCGACGACGTTGTATACTGCAACAGCAAGGAAAGCCATGATGGCTAGGGCGGTAGGATATGCTAGCACATAGCCTGCGCCAATGCCACTGTCGCGAGCCATGGTGAAGTGTATGGTATGAGGAAGGCGATTGGGGATAGGAGCAAATTGAGGGAAGATAGAAAGACAACAACTACACTAGTTCGGGGTCTAGAAGGGTTGTATGAACCACGGGGATTTACCAAAGATGTAGAACATGGGAATTTGAAAGCTAAATGTCTCATCGTAGGGACAAAGAAGATGCTCCAAAGTATATTGAGGAGGAATCTGACTCGATACGAGATGTGTAACGAATGTTGCCTGCCCAGGTGCCATGGCGATGTTGAACCGTGATAGATGCTATTTAGAAGCCCCTTCCACCACTCAAGAGAACGCCGAAGAGCAAGGTGCAAGGAAGGATCTGGGCGGATGCATTACCTTGCCGTTAATCTGTTGATCATTGGGACTGACATGCACTGATAGTCCGGGGAAGTGCGCCGATACCTTGTCCCCTGACTCGAAACAGTTGTTCAGCAGGTGGTTGTGCCGTGCTCTTGGAATGGGAGAACGACTGGAACGGGAAGTCTGTACAGATCAGAAAACGATGGAGCCGCTGGAGAGAGCAGTCTTTGACAATAATGCTATTGTCCTTCTATTTTCATTGTCTCCCGCTCAGATATAGTAAGGACCCTTCCGGTAGCGTTGGGCATGATACTTTGCGTGATCTGCGTTTGAACCAACAGTTCTGGGGGATCCAACGTAGTGGACGCGGGGAAGTCTCCGCAGCTTTTCTTCGGGTTCCATTAGTAGTCTTTGTGCCGTTTCCTGTCTCCCGTCATGCGGCCCAAGGCAGGGTCTAACTCTGTGGCTGCACCGGGGAAGGAAATCCGAGTTCCAAAGTTTAATTCTGAAATGCGTCGTTTACAGAGCCAATCAAAGGAAGACAAGTAATGAAATATCAGTGGCTGATACTTAGGCCAAGCCACAAAACCCAGCTCTGCCTGTACAAATGGCACGATTACCGTGGCGATGGGAAGTTACGCAAGCAATGGTTTGAATAATAGGATCGATATACGAGCGTCAAATGGCTGTGACTTGCAGACACCCCTAACGCCTCACTGCAACCTCCGACTTCCTCATCGGAAATGCCTCAATTTTGTCAGCCCGAGCTTCTTGTCGGAGTCGGAGCAACCACAAAGATCACAATGCGAACCCGAAGAGCCCTCATATCCAGAGCCGTCTGGTATTCCAAATGGTTCAATCTGTTCAAGGGAAGGGTGCCCTGGCATTGTCTTATCTCTCCTCAAGTACTGTCATCCTTGAGCCAATTGAATACACACGAATCAGATTCCCAATGGCGAAGACGGAGACGGTTGATCGTGTGAAGCAACGTGAGATTGAGGATCCCAAGGGTTCCATGTGTTCCCTTTCGCTCTATTCCATTTTAGGAAAGGTTGACTTTCCCTCGAGGTGTGTCCACGGGTGGACATGACTACTTCCCGTTGCTGAAGTTCGATCTCATGTAGCTGACAGTGCCATGGCCTATCGTGGCTAGCTGAATTGGGGACACAAGTCAGAGACTCTTTTCGTGAAGTAGCCAGCTCTGTTTCAGAGGGAATTCCGTTAATTTGGCAACGAAAATGCAAGACATTGGGAGGCAGCAATGACGTCTTCCAAGCGATAATCGTCCATATATACTATGGCAAAATGAACCAATGAATATTTGGAAGAAATTCGCGTAAATACACTTGACTTCTCAACACAACGTTCATTAGAAAGAAAATGCTAGAGATGAAGCGCTGATGCGTCGCGTATACATAGGGGCGACCACGAACATCGTGTGTCAGAGACGATAGAGAGCCAACGCCCAAGCGGCTTGGAAGAATCAAACTCGGCAACAAGATTAATAGAATGTTAGGGGTTGCTGTTGTGTAGCAGTGGAGAAATTATAGGGGGAGAGAATAGGATTCGTCGTCATCACTCCAGTAACTCACATTGTACCTTCCCTCCTCTTCTGCTCCCCCTTGCAGCACCTCCTGACTTCGTATGTCCTCATTCTCGTTTCCCCAGATATTATATACCCTGAAACAATGGCTCTCCACTTTCACGGGAAGATAAATACTACTTGTGACAGCAAAAGAACATATCAAAGCAAACATCCGAGTTCGTCTCGTGGTTAGGATGTCTGGCTCTCACCCAGAAGGCCGGAGTTCAATCCTCCGACTCGGGATACTCTTTTTGCTTTTCTTTTCGTCTTCTTTGGGTTGTTTGCAGATTAGAGAGGAGAACATTTGGCACCGGAGTCGTTGGGCAAGAAGTAACACGATGCAGCGAGAGAAGATTTGAGGGTTGAGTGAAGGGGCTATGGTCAGAACAAGGATACTCTGATAGATTAATGTTGCATCCAGCAGATTGTATTTGTTCTCCAGTCCAGAAACACACAACATTACAGACAGACGATGAAGAATATCGGAACGTAAACTGCCCAGATATCCAGTGTTTGGACTAAGTGCTCACCCCAAGACTTTCCCATATCTCAATCATGCTTGGCGATTGCGCTGGATAGATCAGATTGCCCATATGATAGACTTGAGCCCGAAGCTCAGCATTGAGCAAATTCTGCAAACCGACAGAGCTTATTTTGAAAGCTCCGCATTCCCTTGATATCCAACGTTAGCTGTCTTCAGCTAAGACCCATATTTTCAGGGAACGCTTTCCAGGCCCCTAGCTCTTCGCTGCGGATCAGGAACACAATTCGATTGATCAGTTTTCCTGGTGCGGTGCGGGGTCCGAAGGGATCGCGGAGGCGAAAAGTCCCCCAGGTTGAGGAGGGACCGACGATCTTGAGGATTAGGCGCTTGTAGTACACCTCCACCAGCTCAACGAAAAGCCGCTTTCCGATGAAGTCGGGATTTAGGCGGTGGATAACTTTGAAAGATTGGACGCGCGACTGTACATCTGAGATGCTGAGCCTGGAATCTAGGGAATGAATAGGCAGGAGAGCGTAGTAGACCAGGTCGCGAATTTCTCGAGGGAAATAAGCGTGGACTTGGTTGCAGAGTTCAAGGCAGAGGGCTTTCGCGTAAATCGACAGTTGATGTTGCACGTTGCTGGTAATGGATCAGTAGGTTCGTGGTTGCAGCTGGTATATGTACTGACGCTTCGCACGAGATGCGGTGTCGTCGGAAGCCCAACTGCTGTAACTTAATCTTCTCAATGGCTGCAAGCATTCGATTCATTTCTCTCGTGCTAAAATCCATCGTGTTGTTCCATTTGTCGTGTTCTCGGAGGGCACCATATCCTGGTCAGCTAGCTTCCCAGTGAACTATCCTTGGAATACTTTGATGGTACTTACAGCTCCACTTGTACCTTTTGACTTTCTAAATCCATAATGAGTGTAATATGGTAATACGACGCCCCTCGATACTGTAGTGTTGAAGCGTAGAGGGCTCGCGAAGACGATGCGTTCAAGTGTGATACAGCACGTTGCCGGTTTGGTCGATGTTGCCTTGTCCCATGTTCAAATCTGATGAGCGAATAGCAGTCGTTGATTCACCTCCTCTTTAGCTTAGGTTTCATCAATCCATAGGTTTCATCAGTCATTGGGTACTCCAAGTATACCGTCCGAGGTATTGACGCAAGAATGTGCTTCAGCCTTGCATGTCCGGCTCTTCGTCTTTGATAGATTTCAGATGGCTATCAAGGATGGTATTTCTGAGGCGGCCAATTTTCACTGGTGTGCCATGTTCAAAAGTTCTCTTGACATCAATTCCCTCGCCCCAGGATAGACATGACATCGGTGCACTGGAGATTTCCAGCTCCAGCACACAGCTCAATGGTCCTGCAGGACGTCTCATCCACTTGGAGAAGCCATCTGGTGCCCGTGGTGTTGTGGTGATGAAGGATCGGTGAGTCATTTCGTGTTCTCGGTACGTCCGATCCTCCGTGCCGACCGTCCATCCCATCCTGGAGGGTACGACAAGCTGCTCCAACCACTCCACAGCGGCTTGCACAGCGCGAGGTCACGGAATAGGAGGTTTGCACGTTACACCAATCAACAGTCTTGGTGGGTCAGGGTTTGTTTTTCAGGGGAGGCTGTATGCCGAATGTCGGGGGCTTGTTCAACGACGCTTCGGGCAGCTTGCATACCCTCGAGCCACAGGACAGGCGTTGCCTGATCAAATCAATCCATCGACGAAGCTTGTATGCACATTGAACGGACGCAGGGTGATCGACCGGTATCCGGCTACCGGAAACGCAGCGCCCGAGAGCCCAAATGGAGTTAAGGCCGGAGGAACGATGATCATGAGTATGAAAATGGAGGTTAAAGGAACACGCGATGCTGCTGTGCGGCCATCTGAAATCCCCGCCTTTGCGGCTCTCTTGCTCTTCTTCTTCTTCTTCTTCGTTTTCTTCTTCTTCTTCTTGTGCCTCTCCTGACTCCCCTTTCTCAACGTGTGGAGACGTGGCGAGTCAGACTTTGGGGAACGGCAGCTCCCGCAGTCGGACCCCCGAATGTTGTGGGGACTAGGTAAGCGCTCGCATTATATTATTGAAGGCTTGCACCTCCACCTCGATACCTACGAATTACACGGTGCGCCTTGTCGACGAAGCCCGACCACTAACAATGACAGCCTCGACTAGATTGCAGCGCCTTCATAGCCGCATCCGGCACATTGTCCAGTCACGCGCGACGCCATGGACTTGAAGGAGGAGAAGCCCGAGAAGGCGCATGGAGCAGGCCCAGACGCCGAGGCGCGATCGCCTGGGGAAGCAGCAAGAGATGACAACATCGATATCGAGAAAGCCGCCCAAAGCAATGTCGGCTCGGCGCACAGCGAGCTTACGCTGGAAGAAGGCACGTCTGCGGACAAGGACAAGGAGCAGCACGACTCCGAAGACCCCAACATTGTGGATTGGGATGGGCCAGACGACCCTCAGAATCCCATGAACTGGCCAGCAAAGAAGAAATGGGGCGTCATAGCTGTGCTTTCGCTCGTCACGCTGATCACGTGCGTTCTGCAAAATGCCCTTCCCTCTCGCTCTCACCGTCTTGGCTAACCCGTGACGGACAGTCCACTTGGCTCCTCCTTCTTCGCCCCCGGAGTTCCCCAGGTCATGAGTGCATTCCACGAGAAGTCCAATCTGCTTGCCGCTCTTGTGGTGTCCGTATACGTTCTTGGATTTGCCATTGGCCCCATCATCATCGCCCCTCTGTCCGAGCTATACGGCCGTTCGCCTGTCTACAATGGCAGCAATGTGCTCTTTGTCGTCTTCACCATCGCATGCGCCGTTAGCACAAACATGAATATGCTTATTGCATTTCGGTTCCTCGCCGGCTGCGCGGGAGCAGCCCCTCTGACCATTGGCGGAGGTACCCTCGCTGACATCATGCCGCGTGAGAAGCGCGCGGGAGCCATGGCTATCTGGGCCTTGGGACCCCTTCTTGGGCCTGTTCTCGGACCCATTTGCGGCGGCTTCCTGACGCAGGCTAAGGGCTGGCGTTGGGTGTTCTATGTACTCGCCATCTTCAGCGGGTTCTTTTCTCTCTTGCTCTTCTTCACTGCTAGGGAGACATACGCACCTGTCCTCCTCGCCCGCAAAGCCGCCCGTCTCCGCAAGGAAACCGGAAACCAGAATCTGAGAAGCATAATGGACGACAATACCCCTCCCAGGGAAGTCTTCCTGCGAAGCATCGTGCGCCCCATGAAAATGCTCTTCTTCTCCCCCATTGTCTTCCTCATGTCCCTCTACGTGGCCGTAAACTACGGCATTCTCTACCTCCTGTTCACCACCATAACCTTCGTCTTTGAGGACCAGTATCATTTCTCTGCCGGCTCCATCGGACTCTCGTTTCTTGGAACCGGAATTGGAATGTTAGCTGGCATGATGGTCCTGGGCGTCATGAGTGATAAGATTATCAAGAAGCACATGGCCAAAGGGAATGTTAAGCCGGAGCATCGACTCCCGTTCATACTCACACTACCCGGCGGCATTGCTTTACCGATTGGGATATTCGTGTACGGATGGACAGCAGACAAACACGTCCATTGGGTTGTTCCCATCATCGGGACTGCTTTCATTGGGCTGGGGAATCTGTCGAGTATGATGACTATCCAGACCTATCTAGTCGACGCGTTTACCCTTCACGCTGCGTCGGCCATTGCCGCCAATACCATCCTCCGATCCGTCTTTGGAGCCGTACTGCCACTGTGCGGACTGAGCATGTTCGACAAGTTGGGGCTAGGATGGGGCAACAGTTTGCTTGGATTTCTCAGTCTAGCGCTCATCCCCGTGCCTGTAATTTTCCGGGTATATGGGGAGAAGATAAGGACGAACCCGAAGTTTCAGGTCAAGTTCTAGTCCAACGAGAACACCTCTGTATAAATAGGCTTCATTCTCTCAGTACGCAGCATTGTAAATTACAAATTTTTCGATTCTATTGATCAGTCTAAATTCCAAACCAACTTCCACTATGTTTCAATTTTCCGAACCTAAGCCTTCTTTGCTCCTTTAACTCTCCTGGCCACCTTTCCTCCCAACCCCGCAGCCTTTCCAAATCCAAAGCTCCAACCCTTGATTCTCACACTCCATATAAAGAAATAAACAAGCGCCCAATTGCTGATGCAAAAGGCCACGAAAATGCCAAAATCGCGCCATTTGTCGTTGGCCCTGATGTTCAATGTCGACAAATAATCATCCCCACTGGAATACGGACAGTACTTGCATCCACTCGTCGCTTCTGGATTTAGTAGATACCCCGGCGCAGTGGTCAAGAAGTCTGCCGTGTACTGCGCACAAGTCTGGCCAGACGGAGTGTTGTACTGTGCGGTTTCGCTGACCAGGCATTGAACTGGTACCTCATGGAGCGTTGCAGCTAGGATGCCGCCGATCCAGTACGTAGATGGATTGACATAGTACATCCAGTATTTCCAGAAGACGCTCAGTTGTGAGTACGGACGTACAACACCGTTGAAGAGAGAGAACATGACAAAGAAGAATGGCAGAACGTTGGATATGACTGTGAAACTCGGCGCGAATGCACATACCCATTGACCCCAGGATGCAGTGAAGAGGTAGAACAGCATCGTCATGAGGAAGACGTAGCCTGCAGTCGACGAATCGGTAGGAAGACCCGTAGGATAGTACCACAGTACCCAATAAAGCACAGACGAAACGATGGCGATGGGGATCTCGGCCACGACTTGGGCCGTGGTGAATGCGAACCAGCCGTAGATACGCGAAGGCAGTTCACGGGCTTGCCAGAGCGCCATGTTTTGGTAAAATTTGGGGACTACGCCGTTGACAATGACGGGTGGGATGAGGATGATGAGGAAGGATGTGAACATGCGGTTTTGCATGTCCTGGGTTGAGTTGCCCAGTTGGTAGAAGGTGAAGCCGTTGAAGATTCCTACCAAGACTGCGACAAAGAGTTTACCGTAGAGGTAGGATGGGTCTCGCCAGTACTGGGTAAAGAGTCGCTTTGTTAACGTGGTGGTTTGGAGCCAGATGGGAGCAGCGAACTCGCGCTCTTGAACTTTGGAGCCAGGATCTGCTGCAGAAGCTAGTTTACTGCGGTCTGTCTTGATGCGCTCGATTTCTTTGATAACAGCCAAGTGGTTGTCTGATCTCTTCCATTCGTCATTCCAATTGATACGTCGGCCATCTCTACCCTTGACTGGTTTGGCAGCCGTCTCAAGGATGAATTCGGCCACATTTTTGGATGGTGGGCATTGGACACCACGATCGGCAAAGTACTTGATGACATCACCTCCATTTTCGCCCACGGGGCCGAAGTAGAAGGTATTCCCTCCTGGATTGAGAGCAAGGATCATGTCGAATTGCTGGATAAGGATGGAGGAAGGTTGGTGGATAGTGCAGACAATGGCCTGACCAGCAGCGGCGAGCTTCTTTAAGAATCGTACGATAGAGAAGGCAGAGTTGCTATCGAGTCCAGAGGTTGGTTCGTCCAAGAACAAGAGAAGAGAAGGCTTTGCTGCGAGCTCGACGCCGATGGTGAGACGCTTCTTCTGCTCGACCCCTAGACTGGAGACAAGAGCATCTTGCATATCTTCGAGTTCGAGCAGGTCAATGATCTTGTCGACATAGCCGATCTTCTCTTTCCGGGGGATATTCTTATCTTGGCGCAAGATGGCCGAGAATTCAAGGGCCTCTCTTATGGTAGCTGTGCCGTCGTGGAGATCCATTTGCTCACAGAAGCCGGTGCCTCGTTGGAAAGACTTGCCAAGCGCACTACCGTCTATCAGCATCTCGCCGGACACAATGCCCATCTTTTGGCGTTGAGAGAGAGTGTTGAGAAGAGTCGTTTTCCCAGCACCGGATGCACCCACAAGCGCTACCATGATGCCTGGCTTTGCGTAACCATTGACGCCATTGAGTAATTTTCGCTCACCCCCTTGGTAAGGTACTGTATATTCGACATCTCTCCAAGTGAAAGTACTCTCACTACTGGAGATCTGGTCCAGTGCATCCTGTTCTTCCTTTCCAGGTGCAGCAGCGCGCCTACTAGAGCCACTTTCGTTTGGACCTTGGCCTGAAACGTCTTGTTCCTCGTCAGCAGGTGACTGCTGAAGAGTCTTCTTCACTCGCTTCGATTTTGTGAAGACGAGAGCTCCACCACCGCCCGACATGAATGAGAACATCTCTGTAGCAAAACAAGTTAATAGAATGTACAGCACTGTGAAGGCGATTACCGCTACGAAGTTGCGCCAGAGATTGCTTCTTGTGTAGGTGTAGGTCGCTTCTAGGTAACGAGCCCCTGAAACGGTATGAGAGTTAACCGGAGCGCCAGGAAGAGAACACCCTTGGAACGAAGGGTCAACGTTAGGCCCCTGAGGTACCAGTTGAGATGGAGAGCATTCCATAGTTCTACCAGAGAATTCGTTGGTGATGACCGCTTCGTATGCATAGGAGATAGGGTTAACCCAGTAGAGCCACCCAAACCAGATATATTGCCCTAAAAGTTGAGGTTTCGGGACGACATATCCGGTGTAGATAATGAGCAAATTGAGAGCAAGGCCAGAGAAACGGACCGCATCATCGATGGTGGGCGACACGGAGGCAAACATGCGGTACAATGAGGTGACACAGATCGTGTTGGTATAGACGAAGAGCAGAGTTATCCAGAACTTGGAGGTCGTGATGTCCAACTCGGTCATGAAATACATCAAAATGGCTATGTATGTTAGCAAAATCCATTAGCAGTATTGACACCGCTTGGATACTTACTGAACGGTATAACCTGAATCAGTAGCAAAGGAAAGTCCTGGAAGACTCTAGCAATAACAACAGCTGAAGGTCGATAGAAGGCATAGTCTTCATGGCGTTTTACCACGGCGCGTCCTGAAACGGCTTTCATCAACTCTGAAAGTTGTAACCAACCTAGGAAGAGGATATTAAAAAAGAGGGCGCCACCCCTCGAGAAGGCGCCTGAGGTATCAAGAGATTCCCCAAAGAAGAGACTACCGACGATGAGACCATTGCTGATGATTATGAAAAATTTAGTGTATCTTTGGCCGTTAGCAGAATGCATCGTGATCGTGTTGTGGCAAACTTACAGAGTTGTTTTATCTCCCCACGTTAACCAGAATTCACGCTGTGTACAGGCCCAGACTTGACGTATGAAGCTGACTGTGAAGGGTGACTTGTTTCGCACAGTCTTGCTCTTGCTCTCCTGAACCGCTTTCTCGAATTTCTTAGCATCGATATGATCGCTCTTTTTCAAATCCTCTTCGTATTGCTCAATCTCCTGGACCACACCATGGTAGTATTCAAAACTCTTGAACGCCTTTTCGAGGTCTTCGGGAGTTTTCGGAGTGCTGACTTCGTATCCCTCCCTAAACTGCCTTTCACACGGATCCGTCACAGCAGTCAAGAAATCGGCTGTTGTTTGGCGTTCCGGGCAGTGGAAACCCAAATCGATGAAGTACTCTCTCGCTTTACTTGCGCGGCCTTCAAAGACGCATCGACCTTCATCAATAACCAACACCTTATCCATCAATTGATAAATGCCCTCTCCAGCCTGGTACAATGTGACGAACGTTGTTCGGTTGCTAATATCAGTCATAATACGCAGCGAGTTGGCGTAGTCAAGGGCAGTGGATGCATCAAGACCACGAGTAGAGTTGTCCCAACACACTACGGTCGATTTGGTGGCGAGCGTCTCGGCAATGGATACCTGTCTGTTGTTAGGCCTTGAGAAGATAGTGTTAGATAATTATACATACTCGTTTCCGTTCGCCGCCACTAACACCTCTCACATACTCATCACCGACAGGGGTGTGCTTCGTGTGAGAAATGCCAAACATCTTAAGAAGCGCCTTCAAGATTACTGGAATATCGTCCTTCTCATGCTTCTTTGTCTTGTTCATCAGAGCAAATGACAAGGTCTGCCAGACATTTAAATTGGCAAAGTGGGTGTCGTCTTCGGGGTTGTAGTTGACTTCGCCCCTGAACCTCTTCTTCTGTTTATCTGCAGGAATGCCTCCGTACGAGACTTCTCCCGTGACTCCAGCATAGCTTTCGCGGTTGTTGGCAATTGCTTTCAAGAAAGTTGAACATCCAGAACCCGGCCTCCCCAAGACGAGCATCATCTCTCCATCCTTGACGACGCCGGAGAAGTCGTGGATGAGCGTGCGCGTTTTCTGGTGGCGTTTCATTTTGAGCGCGGGTATGTAGCCGGAGATGATTTTATACAGATCTGGTCCGAAGGTTCCCAGAATCGCGTCTGGAAGGGTTCTAACGAAAGACGCTGTTGAACCAACACCAGTGACGGTCAGATTCTTCCAGACTACTCCAACTTTCTTCATCGATTCACCGCCCTCCCTCTTCTCAAAATGCCCCTCCCTCATGAAGTTCCTAAGCTCGAATGTGTCTTGCTTTTCCTCATCCCCCTCGTCGTGGTCTTCAGGCTCCGAATCTGCAATGCACTCTCGCCTCAAATTTGTCAAGCGCCGTCCTGTTTGGCGGCTCTTCCTGGTGCTCTTGCGACTAATCGTCCTTGCCAACACGTCATCGCCACGCTCGGAAGGCGCAGTTCGTGTCCTCGATAAGGATGTCAAGGTATGTCGCAAAGCCTCAAAATCCTCCATTGCCTCGCGCTGGTGAGTGCATCCCGCATCTCGTTCTCCCCATGTCCCAGAGACATCTTGATACACACCGCTCTCATTTGAATCGGAGGAAGATTTCGGCTCCTCGACTTCGTGTTGTTCCTGCTCATTATGCCAAGGGTTTCTGCTCCTATCTTCGTCTCCAGAGGAGGTGATCAAGCCAGAGCCCCACATTTTAGGAAAATATCACCAAGCGGGAGAAGGGAGCGGTAGTATTGTTTCTGAAGAATAGAAATAGCTACGTAAGGGATGAAGCACACCGGTGGGTTATGAACGACCGGCCAGATTGAGAGGGCAGCGCTCAGTGCGGAGTCGGAGTCGCAACGGGAAGAATAAGCATGGACATGGGCGAAAATATCAATGTGTATGAGTAATGCAAATGTTTACAAATATGCTATGGGGCCGCGTCGGAGGAGACGGAGTTACAGTGCAGCATTTTTTCGGCTTCTGCTTCTTCTTCTTCTTCTTGAGGCAGTCCCTCCAAGGGTCCCCCGTTCCAATTTAGCCCACTGGAGACAACTCCAAGTGGTGCAGGCAATTAGACTGACCACTCTTACCGCTGCGACTTGTTTGCGCCGGCGCATCTGCGGGAAGTTTTGAAGCATCCGGGAGGGGTGCATTGTTGAGGAAAAAAGGGTCCAAGGGAGACATGACGTGTGGTAATTGTGGTCCAGGGCGCTGCTATCTGCGATACATGATTGGTGGGGGTACGCACATCGGGAGGCCATGGCTGGTTCCGACAAGCATCGGAAGGGATGGGAGAGCCGCGATGACACCTGGGTAGGCCAAAACACCATGCTCAGCAGTCACTATCCAGCTAATGCCCAGCATCTTGGCTGCTCTTATGGAGATCCAGCTCGCAAGAGGGCAAGATATTTTCGCCCCACAAGGGCGCTGTTGAAGTTCACGGGTTACCCTAACGAGCATTGTCTAACACTACACCATATCAAAACCAGGCTCATTCTCTTTCTTAATCTGCTCCGGATCCACAACGATGATACCTTTCCCCTTAATCTCCCCACTCTTTACTAGATGGACGAGATCCTCAATACTCTTCAAACTATTGAATATATTAGTACGGACTGAAATACCATGTTCGGCAACGACATCAAGCATTCGACGCCCTCCTTCAGGAGAACAAATCAAAGACCCCTTGAGCCTGATATCTCTGAAGACGAAATCGCGGAAGGGTATCTTGACCTCATCGGGCTCCATGACAGCCGGCCAGGTCGCTCACCACAAGCGTTGCCGGCACTCCCCCCCGCATTGGTTACCTTCTTAACCTCCTCCACCACCTTCTCTCGCCCAATTATTGCATCTATCACAATATCCGCTTTGCGCTGCTTCGTCACCTCTATGACCTCATCCCTTGCATCAATGCCAATGAGATTCAGTCCGAGGGCTTTCCCAAATTGGACCCCTATGTGGCATAAACCTCCACCGCTTCCAACAATCGCGAGCCATTCAGCGGCCTTCAACTCAGACTGGAGGACACCTCGCCAAACTGTACAACCAGCGCAAGCAAGCGGGGCAGCTGTTGGGAAAGACACGCGATCCGGCAACTTGGCAGCTTGTGTGGCATCGATTGCAGCATACCCCGCAAAGAACCCATGGGTAGTGACGCCCTTTTTCCCTCCTATATACTGACAATATTGCGAGAAGTTCTCTGGTCCAAGGCAATCATTACAGCCGCAGCAAGGGTGACAGAAAATGCTAGCCATAACGCGATCGCCGATCATGACGTTCTGGACGTCGGACCCAATGGCCACGACGGTACCAGTGCCTTCGTGCGAACCTGTGCGAGGGAGTGTGTCACCAAAGAGCCCTTCCAAGACCATGAAGTCGGTATGGCAAAGGGAAGCAACGGCAGTTTTAATGAGCAAGTCGTCAGGTGCGAGGTCTTTTGGGGCGGGTACTTCGACTAGTTCATATAGTCTCTTGAGCTACTATTGCTTAGCTCGAGTGCCCCGATGGTAAGGATCACCTACCTCGACCACTTGTGCAGCAATCATCTTATCTGGGATCGTCGGAGTAGTCATTGTAGTTATTGGTCATCAATATCGCCAAGCTCTTCCGGACAGTAAGGGAGGAGTAGAAATGAAGGGCTTAAATGCTTAAACGACGCTCATACCTTCCCTAGCAGACGTGTTTTGGGGCTTGAGAATCTTGCCGCTACGGTATTAACCTTGCAGTATCTAATTATACTCTAAAAATGATTATGTGCTGTGTTTCATAACTACGGTAAGACAGTCCTCAATTCTATGAATCATGCATGTTAGGAAATCTGTCAAACAATTGGCTGTATCCGGCGCAAGGAGGGCTGACTCACATATAACCTTCGCTCCGCGCACAGGTACGAAAACGAATGGTTCAAGGCACAAAAGATCGAGAAGGACGTCTAATCCACATATCCGGGTTTTCCAGAAATCTCTTCCTAAGACCATTAGGGTGGGGTTACTCCAAGGAATTGTGACGTGGTGATACCTGCAACTCCCCGCTTACGGATAGTCCGGTGTGGATGCTCCTGGCTTAATTTTGGGAATACTCAGAGAGCGTTCAATAACCAGCTACATAGTTGATGCGGAACATCTCGGAGATGGAATGCCGTTCAGTACCTATCGCTTGGCGGGGTGTATGAGCTGCTGCACCTGAGGTCTCCCCGAGATGAAGTCTGCCGGTAGACCAGCTCTAAGGCTGAACCCTGCTTACTCTTTTCCTTCAGCTCTTCCGCAAAAGTCACAGCCTGCCTGGTTCCCACTGTCCGAGCGAGGAATAGTAGCTTCTCAATGCACCATTGCCTTAGGTCCTCTGGACATATGTCCGATATGCCCATAGAATATAACGGCCAAACCAAATGGTACATTCCTGTTGATGGCATCCGGTTGGGAAAATTACTGTCCGGAGGGTGGAGTTTGAAAGACTCATCCCGAGCATTGAAGAGATCGGAGCAGGAGGTGTCTGGACTGGCTTTATATCTTGGCGGGCTAGGGAACGGTAGTTGCCCGATGAGCTGTGGAACCGAAGCACATATCCCAGAGGCGTTCTCCCAAATGGATTTTTCTGAAGCCTTAAGTTGGGCCTCGAATTGCTCTGCACCAAGTGCGGAACGGAACTGGTCCATCCCCTTGATGAGTTGTTGACGAATAGAGGTATGAAGATGAAGCCCCACAGAGCGCAAATTGTTCCACATTTGTGCAATCCATGGGTCCATGTATATGTCGTAGGAGTTTCCGTACACGTATTGAGTAGGCTTGCCTATGTAGACAGTTTCGTACCTCCATATGTTTGGTATGAGTTGGGGCAGCTCTTGCAATTCTCGTGCCAGATCCATGGCCGCCATGACCCATTGAACAGGGTCTTCAGCTGTGTGGATACTGCTATCGATGGCGCGGTGCAAAAAGCGAACGAATTTGGTGGTGAACTCCTTCCCAGCCACACTGTAGTCTCCAACCTGGGTTATGGCTTCCCAAATCTCTCTCATGCCTACTGGGACCGGGGTCTGGCTCTCCAACGCAACTAGAAGGATCGTGCCGTAGAACTGCTGAAAAATCCGGATACCGATACTACTATGAGGCCTGCCTCGGAGTCGAATCAATGCACACGCACCTTCTGTGTGCTTTTGCCAAGCTTTCAGCGATTGTTTGCCCTGATACATGAAGCTTTCGTAGAGACCCAACATCAGCACAGCCGCCAGAGTGCTATCTTCTCTCGCTGTGTCTCTCGATTGCAGCGCTTCGTTGGTCATTCCAAGAGCGGAAACGTACTCTCCTTGGGCTTTTCTCATGATCATCTGGGATTTCTTGGAATTCGCGAGGCTTGCGAGACTCACGGCGTTGACACTGGTTTGTAGTATCTTCGAGATATTTGGTCTGCCTAGTAGGTCGAACAGATAATCATGCTGTCCTCTAAGTGCGATGGTGGGGGGGGCGACATGCTTGGAGAAAAAGAACCCGTTGGCCAAGTCCTGAAGCGAGTGCACCAACTCCAAAGGGAATTCCTGGCGGCGTAGCAAGGACTTTGAGTAAGCCGCGAGCTGCTGATCAGAGCCTGTTGTTGACGGTGGCGAGCTCTCTTCGTTTGAAGACGACGAAGACGAAGACGATGACGATGATCCATCGGGGTCCACATTCTCGAGATCCTTCTGACGATTGGACCTCTTCGTCCTTCCTTTAGAGAGCTCTTTGTACCTCATTTCTGCCTTTTGTGCGACAACATCGCTCTCGTTCCGGAACATCATGGACAGCGGATCTCGATAGCCATGACACTCCTTCTGGATCCTCATGCACTGGCTGCATGATGGCCGTTTTTGGTCGCACTAACCCAAGAGTCAACACACGCAGGCCTAGCGATCGGCCGTAAACATACTTTAACTTTCCTATCTCTGCAGTTCTTGCACCCTTTTGAGGGCTTTCCTACGTTGGGCATGATGCCTGTGTTGGAGAAGCAAACAAAGAGGGCTCGTCGTCGGGAGATGCAGGGCAGCTTCGCTCTCTCGTCATGGCATACATCGAGGACAGTTGGGTGTCTCCATATATGTAAGTATGCGATACGCGGTGCCCCCTTGGGATGATTGCCAGTGATGTGAAGGGAAGGGTGCTATGTTCAGGCTTCGCAGTCAGCGCCGTGGTGGCTGAAAAGTGGACCCACCATATAGGGCTAGCCCTAAGACGGAGCCAATCAACCGCGGTCAAAGGCTGCATGGCGATGCATCTGGCGTCTTGCAGCAGTAATTCTCCGTCGATGGGAATGCTTAAAACGAGAGCAGCTTGCGAGAGATCGCTGGGCGGCAGGATTCCTGAACTCATTTTGGGGGTTGGTTTGATTACTAACGCGTGTCGGCCAAGACGGCCGCCATATACGAGTACAAGTGTGCAAGGTGACCAACGCCCCACTGGCATTATTGGGGCCAGCGGGCCTTGATCTGACATGCCATCTGGTTCACTGACCGCCTCAAAGTTTCACCTCTCTACTCCCGTCGATATGCAGAGTGACATGACACCCAATATCCGCTGTGGACTGTCGGAACGAAAAACTGTACTTCCCCCTGTCAACCTTCCACGATCCCGATGCCTCGTCAAAGTACGCAAAGTCCTTCAAAGCAATACACAGTTCTACTGTTCTTTTGTGGCCGGGCTCCAGGAACACCTTCTTAAAGGCAACCAATGTTTTGATGGGGTGCTTTGGGGACTTCTCCGCCCTCCCCACATAGAGTTGGACAACTGTGGCCCCGGCTGTGCTGCCCGTATTACATGCGACAACGCTGGCCTTGAAGCTCCCCTGCTCCTCTTGGGCAACTTGACCATCGTCAATGCTGAAGGTAGTGTAGGATAGACCAAACCCGAAGGGAAATAAGACTTTTTCTTTGGCTAAGCGGTCGTAATGGCGGTATCCCACGAAGACCCCCTCGGCATACCTGACCTGCGGCTGATCGTCTTTCTCTACGCCCGGGAAGTTTCCGTACGCTGGGGCGTCTTCAATACGCCTAGGCCAAGAGATCGCAAGCCTACCCGAAGGATTAACATCCCCGATAAGAATATCAGCGATTGCATTGCCCGCTTCTTGCCCGGGAAACCAGGCCTGGATGACCGCTGCAACTTTGTCAAGCCAAGGCATAGCAACAGCGACCCCCGTCGAGTTGACCACGATCGTTTTAGAGTTCGCAGAGGCCACCGCATCTACGAGCTTGTCTTGTGATCCGTCTTTGGGCAAATTGAATTCCATCTGGTCTTGGCCTTCCGTCTCCCAGACTGGGGTGTGTCCCGTGAAGACGATGGCAACATCGCAGTCGCGAGCAACGTCTACGGCTTCTGAGACGAGGTCCTGATCATGGTCTTTCGCATTCATGAAGCCGAGTCTGAAACCAGGAAGGCCAGCCATGATTCCCATCTCTTCGTCTTCGCCTACTGCTGGCCGTGAACGAATGCGGATGTCGTATGATTCTCCTTTCTCGAAAGTGTACGTGAACTCCTTCTCAGGGTTCCCACCAAAAAGGAAAGCCATCCCATCAGGCGTGTTGTACTTTTGGGTGAAAACGACTTCATTGTTGATAGTGACGACTGTTGGGCCAATGCCAGAGCAAGCGAGATAATGAGACCCTGTCTCGTCTGGAACGAATGTTGACGACAGTTGAACATCTTTCCACTTCGACGAATGCTCCAACAGGGGGCTAAATACCGCTTCTGGATGTTTGTGTCTTATCTCGACTGGCTTCTCCTTGTCGCCTTGCTCGAACAGCCTCACTGTCCAGCCTCTTGTTCCCCGAAGATCCGTGCACCCTTCACCCATTGGAGCGAGTTGTCGATATGTGTGAGCTCCTTTGGCAAACCTGAACTCGACATCATCTCCAAAAGCAGTGTGCAGTCCATCCCAAGGGGAGATTCGATAATGCGCATGCAATGAAGCACTGCCACCACCGTGTATCAAGGCTTCTTTAGCCAGGCCAAGCAGGGCGATCTTTTTGCCCTTGAAATGGTCCTTTGATAGGGGAAGCACATTTTTCTCGTTCTTGAGAAGAACCATCCCTTGTCCTGCCACATTGCGAATAAGCCTCCGATGCTCTGGGTTGTCCACAGATCTTTCAGGAGGAATATCCGGATTTTCGAACCCTTTGACTTTCTCAATCAGCTCCAAGATATTCCTGGCTCGATCGCTGATTGTGGCCTCTGAGATACGTCCTGCAAATATGGCCTTTGATACAGCCTCTATTGTTCGGCGTTTGGTTGGTCCTGGCATTTCCAAATCAAGTCCCGCGTTCAACGAATCGATGGTGGAATTGGTTCCGCCCCAGTCGCTCATGACCAATCCCTTCCAACCCCACTCGCCTCGGAGGACCTTTTTTAGGAGGAAAGGGTGGGAGTCTGCGTGAGTGCCATTTATCTTATTATAGGATGTCATAACAGCCCACGGATTTGCTTCCTTAATGACAATTTCGAATGGCTTCATGTAGATTTCCCTCAAAGTACGCTCGGATATGATCTCATCGACAGTCAAACGATCGGTCTCCTGTTCGTTGGCCGCGAAATGTTTGATAGTGGCGCCAACGCCTTTCTCTTGCAGCCCTGCCACAACTTGTGCGGCTAGCTTGCCCGCAAGTAGAGGGTCCTCGGAAAAACTTTCAAAATTTCGGCCGCCAAGTGGGTGTCTATGGTTGCACATTGTGGGTCCAAGGCTTGGGGGGGGGGGGAGGGGGATTAGAAACATTCTAAACGGGAATAAACTGAACATAGATTTGACGTACAGAACTCGCGCTCCTTTGGTCATGGTCTCCTCTGCCAATGCATTGCCTATCTTCCTTGAGAGGTCCGGATCAAAGGTGGAGGCGGAGCAGACAGCAGCAGGAAAGCATGCTGCTCTTGTTCCTCCGTTGAAAACGGCTCCACGAGCACCATTGGGTCCATCAGAGGTCTATCATATCATGAGCACCCAAGACCCAAAGTCTTGATATTACATACCTTGATAGCAGGCACGCCTTTTGCCGGTATGGGGACAGTCTCCCAAAAGTCCTGTCCCGCAAGGAGTGATATCTAAGTAGTTAGTAATTGTTCCAAGCCGATCTGGACAACCTTACCTTCTCCTCCAAGGTCAATGACTCCAAAATATCCTCAACTTTCGAATCCATTGTCCGATATTCAACACTCAGAGAGAAATGCGAATCCTGGCAGATCCTCAAAAACGCAAATTAAATTCCCCCGATCAAGTACCCGAGTACTTATAGCTTTCTCCAGATTCCATCGTCTTGTCAAGCCCCGGAGACTCTTCCCGCTACTCCGCCATGTCCAACGTCTCGTGTCCCCACACTCCACAGATGACCACACGTATCATTGGTCAAGCCATTCAGCTATCGCTTTCATCGTATCAAGCGTTCCCGAAGTTTAACCACGGGGAATCTTGATTTGCTGGCCAGGTGCTGGATTGCCTCGGTCGATGTTCAGGCGATGATTCACCGGAGATAAGCCGTGGAGTGAAGGAGGGGCGCTTTCCGCCGTTCTAATTCCGGTAAAAACCGATGGAAAACTTGATGGAGAGATCGCAAGAGATGCTGAAAGTTTTCCGATGATGAGATGGACATGCAGCGGAGGAAAGATGCTTTCTGGGGGCGGTTTAACAACAGGAGCACAGATCAGTGGCGCAAGTCCACTCGCACCAAGCGCGGGTGTTAGGTCGCCCACGTGTTTTTGCGAGTTCAGGCGATGACTCTTTACATTAATCTTCCCTTCATGATGAGATTTTCCATGAGTTCTCTTCCCTAGACTACTGTCTTTACTCGCAAACTAAATCCAGTCAACATGAGTGCATCTCAGCTCGCCGACAAGCTGAACCGGCGCCATGCGCTTCAACGTCTAGAATCTCCTTCAAAGGGCTTTTCGGGCGTTATACATGTATGATAGCAAGGCAGTACCACTAAAGCGGAATCTTGGTGACTGATTGGTGCACTATAGATATTTGGGCTCTATAGTTTCTATACGTGTTTCAAATAGTGAGTTGTCTGACAAAAATTATCTTCGAGAACGAATCGCTGATGTCAAGTCTAGCTTGTTTGATAATCCTAATAAAATCGTGAGTACAGTTCCGAGATCTCCATCTGAATGGCCATAGTTCATCTTGTCAATCCTGTAGGTCTTTGACGAACATGCACTTTCTCAATTCACTCCTGATTATCATGTGAATCTCCTAACATGCATCCAGACCTACTCTTGGGCTGGCCACTTTCAATACTTGACCATCATCGGGCTCTCTCTCGCCACCATATCGTTTGTTTCAGGTCTGATCGCCGACATCACTTCCTCTCGTACGGCATTCCTTCTGAAAAACTATTTCTCTCTGGTCGCTGCTCCAATCGAAATTCTAATCAGCTTTCTGTATTGGTCGCTCCGCGCCATTGACACCTCGCTCGTGATCCCAGGGGACATGCCCATGCTTCCTGTATTCGAGGATCTATGTTTTCACCGTAAGTTTCCCCTGATTTTCTATCTCCGCACGAGTGGTCCAGAACAACAAACTCCGTCCGCTTATCCTCACTTCAACCTAGTATGCCTTCTAACACCCGCCAGTATTCCCCGCAATCTTCCTGGCCCTAGACACGCTCCTATTCAGCCCTCCATGGCCCACCACCCCCATGAATCCCTCTGCCCCACTTTTAACCCTCATATCCAGCACCAGCATCGCTTTCTTGTACTGGTTCTGGATTGAGCTTTGCTACTCACATAATGGCTTCTACCCCTATCCAATTTTCTCTTCCCTGAATACGACACAGAGGGTTGGGTTGTTTGCGTTCAGTGGTGTGTTGATGTGGGGAGTTGGGGCGGGGTTGAGAGCTATGTATGCGTGGGTTAATGGGATGGAGGCATTGGGGATTGAGCAGAAGGATGAGGGAGACAAGAGGAAGTGATGGTGAAAGGGGCAGGACTGTTCACTAGCAACGGATAGAGGAGTGTGGTTGGGTGAGAGGAAGGGGATTTAATCACAGATTATGGCTATAGACCACACTATGCTTGAAGGCGGTCTTGTGTCTCGTCTGTAGTTAAAGCGACGAAATAAGTCCCTGATTTCGAGTAAGGCGACTCACTGAATATCCTGAAATCAGGTGTGTTTCTAGTCCCAGGATTTTATGTTCAGAAACGCGCGTTCATTTTGGGCAACCACAATGAAGCGGATCTGCTGTTAGAGCAGACTACCCTGAGGCAAACCGCAAAACAAGCCTCACGATGAAAAGCCCATGAATACATGCACCACTACCTATTCATCACGGGCACGTGTATGTTTGTGAGAGAACACTGTTTTCCTCTACCAAAACACCAGTAATAAAACATGTAAACCGGGTCCGAAGTGATGCACGACAGCTCCATCATCCATTTGCACTAGCAACCATACCTGCAAAGGAAACTCCGGGACGTACAGTACATGCAGAAGGAAGAGAAGATATGACCAACTATGATGCTAACAACATCTCCTGGATGCCTGCATCGATCATGGTGTTCTTCTTCCCTGTAAAATAGATTGTAAATGAACCTTGAATCATACCCATCATATCAACTGTTGTGAGTTATTATGTTGAAACCATAGTATGCCGTTATAAGTGGGCTGTGAATCATAAACAATAAAGGAAACCACGGAAAGGGAAGTATCGACGAAAGGAACATGGAATCGTACTGTGTCTCGCTTGCAGAAACACAACGCTAGCATCAGAAATCAGAAGCGAGAGTCGTACAGTCGGGGATAGCGCAGTTGGCCAAAGTGGTTGTTCAGGTAAGCAACAACGGAAGCGAAGGAAGTCATGTGGTGAGGTTGCTAGTCGGTAGACATGCGCTGCATGAAGCCTAACCCGTAGATGGCGAAGGCGGAGCCGTCAGGGTGCGCTGATCATCAGTATCCTCATGAATTCTGTGCGGATGGTAGGCGTTGCTCATGTACATGTGATTATGATAATGGTATGCGTGCTGCTCGTGCCCGATCCCGTAGGGGTAGTTGTAGCCAGGCGGCTGTGAATGGTGATGGTCAAAGGCGGGGTGAAAGGGTGGGAGAACATTCTCCTTGTTCTCATATTGGTAGGTATCATTGTATGCCTTGTAGGGTGGGAATGCCGAGGTGGGTGTCGGCGACAATTGGTGGCGATGGTATGGGGCAGACAAATAGTTGTAACCACTTGGCTGAGAAAACGCAACGTCATCATCTTGGAAGACGTCAAAGGCACGCTTCCTTCGCTGGGTGTGCTCGCCGTAGTTGTAATCAGACTGGCCAGCTTCATCACCATACCTGCTGTTGCGAGCCATGAGCGGAAACGGTGGGGGTCGAACGAGGGGACGGCTGCGACGATTTCTGTTGACGTCTAGGTCGGCAAGCACTGGCCGTGCCAAGTGCTGTCGGGGACTTGCCCCCCTGATCGGGCTGCTCTCCTCATCGTCATAGACCGAGCCGGAGATCCTGCGCTGCTTCTTGAACGACCCTCGAGGCGTGAATATGAATTCGGCAGGTTCAACGTCCAGAGAATTAAGCTCCAATTGCTCAACCACGGAGCTGTCCTTCTTCTGGTTCCGCTTGCGTCGCATCTCAGGCGTGGCCGAGTCGAACAGATCCATCCCAGGCCAGTACACGCCCTTGAGCTTGGTGCACTCACTGACAACCATGGGGTCCTCCGTCGAGAGGCTGATTGTATCGGCGGGGTCGTCCTCGATAGCACAGGAGTCGTCTGCAGCATACTGGTGTCGGCGCCTCTCACTCGGGTCCGAGAACTCGCTGGAGGTGTCATAGTCGGGGTTGGTGAAGCTGTGGGACGTGGACCGGGAGGCCGTGGGCCAGTACTGCATGTGCGGGGCAAAGGGGCGCGGACGGTGGGCTGGAGCCGGGTGGTTTGGCAGAGGCGGAGGGGTGGGAGTGAACGAGTTCTCGATCTTGATCGACTGCTGCTCGACGAGACGTGGGTCCAGCAGGCTGCTCACGGCCACGCGGGGGCGCGCTGAGCGGGGGGCAGGAGCCTCGATGCGGGGAGCGGGGGCAGCGGGGGCAGCGGGAGGAGCCGGTCGGGCTGGTGCTGTCACGCAGAGAGTGTCAGCAGAGGGCTGTGGGCCGCACGAGGAGCCCGAGGGACGATACCAGGAGGCTTTGGCCGGTTTCGGCGCTTGTCCTTCTGGTTCATGCGGTCCGACATGAGCTCCTCGACATTCCATTCGGCATACCATCGGTCATATGACTCGATGATCCGGCGAGACGCATCCTCTGTGCCCGACCGGACTTTGACCTTGTAGTAGTTGGACAGGTGGCCCTTGCTGGCAATGTGGGTGAGCAGGTGAGATACGTCGCTGAAGTTGGGCCTCTTGGGGCAGATGTTGCAGTGCAGCGGGATGCCGTTGGCCGCCATTGCAGCACGGGGGCGATAAGGAGCGCAAGGGAGCAGAGCAGAGGTAAAGTGCTGTTGCTGGAATGCAATGGTGGTGAAGAGGAGCAAGGAGAAAGGAGCGGGGCTGGCCGGTGGAGAAGGAGAAGAGGCGGTGCAGGCAGACGCAGAGATGAAGGGGCACGGAAGCCAGCGAGATAGCAGTCACTGCTGCAACATTGTTGACACTTGATGGCACAATGGAGGGAGGGAGGCACCGATGCCGTTTTGGGCGTCTGAGAGAGAAGAGCGTAGGAAAGAAGCACACGGCGGGGAGCAAGAAGAGCTTTTGTAGCTGGCGGTTTGGGCGCGAGCCACGTGGGACTGGGCTCGGCGCACCGAAACCGGCAACACTTCGTTCTCCTCTGGCTTTGTATCTCGCGTCCCATGGAAGGAGACGCGAGGTATTAGATAGCCAGAGGGCACGGAACTGTCACGGGGCTACGCGGGGGACTTTGGACATGGTGGTCGGTCATGAATGGGATGCATTTCTATGTGCCCCCCTGTGCACGGCCTCCTGCCACTGACCTGCCCAGACAGCGCTTGGTGACGGACTTGGGCATACAACTGGAGTGAGGGAGTCAGTCTGCACTGTTGCTGTAGTTGCGGGTGTTGTACTTACTACACTGGGTCGACCTCCTCGAGGCCCGGATAATTGAGCAGACTGAGGCCGGCCAGGGCGAACACGGTGTGGAAGACGTCGACCATATCCCCCGGCCGGTCGGCAAAACCACCCCCTTCGGGATCCTATGTGCGTTCAGACACTGGGCGTGATGAAACGGTGCTCCGGATTTCATACCTGGCACTGGAGGATGAACTCGGACAGCTTGTCGCCGTCGATCCAATGCAGCTTACTCAGCATTGCAAGGCTGCTCATGACCCACCAGCTGTAGCATACATCTTCCTTCTTCTCAGGCCGGCCATTCAGCCCGCCGTTCTTGAGCTGGCGCTCGCTGAGCCACGCTCCCAGCTTGTCCTGGTTCACCAGGTCAAGCCGGCCGGCAATGGTCAACGCACCAACGCACGTGAAGATCTGGCCAGCGTGCGACTCGGCCCTGGGGCTCGTCCCGTAGCCGCCGTCAAAGTTGGCACAGGACTGGATGTATCTGACAGCCTTGTCTACATCGACCAGATGAAGGAGGCCCATCAGAGACAGTGCATTGAAGGCACCGTAGAGGAACCGCGTGTCCTGCTCACCCCACTCGTCGCCTGCAAAGGTCCCCGTCACGGGGTCCTGGAGGGCCGCGATATCTGGAAGCCATAAGCATTGTGGTATACCCGGTATCTGCAACGCGAAACAAACGCACACTGGCCAATCTTGGTGCGGCCCCCCTTGACGCGCTGCTCGAGCTCATCAAAGGCATCAAGAGTTGCCAGAATCTGGACGCCGCTGACGGTATACAACATATGGGCGTCGTGGCCCGGGGCCGCCCCAAAGCCGCCGCTCTCATGCAGGCACAAGACCACGAAGTCTATCACCTCCTGCCGCGGCAAGGCCCCAGGGTGGCCGAGCAGATGCAGCGCCGTGAGCCCCCAGTAGAGCCCATTCAACCGCAGATGCTCGGTGAGCCAGTACTCGAGCTCGTCTTTGCGCTGGCGCACTGGTCAGTTGGGATCGCGACACATGTCATGCACACATATATATATGATGTATGTATGTATGTATGTGCGATGTGGTGAGCAGGCAGACGCACGGTGTCGAGGCCCTGGATGTAGCGGACGTGGCGGTCGACGAACAGGCGCATTTCTGACGGCATGGCCGCGATGCCGGCACGTCCCGGGCCAGCCACGAGCGACATGGTGGTGGTGGTGGTGGTGGTGGTGGTGGTGCTGGGTGCGAAGGCTCAGTGCCGCCTCGCTGGGGGTTGGCGGAGTGATGTGCAGCAGATCGGCTGCTGCGGCGCTGAAACACAACGGCGCTTGGCAGCCAGGGCGCCGTGCGAGATTCCGCCGTTTCCGCCGCGAGCCTGCAAAGGGGCCGCGACCAGTATTCTGGCCGATTGGAGAAAGCGGCCCAGGTGCCAGCAGCAGGCGTGGCCGAGCGAACGACGTTAGACCCGCCAGCCGTGCAGCGAATTGGGCGGAGGCGTCCGGGTCCCTGGCAGGCCGCATTTGGAGCATCTCCCTGGCCCAAGCGCGTCGAATCCACCTCCACCGCGGCGCCGCAATTCTCTCCTCTGCAGCGCTGCCGCCGCCGAAATCCCCTGCGCACCGCACTCGACCCTCTCCACTGCCCGCCGTCCCCAGCGTGTGCACACGCTGCCTCCAGGTAACGTGCCCGCCCTCGGACGACGGCCAGCACTGCTCGCGCCGCCGCCGCCGCCGCCGCCGCCGCCGTCGACTCACTAACGCCGGCCACCAGGTCCCACACGCTCGTTCTCCCGCACTCGCACCACCATCCTCACCGCCGCAGAGCAGCGCTCCTCGCAGCATCCGCCCGCCCTGGCAGCCCCTTGCGCACTCGTCGCCTGCACCCTCGCCGGCCGCCGCCTCTTGGTCTCTCGCCGAGTCCCGCGGGCCCCTTGTCCAGCAGCAGCTGGTGAGTTGCGCGACCCGCCTTGAGACGAGCCCCTCCCTCTTTGTTTCGGCATCGTGGCAGATGCCCATGTTGTACCACCGCAGCCGGCCTCTGCACCACCGTCCTCGAGCCCGCGGCAGCCCAGCTAACAGCCTCGCAGCGCCCAGATTGGAGTCTCGTTCCGCCGCCACCCTCCCCGCCGCTCGCGCAGAGAAGCACGCTCCCAGTCGACGGCAGCACCACGCGCGCCCCTTGGCGGTTGCGAGTCGCACACGTCCTGGGACTCTTTCCAGCAGCGGCTTCGTGCATACGCGCAGCCCTCGCCGCCCTCCTGCGAAGGCTTGAGCCGACTCCTCGCCGTGGACGCATCGGTGCACGCCCGCAGACAGCACCGGGTCAGGACGAGCAGCAGCGAGATAGGGCTGTAAAGCGCCACAGTATGTGCTCCTATTCCCCAATCGTTCCAAAGTCCCCGCCGTGGTGTCCCCTTGTCTGCCTGAACATCGTGCTGACCATCATGAACAGACACCCCGATCCCCGCGACGACCATTGCTCGGCCCATGTGCCACGTCTGCTCGCTGCTCCGCAACCTCCTCATCCGCGTCGCTGTTCTGCGTGTTGTCTGCATTGCGTCGAGCCCAACCCGCTAATCCGGGGCACCTGCAGTCAAGCATTCGACATATCACCCTTTGCGAACCACGTACATTCAGACCTCCTCTTGCTTCATGATACACGCATACTGAGACTTCGTCAGCCCTGGGAGCCAACCCGCAAAACAGTCAGAAGAATGCCAAAGTCATCGTCTCTGTCACTAGCAATGCGGACAAAGGGGGGAAAGGAGATCGTCACCTCACCCTTGAGTCCGCGCACTCCTAGCTCTCCCAACCCCGCCTTCGGCAATGACACTGAGTTTGCCACGCCAACCGCTCCGTTTCACGGTGTGCCCGAATCACCAGCGTCGCCGAAGTTCCGCAAAGACTCCAAGAACATTTTCTCCAACTTCCATGCCTCGAAATCCTCATCACGCGTAGCACCATCAGACAACTCCGCCAGGCAAGTTGCCCACCAGGAGACACAGAACACGCTGTACACCAACGGTCGGGGTGGCGGCTCTACCCCAGAGTTGAACCGCCCGGTCCAAACACCCAATTCTGATGGTATGTCCTCTGCAACATGTCTTACCAATATTTCCAAGCTGACGCAAACAGATACCCGCTCAGACATGGCAGGCTTGGAGCAGCGTACGAACAGTGGTTCAGGCAAGGCGAATGATACGCCAGATACCAATAACGAATCCAAGCGTGGCGCCACAAAACCAAAAAAGCAAGGAATGCTCTCTAGATCAAGGTCGATCAAAGTTGACGAGCCGGCTGGAAGCAGAACAAAGCTGAACAAGGCACAGGCACCAAGAAATCTTGGCGAGCCGTCTCCCACGTGGAAAAATGATGGCGATTCCCTACCGCTGAAAACCGCTCCACTAGAGAAGGGACAATCGTGGCGACAAAACATTGCGTTTGGGAAGCTCAGGACGCAATCTGCAGATAGACATGACACGTCCCAACGCGAGGACGACACCATGCTGCGCAGCAGAGACAGGACAGAGCAAGGCTCTCTGACCTCAGGATCCTATAATGAGAGCCGAGGAGCGGCGTTGATGTCGAGCTTGGGATCAGGGGCACGCAAGATGGGCAAGAATCTGGATTCCGCCCGAAAAGGAGTGTTTGGGAAATTGGGACGAACCTCAAGCAACCACGACCAAGAACGCCAAATTCCAAAAGAAGCGTATCAGTTCAAAATCATCAATCTCCCGCTGATTGAGCAAACTCGCCTGACGAGAATTTCCAACCGCTTAGAGCAATCGAGGGATAAGACGGAGTTCTGGATGCCGGCATTGCCATGGAGGTGTATTGAGTAAGTTGGATGTTCTGAGATTGGCGGTATAATTGCTAATGACTCTAGTTACCTTAACATGAAAGGTTGCGAGGAAGAAGGCCTGTATCGGGTTCCAGGGGCTGCTCACACGGTGAAGTTTTATGAACAGAAGTTCGATCAAGGTAAGATAACTGACGCGATGTTCCATTTCCAGCATGCTTACGCTTCATTAGACCGCGATATCGATCTCATAGCTGACGACAACCTAAACGATCCGAATGTTATTGGCTCGCTGTTCAAGAGCTGGCTGCGCCAATTGCCGGATGAGATCTTTCCCAAAGCCATTCAGTCCCGCATCCAGCAGGAATGCCAGGGAGCCAAGGCTACACCCCAGATGCTAAAAGATGAATTGTCGAAACTACCACCGTTCAACTACTATCTGTTATTTGCAATCACCTGCCACATTAGTCTCCTCCACTCATGTTCGGAATTCAACAAGATGAACTACAATAACCTCTGCATTTGTTTCCAGCCGGCCATCAAGATCGACGCTTTCTGTTTCCAGTTTCTGATTCTCGACTGGCGCAACTGCTGGCAAGGATGCTGGACCGAGAAAGAGTTCTTGACAGGTGAGCTACAGTATTTGCAGTCCATTAACCCCCAGTACACCATGACTCCCTCCCGCAACGGCTCCACGCAGGCGTCTGGAAAGCCCAAGAGCTCCCAGTCTTCTTCGGGCTTCCTGGGCGACGCTATGCAGACATCGGCGCGAAGCCACTCGGCTGATCGCCAGTCGTCCGCCCGAGACGTGTCGGCGGACCGAAGCATCATATCTGGTCACTCTACCCCGCCAAGCACACGCGTCTTTACGCCAGAGAAGTCAAATGGGTCACGGCGAGGATATGCAGGCGAGCGAGAAGCATCGACAGATCGTGCAGCACTATCTTCGTCGGATAGCCGAGAGGCGTTCAACGCTCGGGCAGTTACAAAGCGTCCGCCACCATCGTTGAGCCCAGCACCATCCGTGGACGACGAGGACAACAGCGCGACGCCCACGCAGGCTCAGCACACTCGCTCCGACTCTGATACGCAGTTCAGGCTCGACCTGAGCAACCCGCCTGGCTCTCCATTCTCGATCAAGTTTTAGGAGGTGGTGGTTTGTCGGGCATCAATCTTCGAGGAGAAAAAAGTAATTGAGAGTTGGATTTCGGGGTCTCCATTTTTGCATGTTTGGTTTTGCGACGTTGACTATTTGGCTGTCACGATACCCGCCCGCCAGTTCTTGGGCTCGCATGGCAGCATCGTTTCACGCAGTTAGGGTTTGGGTTGGCTTAGTTACAGCGGCGGAGTTTATGGAGGGGGGGTTGGGTCTTGCATGTTCTGTGTTCTTGCATTACCTGGGCACGCTTCTCCTGTGGGAGCATGGGGAGTGGGCACCATCGGCCGGGACTCGCATTTTCGAATGGCTCGAGGTCTCGGGTGGACGTGACTTGTACGATAAAATAGCGAGGGGGCCGGTGGGGTCGCGGCTGGGACGAGAATGAATTGAAGCATGTGTCTTGCGTCTCCCATGCATGCCCCTGACGCATGCCCGCTGGGCTTGTCGTGTCCGCATGGTGGTTGGCCGCTGCGCTTGACCGCTCCCTCGCCAGGCCAGGTACGAGGGACCAGCGGCGCTTGGCGAACCCGCCTGGACGTGACGTCAGGGCAGGCGGCACAGATTGAGGCTCGCCGGCGCCTTCTGATCCTGCGCAGATCTCACACGTCTCCCACAGCGCCTGCATTCTGGCCTCTACGCGAAACTGCATCGTGAGGCCGTTGCGCCCACGCTCCTGCCGCGCAGCTTGCCCTGTGTATATAACAGATCCAGCCCCGCCAGCGCTGCCGTCTTCTCTTCCACCACACCTCTCATCCTGAGCATCATCACCATTTCTACCTTGCACGCACGCGGGGCGATCCCTTTGCACGTTTTGGCAATACTTCGCACGCCAGCCCACCGCACTACTCCAAGAAATTCCACGGCCACCTGCACCCGCCGCCATGCCAGTCGCCCAGCAGCAGGTGTATCTGCTGCCATTGACCGACGCCGGCGCCCCCGACGTGCCCGGCACCTACATCTACCTGCCGCCGCCCACGGAGCCGGCGTACGTCGTGCGCTTCCAGATCGAGGGCTGCAGCTCGATATGTCGCGAGGGCAGCCTCTGGGTGAACATCCCAGCAAAGGGCGACCCGTTCCGGCGCGACCACTACCGCGAATTCAAGTAGGCCGCGCCCCCAGGCCGCGCCCCCAGGCCCCAATCTGTGTGTGTCGCTGACCGTCTGGCCAGGCTCAAGCCCGACTTTAATGGCTTCCACGAGATTGACATCCCCATCCACGAGCCAAATGCATACTCGTTCTACACCACCTACAGGCCGCTGCCGGAATGGTCCTTCACAGACGTCGCGTCGCCCGCGCCCACACAAACGGACACGTACTTCATCGACGTGTGCCCGCGGCTGACCCTGGCAGGCCAGCAGCTGCCCGTCGAGTCGCTCAACGTCTTCTCCTGTCTGTCCAAGTTCATGGGCAGCTACCCCGCCGACTGGGACAACCACCTGCGCGGCATCAGCCAGCGAGGATACAACATGGTCCACTTCACGCCGCTGACGATACGGGGCGAGTCCAACTCGCCGTACAGCGTCTATGACCAGCTCCACTTCGACCCGGCCGCCTTTCCCCACGGAGAAGCGGACGTCGCCCGGATGGTGAAGAAGATGCAGCAGGAGTACAAGCTGCTGGCCATGACCGACGTGGTCTGGAATCACACGGCCAACAACAGCAAGTGGCTGGAGGAGCACCCCGAGGCGGGCTACAACGTCGACACGGCGCCGTGGCTGCGGGCTGCGCTCGACTTGGATACCGCCCTGCTCCAATTTGGCAAGGACCTCCACATGCTCGACCTCCCTACCACGCTCACCAGTGTCGCCGATTTGCTGAAGATCATGGATGCCTGCAAAACTCGCGTGCTCGGCGGAGTCAAGCTGTGGGAGTACTACGTCCTCGACGTGGAGCGCGATACGAACGCCGTGGTGCAGGCCTGGACAGCTGGCGAGGTATCATTCCCCGAGACTGGCTTTAGTGAAGCGGGCCTCCGCGGCCTCGATGTTGTGAAACAGTGGACGTTGAAGCAGAAGGCCGACTGGCTGGTCGAGCACGCCCTCCGTGGTGGCGATAGGATGGGCGAGAAATACCGTCGACATGTGGAGCCAAAGTATGCTGCTGCGCTTCTCGTCGCTCTCTTTGGTCGCTATGACAGCCGTACTAGCAGCACGCCGGACCAAGGAGCTGCACGCGGAGCCATTGCTAAGATGCTTGAAGAGGTCAATCTCCACTTCTACCGCGAGTACGACGGAGACGCCGCCGAGATAATGGAGCAGCTTTTCAACCGTATCAAGTATGTCCGTATTGACGAGCATGGTCCAAAGCTAGGCGAGATCAACGACTCGAGCCCGCTGATCGAGTCCTACTTTACACGTCTCCCTCTCAACGAAGTCACCAAGAAGCACAATCCGGAAGCCCTCGCCTTGGTCAACAACGGCTGGGTCTGGGCTGCGGACGCGATGAGAGACAATGCTGGGTCGAAGTCCCGCGCGTACCTGCGACGAGAGGTCATCGTTTGGGGCGACTGCGTGAAGCTTCGGTACGGAACTGGCCCAGAGGACAATCCCTATTTGTGGGACCACATGGCCAAATACACGCGCTTAATGGCCAAATACTTTCAGGGATTCCGCATTGATAACTGCCATTCGACGCCCATCCATCTTGCAGAGTACATGCTTGACCAGGCCCGTCTTGTCAATCCCAACTGCTTCGTCGTAGCGGAGCTGTTTTCGGGGTCAGAGGAGATGGATTTCAAGTTTGTGAAGCGTTTGGGCATCAGTGCTCTCATCAGAGAAGCAATGCAGGCGTGGAGCACACAAGAACTGAGTCGACTGGTGCATCGTCATGGTGGAGTTCCCATCGGAAGCTTCGAGACGGACGAGGTTCTAAACGCCGACCACTCGACAGACGTCGAAATCATCCACAGAATCAAGCGCAGTCCTGTGAATGCCCTCTTCATGGACTGTACTCACGACAACGAGACTCCTGCTCAGAAACGCGACGCCCGGGACACATTGCCGAATGCTGCCCTGGTCGCCATGTGCTCATGTGCTACTGGTAGCGTGTTCGGATACGATGAGATCTATCCTGAGCTTATCGAGCTTGTTCACGAGAAGAGACCTTACACGTCGATTAACTCTACGGGCGGACCTGTGAAGCCTGGAGCGGGAGAAAGTGGTATTGGTGGAGTCAAAAAGATCCTCAACGAAATCCATACCGAAATGGGCAGAGAGGAGTACACCGAAACATATATTCATCACGACCATGAGTATATCACGGTGCATCGCGTCAACCCTCGAACTCGGGAAGGGAAGTTTCTGATAGCGCACACTGCATTCCCTGGCTATGGCAACGGCAACGGCGGCTTTGCTCCAACCAAGTTGCCTGGGACTCGCGCAAAGCTTGTTGGCAGCTGGGTGCTCGAGGTGGACAACAGCCCCGAAACTCGCGCTGCTGTAATCGGGGACAAAGTCCTCAAGGGTCTCCCCAGTAAAACCAAGAACATACAGGGTGTTATTATCGAGACCGTTGGCGATCAAACGGTCATCAGCATCCCTGAGAAGTTCTCGCCTGGCAGTATTGCGCTTTTCGACACTTGGGTGCCCACCGCAGAACATGCCAGTGAAGGTGGTCTCGACAAGTTTGTCACAACAGGCGCACGAGCAGCGTTCAAAGATGTCCAATTGCCAGATCTCAACATTATCCTATACAGATGTGATCCCGAAGAACGAGATCTATCAGATAACAAGGATGGTGCCTATAATATCCCTGGCCATGGGCCTCTGGTGTATGCAGGGCTGCAAGGCTGGTGGAGCTGTCTCCGAGATGTGGTCAATGAGAATAATCTTGGCCATCCTCTCTGCAACCATCTTCGGGAAGGTCAATGGGCACTGGACTACTGCGTTGGACGTCTTGAGCGAGTGTCACAGAAGAAGAGATATCAACGTATTCAGGGGCCAGCTACGTGGATCAAAGAGCGTTTCGATGCAATCCGGAAACTGCCGAGCTACCTGCTGCCTCGTTATTTCGCCATAGTAATACAAACTGCGTACAACGCCGCTGTAGACCGAAATCTCGAGCTTTTCAATGAGAATGTGCGCACCGGTCAGGCGTTCCTAAAGAGATTGGCTCTTGTGAGCACTCAGTGCACAGGATACATGAACAGTGCCTCTCTTTGGCCTGACAAATACGTTCCAAGCATGGCCGCTGGATTACCTCACTTTTCCAACGACTGGGCTCGTTGCTGGGGACGCGACATTTGCATCTCTGCCCGCGGTCTTCTCCTGGGAACTGGGCGTTATAGCGATGCCAGAGAACACATTCACGCATTTGCTAGTGTCGTCAAGCATGGCATGATACCCAATTTATTGAGCGGAGGCAAGCTTCCCCGGTACAACTCTCGAGATTCTCCTTGGTGGTTCCTCCAGAACATTCAAGACTACACCAAGATTGTCCCCGACGGTCTGGACATTTTGCAAGACAAGGTTAAGCGGCGCTTCCTGCCCTACGATGATACCTGGTTCCCTCACAATGACAAGCGTGCGTACTCCAAGTCAACGACCATCGAAGATGCAATTCAAGAGATATTGCAGCGGCATGCCACCGGTCTGGACTTCCGCGAGTACAATGCTGGACCCAACCTTGACAGCCAGATGAAGTCTGAAGGATTCGACATCAAGGTCTGGGTAGACTGGAGCACTGGCCTGTTGTTTGGTGGCAACCAGTGGAACTGCGGCACGTGGATGGACAAGATGGGCGAGAGTGAGAAGGCTGGCAGTAAAGGCGTCCCCGGCACTCCTCGAGATGGCGCGGCTGTTGAGATCATCGGCATGCTTTACAGTGCGCTACGATGGGTTGACCATCTCCGCGAGGAAGGTTGTTACAAGTATGATGGTGTCACCATTGAGGGCGGCAGCAAAGCGATTTCGTTCAAGGCGTGGGCGGACAAGATCAAAGCCAATTTTGAACGCTGTTACTATATCCCGCGCACTCCGGAGGAGGATGCCAAGTACGATGTTAACTCCAAGATTGTTCACCGCCGTGGTATCTACAAGGATCTCTACCAGTCTGGCAAGGAGTATGAGGATTATCAGCTGCGCCCCAACTTCCCAGTGGCCATGACTGTGGCACCGGACCTATTCGATGACGATCACGCCCTCTATGCTCTGCAGCAGGCTGATCGCGTTTTACTCGGACCGCAGGGAATGAAGACGCTTGATCCATCTGATCTCAACTACCGCGGTTTCTACATCAACAGCGAAGACTCGACCGACTTCCACACGTCCAAGGGCAGAAACTACCACCAGGGCCCTGAATGGGTCTGGCCAACCGGGTTCTTCTGCCGAGCATTCCTGTTCTTCGATCTGAAGCGCCGCAAGACGGCAGAGGAACGGGTCGAAAGTTACCAGCAGATCACCCGGCGTTTGGCAGGCTGTATGAAGGCGATCCAAGAGAGCCCTTGGGCAGGCTTGACGGAGCTAACCCAGAAGGACGGCGCGTTCTGCGGCGACTCGTGTCCCACACAAGCCTGGTCTGCTAGCTGCATCATCGACTTATTCCAGGACGCGCGCGAGTACGAACTGGCGGAGGCCGATTCGGGCGAGTAGAACCAGTTGTGAAATGTCGATATTGGGTGTTGCAACGCTGGGTTGATGATGTCGAATCGTGGTGCGGTGGGTTGGCTTGTCAGTTGTGCATATGGAGGGCAAGACCACATGCCAGATACCATGCCTATACACAGAACAATAGATGATTTTCCTACCTGTACGCCTATGGCTTGGGCACTTGTTTTTTCTCAAGAGCTGTCGTGGTACTTGGTGCAGCACTGGTGTTCCCCCCAGGCCAGCTATCGATCGGATGTTTGGGGTGTGATGATTGCGCGTCACTAGCGTGTTTCATTTAACCCTTATTTATTCTCCGCTTGGGAACATGGGGACGGGAATCCCAACACTTGAACCTGCAGGTGGGGTGTTAGGGCCATGCTTGATCAGTTGCGGGATCAAGTCCCGTGACTACCTTGTAAGTTATATTTGGCTCCACTCCATATTCGCTTCGCTCGGTTCACTCACATCTATCAATGCTGACAGACACACTTACGCAGCCCTACCGTTCAAGATGGCTTCGCGCAAGAGGCCAGCCAACTTCAACGACGCTTCGTTCCAGGATCAACACGCGAAACAAGCGCGTGTGGCTTCCTACCATGTCTCGCGCACTGAGCAGGCCCCGGGCTCATCGCAGGCGCAGCCGTTTGTGATTCTTGACGAAGAAGAGGACGAGGATGGTAGCCAGGAGGTGCCGGATTCGTCGCAGGGAGGGTATGGCAACCGGTATGAGTTGTACGCGTCGGGCGTGACCGATGGGACTCTCATCCTCGCCAGAAGAGCACACAGCTGCCCAGACCATCTGGAGGGTTCTCAGTTACATGACGTCGTATTTGTTTTACTAGGAGCCTGTGCTATCTCAACCCTTCCAGCCCTCTCGTGTTTTGAGCACACTGGGTCAAGTGCCTCTCCAGAGCTGCAGTGCTCAGCACGCACTCCATTCAATCCTGGATTAGTATCACATTGCAACAATCTCTCATAATCCGTCAACACCTTCAAATTTACTTCACATAAACAATACGATAAGGATGGAGTCAATGAATCCGCGATATTGTGTTCAGTCTCAAGTAGCATCCTTCCTCGGCGTCATTCGTCCTAGAAGATACATGTCCTACCCAGAAGCGAACCAAAAAGCTGTCCTAGACGCCTACCATGCCGTGATCTAGCCACCCATTGTCTGTCAGAACCCCCCATTCTGTGCCATCAAACGCCAATTAATGCGGCCGAGCCTACCCCACACGCGGGTGCAGAGATCTCAAGCTTCTCCACCCACATTCCATCCCCAACATATCGTTCAAAAATCGCCACGCTCACGAGCCTGTCGCTCGGCCTCGCCCTCGTGGACAATGCGCTTGCCCAGGTACTCCGTCGTGAAGGAGCGGCTGAGAACTTCAAGATCCTGAACGACGTCCTTGCAGCAGCGGATGACGGCTTCCTTTGGCGTAATGGTGCCATCGGTGGAGACGCGCAGCTCAAACTTGGCGAACAGCGGATGCGGAACCTTGTATGCGCTGAAGAGGATCTCGGGGTACTTGTGGAGGCGCTGGGAAATCAGATTGCCGAGCGTGTGGTCTTCTTTGTTGAAGGTGAAGATGGTGGTGTTCGGCACGCCTGGAGGAGTGGCAGATGAGTACTTGTGTGGCCATGTGGGGGAAAGGCGGGGAGCAGGTGACTTACGGGTCTCGTCCTTCCACTGGAGCTTCTCCTCGCCCTCGTCCAGGAGGAACAACTCGAACCTGAGCATCCAACTGTTAGCATAACAATTCGTCCTTGTGCGGGTTTTCCAAGAGGCCTCTAACCGATCGGGCAGGTTGTCGAGTTGTGAGATTTGGCCAAAAGCGATGCTCTTTTTCGTGTTCCAGTTGTCGCGCCAAAACTCGCGGCCGACTCCCAGGTACGCGAATGGGTCGTGCTTGAATTTGACGCTCGTGTACGTCGAATCGTCAACGGGCACAGCGTAAAGGTCGTCGTTCGGTGCCATCCTTGCGGTCGCGATGGTGTCTGGGTAGCGGGCTGTGGTGGTGGACGGCGAGATGGGCGGGCGGGGCTGTCTAAACACAGCATTGCGGCGGGGTTCATCCGTTGCCGGGCAGCCAGGGTGAAGCCGTGAAAGTGGTGCGGCGCGTGGAGTCGCCTTCTATCGTGAAGGGCTTCTCGCCAAGGCCCGTCACCTTCACGGCCATTCCAGCAGCCCCGTGAAAGCGAAGCACAAGAGAAGGCAAAGGCGAACAAGCGAGAGGCACAGAGCTAACACGTACCTATCTGGAGCGTTCATCTTGAATGAGGGGGTCCTGACTTCGGTAATATCAAAGCTCAATGAAGAGTTGAATGGGCGAAGTGGTGGCGGCGGGCGTCTTGCGCAAACCTCTGTGGGTACTAGGAATGATGCAGGATATTCTATTAAACACGATTTCTCAAGCTCTCCTTTCGCGGCCTTCGACTTCGTGGGGCGGGGTGCAGATGGTGGTGGCTTAGAGAAGCAGAGAGGTGTGAAGCGGAGGTGAAGTGTGAACTCCGCAACCTTGGATGTTCTTTGTTCGCGCCTCACCGCCTGCCTGATTTGGTGCCGAGTCACGAATGCATCCCCCTTCACAATCGACTGCACGTCAAACAACGACTCGAATACTTCTATTGTACTCACATCTTACTTAACAAAATCGCAAACAAATCTCAATTTATTCACAAGGAAACTACAATTACACAACCTGTCTGCTTCCTAGCCCATATCCATTCTCTACAAGACTCGACCAGCGACTGATGCCTGACTCTTGTCCTTCGTCTCCACCTTCCTCAGCCCTTTACCAGACACAATCTGGCTTAAAAGCGCACCGCGATTGGGAGGGCCGCCAGCGGGTAGATTTGGCATGGGGGGTGGAGGGGGAACACCTCCCATAGGGGGCGGCGGAGGACCTGGAGGTGGTGGAGGGGCACCTTGACTTGGCATGGGAGGTGGTGGTGGAATGCCTGCTGGGGGAGATGAGACGGCCGGGCTTTCCGCACGAGGGCTCTTGTTGTCCATAGACGACAAGGGACGTGGTGGTGCCATTGTCCCGAAGAGGATAGAAGCTAGTTGTTTGGCGCCTCCCTGAGGGCCATCGTCTTCATCTGAGGATGAGTCGTCGGAATCAACGACTGACCAGTCATCTTCTTCAGGTCGTGCCCTAGAACGTCCAGTGGGGGCTGGCGCCTCGATGGTCGGCGTCTTGGAGCTCTCTTGGGTCAAGCGATGGAAAGGATTAGTCGATACTTCGCTATTATTGCTGGGCATGGGTGGGGGAGTGGGCGCTGACTCCTGGTTTGACATCGCCATTTTCTTGAGGAAAGGATTCTTCGTTTCCGTGTCCCCGAGGCCTGGATGAGGGCTCGTAATCGAAGACGATGGCGGGCTGGCGATTGAAGGAGGCGTGCTGCTCTGGCGTTGGAGGGTGGAACTTGAAGGCATTGAGGGAGCAGCTGATGGTGGAACATCACGAGGCAACTCCTGACTGGCAGACGGTGTGGTTTCTTGCGGAGTAATGTTCTGGGGGCCATCGTCATCGGACGAATCGTCGTCATCATCAAGGCTCTCCAACTGGAGCTGAAGCTGCCGTTCACGCTCTCGTGCAGCCTCGATCTCCGCACGCCGAGCAGCAAGCTTGGCCTCCTTCTCTTTGGCCTCACGCTGAGCAGCTTGCTTCCGGCGTTTCTCTTCTTGTTTCTGGACTTTTCCAAGCTTGACTTGTTCTTCCAAGGCACGAAGGCGGGCTTGAGCAGCCTCACGTTCCCTTTCAAGCTCTTCTTCCTGGCGCTTCTCGTCGTCCCTGGGGTTTGATTAGATTTCAAAAGAGTAGGTCAGGGGTATATACGTACTCCATGCGCATACGCTCGGCTTCTTGAGCCTCTTGCTGCTCGCGGAGTGCTCTCTCGGCAGCCTCATTCTCCACTCTCTTGGCATCTGCCTCAGCTTGTCGTGTGTCATGCTGGGATGCCTCTGCTTTGTTCTTGCGCGACGCTGGGGGAGGAGGTGCCTTCTTGCCACTGACCTTACCAATAACTGGAGGAGCGGTAGATTCGTCTGCAAGCCGTCTCTGCCTCTCTTCTTCACGACGAGCATCTTCTTCTTCGGCTTTGCGAAGCTTCTCCTCGCGCTCCTTCTTCTCACGTTCCTGGCGTTGCTGGGTTGTCTCGCCAGCCTTAGGCGGTGGGCGAATACCCAATGCAGCGAGCCTTTCGGCCATGCGCTGCTCGGCCTGCTGCTTGATGAAAGCTGCACGTTCCTCTGGCGTCTTGTAGGAGGCATATGAGCCACCTGGAGTGGAGGTTACCGAAGGTCGAGGAGTAGGTTCTGCGCTTGGCCCCGGGCTTTCAAATCTAGAGGAAGCTGATGGTCTGTCGTTCTCTTCTGCACGTGAAGAAGTGCGCTGACTCCCGCGTGGATTGTCATCCCGACGAACTCGAGCTGAGCGGCTGCTTCGCTGGAGATCAAAGATAAAGTCCTTAATCTCGTCCTCCACGCCCAAGCCATCTTCCCATCTCCGCCGCTCATGTTCACTAGTGCTATCGTGGCCACCCTCTTTCAAGCTCGCTTCGAGGCCCCTGGCGTATTCATTCACACTCTCTTCCACATCCCGAATCAAGCGCTCATTACTTTCCTTCTCCGATCGAATGCGAGAATTCTCCTTTTCAAGACGCTCGGCAGCCGCCCCAGTGTCATCACCTGCAGGAATAGGCTTGCCGGTGAGCGCAGCAGAACGAGCCTGCATCATAGCTTTAGCACGAGCCTTCAAACGATCGGACTCTGTAATCGAACCACCTGGACCTGTGCCCACAATGGCCGAAGCAGCTCCAGGGTTCGCCTTAGCATCCTTCAGTCTAAATAACTCCAGCTGAGCATCAGCAATCTCCCGCTCTGTTCGGCGAACAGTTGAAGCCAGTTCAGGGACCCGATCCGTCAAGGCTTGCAGTTGGCGCTTGAGTGTTCGGCGTTCGGCGTCAGAGTCGTTGGTTCGGAAAGCGGCATTGGGATGAGCATCAATATCCTCCTGAAGTCTTCGAATGCGTCGATAAAGCTCGTCGGCCTCGCGTCTATCTCTACGGTCAAGCGCATCCTCTTCATCAACTTTGTTTTCGTCGCGGATGTCCATAGCGTCAAGAAGAATTTGTTTCTCTTTCACAGCTTTCCGGAGTTGATCCAGGGAAAGATCATCCGACCGTTCTGATCCCGGAGAAGAGGGCGTTGCTGGAGAAGGCGAGCGGCCTCCAGCTCCCAATCTGTGCCTAGCGCTAGAGCGGTAACCCGTTTGCTCATCATTATTTCGATAGACTGTAGCATCTTTACGACCATCCGTCTGGGGACTGCCAGATCGGAAAGAGTGTGATTTGAGGTAACTGACCCCGGTCCTCTGGGGTTGTAAGAACGCCCCTGAATTCTTCCTGTCTTCCGCATCACGGGACAACAAAGACTTCATCGTGCCAATAGAAGCGTTCAAGTTGCGTGTAGATGGCGGGATCAGCTCCGCTGGAAGTCGGGCAGGTATAGGGTAATTGTTCAGTTTTCGGTAGATTAGATGCATCGCAACAGCGAACTCGTCCAGGTTCAGACGCCCACGATCTGAAGAGTCTGCCAGTGTCCAGACGCGTTCAAGATCAGGCTTTGGAAGTCCACTCTGGCCGAAGATTTCAATGGCCTGAGAGCCGGTGATGTAGCCTTTTCCGAGGCCATCCCAGGCCCTAAAGGTATCATCGTACAGCTTCTTCTCGCCCTTGGTGATAGCCCATGGGATAGTAGCATTTCCAGTCAGCCCAGAAGTGTTGTAATTTCCCCCTTCACGTCCGGTCTGGGGCATCATGCGCTGGGCCAGAGCTTCAATGTTAGGAAGTCCTGTGGCTGGAGTGTTCACAAGACCCCATTGACCGGGCACACCAGTGGGTTGAGCGTTCAACGGTGCCATTCCAGTAGGGTTAGGGGCTAAGCTAGACCCATAACCAGTAGGCATGGGCGGCATAGGAGGTCGCGGGCCTGTATAGCCGCCCGGAGCTTGTCCAAAGCCTGTGACCTGTGACTGAAGGCCTGTGGGTTGAGAACCGAATCCAGGAGGTTGCTGGCCGAACCCGGTGGGCTGAGACACCAGCGAGTTTAACAGCGCACTGTTACTGGGCTGGGGCTGGGGCTGCTGAATGGTCGGAACCTGCTGAGAGCTCTCAAACTTGGGGGCGTTGCTGGATGGCGCAGGACGGCTCGACGGCTCATCCGGGATGCCGAAAGAGATGATGTCTACCATGCTGGATACCTCGTTCTTGACACGTTCAGGGAGGGCGCTCGGAAGGTCCTTCCCAGTGAGCTTGAGGTTGCACAGGTACATGGCGAGAGCGAACTCGGGGAAGAGTAGTTGACCGGATTTGGTAGTGTCAGACAACGTCCTACACGGTTAGCTTCTAGCTGTAGACGTTCTGTCACGGGACCTACCAGATATCCGAGAGGGCATCTCCAGGCAACCTCGACCTCATGAGGAGGTCTCGCGCCTGGTCTCCAGACAGGGCCTGAGCTGTGCCCACGGCTGACTTGAAGAGCTGCTCAAACTTGGCCTGGTCCTGCGCGGTGATGAAGGACAGCCGGATGTTGGGGATCTTGTTCGACGGTTTCGCGGGGGGTGGAGGGGGGACCACGGCCGCAGCCCCTCTGAACGAGTCGGCCATCTGCGCCGAAGTCATGCCCGTGGGCTGGGGCATCTGCTGCGGGGCGGCAGGCGGCTGCTGGGGCGGCGCGCCGGTCTGGAAGGGCTGCTGTTGCGCAGCTTGCTGGAACGTCTGGGCTTGCTGACCCGGATAGCCCGTGAACTGCGGCTGCTGCTGTTGCGGTTGCTGCTGCGGTTGCGCCGGGAAGCCAGTGAACTGGGACTGCACGGGAGCTGCCCCGAAGCCGGTGGGCTGAGGCCCCAATTGTCCCTGGAAGCCGCCGGGCTGCTGCTGGAACGACGGCTGCTGCTGGCCATACTGGGGCTGCCCAGGCCGGGCGCTGTTGCCGGCGCCCAAGTACGAGTTCGACCCGGAGAACATGGCCGGTTCGGTGTCGCGAGCTTAGCAGACGGGGGAAACGGCACGCATCGATTGCGGGGTGGTAGAAATGGGGGAACGAGGACGAGGGCGTGGGCGTGGGTGTGGGTGTGGGTGTGGGTGTGGGTGTGGGTGTGGACGGGGGGTGAGGTTGGCTGGCCCGAGTGTGCTGTGCGTCGCGAGAGCTCCAAACACCCGCTAGATTCGTCATCTCCATTCATTGGTGGCTTGTGCGCAACGCAACCCCGACCTCAGACCTTGGCTCGAGCATTCACCCCAGCAGCTTCATCGACCATGTCGGGCGAGCAGAACGGAGCCACCGGCGAGGTGCACCAGGAGCCCGATTTCGCCCAAGTAGGTTGTGCACCAGTCTCCACGCTCGCCATGCGCCGCCCACTCATCCCGTCCCAGGCATTCAAAGACCTCGCCAAGGGCGAACGCGCAGCCGCAGCGCTGGAGAGCCATCTCGACAAGCTGGAACGGCAGATTGAAGACCTGTTGGCCAAGGCGGACGAGGACGAGCAGAAGATGAAGTCCAACCCGGCAGGAGAACAGCCCGCGTCCGCTGAAGAGAACAAGGGTGCATCATGAGCTCCATCTGGGGCAGCGGAGACGCAGGCATTCATAAACACTATCGACCACTGTCACACTTTTAGAGGCTGGAAGGTTTGGGCACGCTATGGAATATATCCCCGAGGCACATACATGGGCCCGCGCAATCTCCAACTGCATCAGTCACAACACTACTAGATCCCCCCAATCGTCGAAGGCTTCATCTTCGAGCCAACCACTTTGAAGATTGCCTCCAGATTGAAACCCCCATTTGCATCCTTCTCCACTACTCCAACCTCCGTGATAATGCCATCAATAAGCGCCGCAGGGGTGACGTCGAACGCTGGGTTCCAGACACCAATGCCATTAGCAGCGATGCTCACTGTTTCGACGACGGCCAAGTCCAGATTCACACCATCATGTCTGGGCCCCTTGATCAGGGTGACCTCGCGCCCGGGTCTCTCTTCGATGACAATGTCGGCTCCAGACTTGGTCCTCAGGTCAATCGTGGTGCGCGGAGCGGCGACGAGAAACTTGACGCCGTGATACTTGGCCAGGATGGCCAGTGAGTATGTTCCGATCTTATTTGCAGTGTCACCATTCGCTGCAACTCTGTCTGCACCAACGACAATACCAGCAATGTTCTCTGTCGGGCCTCTCAATTGCAACAGCGCTGCTGCCATGGAGTCTGTAACGAGCGTGGCCGGAATCTGGTCGTGAACCAACTCGAATGCCGTCAACCTTGACCCTTGGTTATATGGCCTGGTCTCAGAACAGAAGGCATGCTTCAGTGATCCTCGCGAGTGCAGTGATCGTATCACGCCGAGAGCCGTGCCATATCCAGCAGTTGCCAGAGACCTAATACGTTCAGCAGCAGCGCGAATACTCTGCAAAGCTATCCCTCTTACCCAGTATTGCAGTGTGTAAGCATGCTGACCTGGCCCTTTTGTCCCGCTGTGGTGTTCTTCACTATCCATTCCGCACCGTATGCCCCGATGCTCTGGTTATCCGACACATCATCCTCAAGCATCTGCTCAGCACCTAGTACATATGCCTCCCTGACCGACTCTCCATTTGCACCCTCCTTAGAGACAGCATCTTCGACAGTCTTGGTCAGCTTTCTTGCGGCATCCGCGAGGTTGACTGCTGTCGGTCGGCTCGTGACCAAGTAGTCGAGTTTCTCCAGCAGAAAAGTCTTGACCTCTGCAGCGGCAGGTGAGAGCTTCATATTGACCAACTCCACGGCCAGTGCTAGAGCAGCTACAATAGCAATTGCAGGTGCTCCTCGCGTCCGCATCTCCTTAATGGCATGCCATGCATCAGTACTGGAGTAGATGTGATCGTATTCCTCAGCATGGGGCAATTTAAGCTGATCCAGGATTTCCAGCTGGCCTCGAGTGTACTTGATCGCCTGAAGCACCATTTTCGACGAGTTGTGAGTTGTGTATGTTTACCGTGAGGTAGGGAAAAAGGTTCACGCAGATCACAGCTGCCCGCTGACGCCACAACACGTGCAACAAACGAGAGCAACGGCAGCAGGGATTTAAGCGAGGAGTGAGGGGTCTACCACGTGCACGCAGCTTGAACCTTAACTGCCCAGCACTTGGCGTTGGTGTCTCTTGTGCACCGCATCGCATCGCATCGCATGGAGATTCAAACTTAGGGATCAACATAAAGCTATCAAACGCAATCCTTGTTGCCTCTTCGGATCCCAAGGCGGCCGTATGGTCTGAACCGTGGCAGCAAAGCTTGAATCTTCCTCCCAGAGATGCACAACACTGACATCACGAACATGCGTCCCTGCCCCAAGAAGACTGTTGAGCTACAAGACACCTGCGCTCTGTCCGCAGTGTCTCAGATCAGCTGTTCGCCAGCCCACTTCTCATCATCCCTTCTTTTCATATGCATGCCCTTCACCTCACAAATCGCCAAGATTTGCCCTCTATTGATTCCACGACACACGAAGAGCGTACGCCACGTCGAATCCCAAGCTCAGCATGCCTGCGACTCTTCCTGCTCATAATTCTCCTCGCCATATTCCGCGCTTGGGCTTTGGCGTCTATCAGTCATCCACGTCCATCCACTTTTGCCTTAGCGCATTTCGCTCTTCCTACCACCACATTAATACTACCCAATCCTGCTCCAACGAAGGCTCAGTTGGTCGCCATACGAGAATCCAAAGTTCCGAGCTCCGAGCTCTTTGTCGCCCTCGAGATCCTCTACGCTGGCGTGGATGTGGATATAACATACAAGATCATCAAAGAAGGCGTGCAGCGATTGACCGGCGAGAATGAATACATGGACCTTTTCTCTATCCATAGTCCGAATGGAGGCAAGGAAAACAGAAGGCTCATATGGGAAGTGTTAGAGAAGGCGAAAGAGGAGGGAATAATCAGAAATACTGGCGTCTAGCAACTACGGGATACAGCATATTGAGGAGATGAGAGCATTTGCGACAACGTGGCTGCCGGTAGTGAACCAGATCAAGGTATTTTCGATGCACTCACAGGCGCTTGACTGGAGGTGGCAGGTTCTAACGCCCATACATATGCATCCTTGGTGTCAACAACGCGGAATTGTAGAATACTGTAAAACTAACGACATCACTATTGAGGCCTATTGCCCTGACGCTCCGAGCAAGAAAGCGCACGACAAGACATTACAATGTGTCGCTGAGAAGCACACAAGAACCCCGAGCCAAGTCCTTGTACGATGGAGTTTGCACAAGGGATATGTTTCTCTTCCCAAAAGCGATGATGCAATTGAGGTTGTGACTAATGCCCAAGTGTTCGACTTCAACCTGGATGAAGAGGATATGGCAGTGTTGGATAGTCTGGATCAGGGGAACAAGGGCGCCATGGTACGAGCTGTTGAGAACTAAAAGGAGGTATGTAAACATCGTTCATCAGGCAGCATTGGGCCATTGTGCAACTGTCATGAACCGTCCAATAGACTATATTGATATTGAATTCCATGGTGATTGTGTCGAAGACACGTGCACGTTTAGTTAGACTCGGGATAGTCAAATGAAGACTAATCCAGTGAAATTGCAGAAAGCGATTGTACGTCACTCAGCTTGAATGTTTGATCTCGCAAGTTTCAATACTGACGAGTGTTCACCTAGTTTATTAGATTTAACCCGGCATCAAACTTCTACTTAACTTCTATTGGAGTACATTCACAGCAACTCAAACGGAGGATTTCGCGATGAACTATTCACATACCTGCAAATTCACATACCTGTAGCAGCTGTCCATTGTTACGTGGTACTCTTTGCTATGAGTGGTTTGTCGCATCCCACTGCACTGCCTGGAAACACAACACCGAGTTTCTACCGCTTTTCCTCCGATCTCGGTCTTCTACCCCCCCACTTGGCAAAATGCTTGCCCGACGGTTGAATGACTCCACTACCCCTTCGTTAGAAGAAGACTCGCGGCTATTACAAGGAGAAGTGTTGTCTGGCCTCTTCTAGGTTGGCTAACGATATGTCTCAAATATTACGGCTTTTTATCTATCGAACATCAAAGGTTGTGTAGTGTAGCGGTTATCACTCCGGATTCTGATCTCACCAATCGGTTTCTATCTATCACCTTCCGGCAACCCCGGTTCGAGTAAGTCATTACTTAATTGTATTGAAGCCCATGAATTTATCTAATTCATATCAGTTCCGGGCACGACCTTATCAGTCAAATTTATTTTTTTTGCTCCTTTTTTGACTTGCACAACAGAGCTTTGGGTACCATTATTCTCTCTTTATTATGGCGAGCTTCAGAAGCAACAGCTTTGTTTCACCTATTATTTTGTATCAAAATCTGTTCCCATCTTAGTGTTGTTCGGGGCGATATGTTGTACCATGAATATTCAGGTAACATGAGATTTGACAACCCATGTGCATCGCTCTACTTGCTTACTTCGTCGCTTTCTTTTGTCCCAATTCTAATTTTCTCCAACATATCCTAAAGATGGTATTTGAAATCTGGCCTCTTGTCGCCCATCATCACAATTTCCTCCTGAGTCTTCCCTTCGGCCCACACATCCCGATCTCCTTTTTCCCTCTTCTTATTCTCCCTCGCCAACAACATCCTCATCATAATACTCCCCCCAAGCAAAAATGTGATCATGTAAGCCAACACCACAGAGTGGCCGGGCTTGTATCTGGGCCTATCTCTTCCACGATAAATGTTCGATGACACAACGCCGTTGAGATTGCCCCATCCAATCACGAAGCCGAGTGTTACGCCGCGTTTGTAGACGCCCTCGACATTGTTGGCCGCCCAGGAGATGGTGTTTGAGATGGTAGGATAGATGCCGACAGCGCCGAAAAAGGTACCTGCGTATTGGACATGGGGGTTACTGGATCCGAGAAGCATGCTGAATCCCATAATTCCAAAGAGTGAGATGAAGATATTGCAGAGACCTCGTTGATGTGTTCGATCTGCTATCCAACCAATCGATACCGTAGCGATCGCTGCTGCTGCGTACGGCGGTACGCTGAGAAGATTGGCAGTAGTGGACTTGTAGCCGAGTTGAGCGATGATAGACGGTAAGAATAGTGAGAACGCATAAAGTGCTCCGTCCGCACCCATGTAGATGACGGCAAAACACCAGGTCTTCCAATCTTTGACCGAACTCCAGAAATACGACATCTTGAAGTCTTCGTGGCTGGCTGAAGACTGCTGATCAGCCATCAACCGCCTGATAACCCTTGCTCTATCATCAGGTGTCAAGAACTTTGCCTCGTCGGGGAAGTCATGCACCATCCAGTATGACGCTACGCCCACCAGAAGCGTTGCGAGTCCCTCGAGAATAAAGATCCACGCCCAGCCAGGCTTGCCGCCTACACCACCCATCTTAGCAATGGCAGCAGCGAGAAGACCACCAAAGGAACCGGCAAGCGCGGCAGCAGAGAAGAATACCGCGGCTCTGATGCCAAACTCGGAACGTTTGTACCAGCAGGAAAGTAGGTAATTTACGCCCGGAAATAATCCAGCTTCTGCCACGCCGAGCCACCACCGCTGGGATATGTTAATGAAGAAGGAGTGTTAGAAACTACAAGGAGAACTTACGGCAGCCATGAGTCCGGAAAAGTTATGCACCAGACCCATACAGGTCATGCAAATCCCCCCTACGCAACAGGTTAACAAAACCCTCATGCAACATTCTTGCGTCCTGTTTCAGCACTTACACAAAATCATGATGATCGGCAAAAATACACTCGGCCGCATTTTCTTCAGCAAGACATTTGTCAGCGGCTCAAAAAGCGCATAGCTCACGAAAAATATGGAAAGTGTAGCGTTGTATTGGCCATCCGTCATTCTCAGATCCTCTTGGAGACCGTCGATCTTCGCATTGCCGATATTGGTGCGGTCGAGGAAGGATATAAGATAGAGGAATGATAGCCAAGGGATCAAGTTGATGTCGAGTTTGCGAACGAGTTTACGGTCCTAGCATGCTATCAGTGTTGACGTTTTACCGAGACATGTTGAGAGAGGACAACGTACATGTTCAGCGCATTCCTCGTCACTCAACCCAGCATCTGGATTGGCAACATCATCGGCGACGGCGTAGAAGTTGGGAATTTGGGCTGTATCTGAAATCTTTTCATCCAAAGAGTTTTTGTCGATACTTCGATCCCCATGTTCCAGTGCAGTTGCCATTCTCACGGATCTTCTGGCTCTCTTTCTCTTTTCCAGGCGGAAGTCCTATATCTGAGAGACTTTGAGTGTGGGTATTCGAGGTAGAAGACTTGTGATGGCGGTGACAGCATCAGTGAATTGAATAAGTTAAAGGCCATTTAAATAGGTGCTCCTCTCTCAACCCCTCGGTCTAAGCCAACCCGATAGTCCCTCAAAACATAGCTGTCAACCAGCGATAGCGATGATCTCACCCGCTTATCTCCCTCATCACAACCATATCCGCCAATCAGAACTCCTTCCCAGCCACAAATTCACAACATCAAGCCATCTCCATCATCCCTTCCGCCGCTGTCGTGCGTTCATCAGCATACCCAAGGGTTTCATCAAGTTTTTTCGGGAGACGTCATGCCGTTGATGGAGGATAAGCAACTAAGCGGGGGAGGCGAAACTCGGCTTCATTGCAGAGGCCAATGAGAGAGAAGGAATTGTGACAAGAGGTTGAAGCTAAGCTTCGACAAGGTAATTGATGGGCGGGAAGCTCAAATGTGGACCACGTGCGGACCTCGTGATGTGCAAGGTAAACCGGGGTAACGGATGGAGTATGTGGGGAGAGGTTGGGGGTTAGGTTCGGGCGATGGGATTCGCGGCAGGGAAAATCTGCGACTATAGCAGATGCGAGAGGAAAATCAAAGTCTAGGTTTTTTTTTTGGAAGAGATATGATAGTTATAGACCAAGATATCGTTTCTCTTCGAGAGATATGAGAGGAGCGAGCGAGGGGGTTTCTCCTGTTGTTACACGAGCTATCTGTAGGGTGAGTTGGAAACTTCCAACTCCCTACTGATATGAGTTTGCGTTGTTTGATGGTTCGTCTCGTTCTAGCTTACATTCGCTGGTGCTAAACGCCATCGGGAAGCTGTGTCGCTCTATCGAATAGCGCGTTCTATATCTTGACTTCCTTCGGAATGGCCAGTATCTGATCAGACTGGCCTTCGTGTTTCTCTTCCCCGTCCACTTCCGTCTTCTTCTCGTGTGTACTGTCATCCTTTTCTATCACTGCTCCTTCATCAGCTACTTTGAGCTCATTCTCTTCTTCGACTGCTCTATGAAACTCATTTGCTTCCTTTCTTTCCGGGATGATGCCATACACTCCTGCCCGTTTCCTGAAATAAGCCAAAGCGAAAGAACTCAACAAATTCGCGAGAGCGAAGGCAATCATGGCCTGGAACTGCCTGCGGTAGCTGCTTCCAAATATATGGCGAGTCTGCTCTCGAATATCGGTAGGAAACGCTGCGACATGGGCGATGGATTCGTTTACATCAGCGATCTGCTCAGGCGTCAAGATGGATGGCAGCTTCGAGTTAAGGGTCGAGTGGTGAAGAGCGCTGCAGATTGCAACACCAACACATCCGCCCAATGTCCGGAGCATGTTTAGTGTTCCCGTGCCAATAGAAACATCCTTCTCTGCAACGCTTGACGCCAATAGCATGTAGTACGGAGGTGCACCGAGGCCCAGACCGAAGCCCGTGATAATCTGATAGCCGTAGGTTGCTGCAGAGATTGCTGAACCAGTGGGTAGACTGCTTATGAGACCGACTCCAATACTGACGCAGGTCGCTGCGACCATGACCGCAACTTCTGCTGTGATGAATTTACCAATAGCCAAACCGGCGGTCATAGAGCCAACAGGTGTGAGAAGAGTGAGTGGGAGGAGCAGGATACCGGCCCGTTCGGCACTAGTATTGTTGACTCCCTGAAAGCGTTGAGGGAGCTGTATAATAGAAACGTAAAAAGGCACTCCGGCAAAAAATTGTGACCTATGTCATGGAAGTTAGTTAAAACAATGAGATTGAACCTTATGGACTCACAAGAGGAGAAATGCAACCTCTGGACGTTGGACAAAATGGACAGGGAATATGGGGTTCTTGCTGGTCTTGATCGAAATCCAGGCTTCATACACTCCAAATAGTATCAAACCTGCGAGACCAGCCGTGAGGGTTCCGATAATGATTCCACCATTCCATCCGTATTCTAAGCGAGCGCCACCCTCCTGAAGTGCGAATAAGAGCGGGATCGGCCAACAAATTGACAAGATGCCGCCGATACCATCGAAGCCTTGAAACCGTTCTTTCTGAGATCGTTTATCGAGAGAAGCAGGAAATGAAAAGAACAGCAGAATCGATGCTGCGGCGACTATCGGCCCACTGTACGACGTTAGCCATGATGATGGTCGCTTGCAGATCAACGCACTTGATAAAAAATATCCATCTCCACGTAGTGTGGTCCACTATGACTCCGCCCAAGATTGGGCCGAGTAAATTTGCTAGGGCGAATACAGACGAGATGATTCCGGAGTAGAAGCCCATTTTTTCTGGTGTTATCAGTTTCATGATAGCAACAAACACGAGTGAGTATTGTCCAGATCCTCCAATTCCTTGAAGGGCACGGAAGACGATCCTGCAAATGTCAATCTTAAGACATGTTCCGTTGGTTTAAATCACGTACAGTTGATTCATGCTTTGAGCTCCACCGCATGCCATGGAAAATATCAAGAAGATAATATTGGAAGCAAGTAATGCGGCTTTAAGACCCCAGATATCGCTGAGTCTCGCCAATATCATCAAGAAAGCTATGCAATTGTTAAAGAATTTGAGATGTTGTGAATTACGGAAACCCACAATTGTATGTCAACAGATATGCTGTAACAAGCCATGTTGACGCTCCCAAAGCCTTGAAATCGCTCGAGATTTTGACCAAGCCGGTAGAAATAATAGTCCCGTCAAGTGCTGACATGAAAATTGAAAGCCAAAGCCTATCAAATGTCAATAATGTATCCAACATCCTACGGTGGTACAACACGCAGCATCATACATACCCAGCGATGATAAAATGGAGCCTCATCGGACTCACATTTGACACTACCGCTGGTGCCTTGCGATCACCACTTTCCCCATTTTCGTCCGCTCGGGACTTATCAATTGCAGTCTCAGCCATTGGGTTGTTTGGTATACTATCTCGTCGTCATCGTGAAGAGTCAGGTTGCAAGGTCAAAACGGCGACCTGGAAAACGAAGAGGGGAGGAATATCGGCGCCTGCGAGCCCCGACTTTACGTCCGTAGACGCCATATAATCGCCTGATCGGATGAATAGGTGCCCAGCCCCCAGCGAAATATTGCCTCGGCTCCTTTCTTACCGAAACGTCTTGGGATGCAAGGATGTTTGGTGAGCACGTGACCTCTTTAGCTCGTTAAATATCTGTCTCGAAGGTTAATCAAAAGGCATTCGAGAGCTTTGATATAACTAGCGGATTCGACACAGATGAATAGTTGTGAGAACAATGCTACTGGAATGACGGGAATTGTACCTAGGGGTAGTCAAGAAGGAAATAACACTGAGGAGCTCGAGAGCTCAAACAAGCCCGAACTGGCTCGGAAGAGCTATTCGAGAATGAGAGAGCAGGGCCGACCAGGTAAGAATGACACTCTTCTAGCTTTCTGATATGGAGTTGTGCTCTGGAGATAAAAAGACATAGTATCGTAATTCATTTCAGCTATATTCAAATCAGATGGGTATAACGCACTGATCAAATGAAAAACATGCCCATTTCTTTTTTACAGCCCTGTGTCGTGTGTCTAAACGAAGTTTCTGTGCATGATGGGCTCGTTAAACATTTCCAAAACTGCACATCGGGTTGATAGGGGTACAACATGGGCTGCTGCCCGATACCTGCTGCAAGTGCTGTAGACTTGCACCTTCAAGATAATAGAAGACGGATCGACCTAACCCACAAATTCTCGCGTTCGTTCACCAGTGTCGGGCCGCACAGTTGTTATTGTCGATGGCCTGCTATGTGTCAACGATATCGACCCCGATAAATCCTCGATATACGCCCTTGAATCCTGGGGAGATGGTCCTGAGTCGGGTTTTGGTGTTGCCTTGTGTCGTGAGCCCTGGGATACCTTGCGTTTGAAGGCCAGAAAGGCATTGATCAATGGTCTACTGATTGGGAGGAAAGGAAGACAAGCACTGATGATGGCGAGCATGGGTTCAGCGAAGATCGTTAATACGGCAAAGAAGGAGCCCACTGTGATTTTGATCAGCATTGTTTGATGGCTTTGGGTCCACTTTGCCTCACCACCAAAATCCGCGTAATCAAGTGAGACTGACAAAGCTGCTCTGGCCGTGCTAGCAATGCAAGCGAGAGATCCAAACATAAAAGCCGCGAATACTAAGGGTGTTTCCATTCTACTAAGATTCAGCGTCCACAGGGGTACAATTGGAACCAGCAGTATCATCCAGTCAATGATCGCATTGGAGATCGTTGTTCCCCAGAGCCATTTGTTGAGCGAAAAGCATTTTCCTTTAACCCATGGCCGATACGCTTTGTATATTGGTGAACACTGGAAGAGAAACGGGATGAACGATGCAATGCTCCAGCAAACGCAAATGACCATGAGGATTATGGTTACGCGACGGGACCATTGGATATGACCAAATATTCGTTTATACGACAGAAGAATCGATACTTTGATAAGAGTGACGTGAATGCTGTAGAAAAGGTCTGGAAAGTAGTAACACTAAAGTAGGTTTAGCAATCGCGCACATATTTTTGCCGCTGCGGAACGAAATATATGGACAAGTGAGGTCTCGAGTGTGCCTTTCAGAAGGTTGGGTGCCTCCGACGCTGCTGTGGAGGGTTTGGCGGACAATGGAAAGGCCGGGGTCGACAACATACTCTGAATAGCCATGTCAGCTGGTCAAACGTGAGGTCAGCCCCTGGTATGCCTTGGCCGCCGATGGTTGCAACTGCTTAAGGTGAGATACAGTCGGGCTCTGACCAGGTCCATGTTGACTGACATATATATCCCCAGAAGTTCTGGAAATACAACAAGACGAGTGCTGACAGCAGAAGCCAATCGTCAGAACCCAAGAACCCTCTACTTTGTCGTCTTCGGAGCCGGAAGAAAACAGCGATGGTGGAGAGGGCGGTCAGAATGGATAGAATGATGATTGTACGCGCACCAACAATTGTTACAGCCATGGGCAGATGTCAAAATAGAGTGAACGCTGGAGTGGAACTTCGGTAGACGACCCAGCTGAAGGGGTCGACCGATAAGTGTATCGTTTTGAGGACCAGGCGTTCCCTTGCCAGGCCCCGGAGAATACCGCTGGACGTTGGCCAGCTCGAAGGTGTGGGCTTGGGTCCCCAATGCTAGCGCGGATCGCATCCAGTAGGACGGCTCAAAGGCTGTGGCCGAATCGATAACGGTAGTTCTGGCATTTGCCGACCCAAACAGAGTTCTGTGGCGATTCTCGTACGGTTGGGTGTGCACAGGATTGGTAAATAAGGTTTGGGATCCTCGCGATGCATCAACCGCGATCAGGAACAGGAAACTGAGCTGAAACACAAACAAAGGGTTTCGGATATACACTCTGAGCTTGACTTGACTTGGGCCAGGAAGATGCGAGGACTGATGTCTGTACACACAGGCCGAGCAACACTCGGCGGTCTCCCGACTCCAGGAGGATGTTGATGTTGCAATACCACGTGTCTGGGAGGGCGGACTTGGGAGCGACGTCTGGACGACGCATCGCGTCTATGTCTTCATGAACCTTGAATAACAGAGTTTCCAGGCTGTCGGTCAAGACAGGCACTAGAATGCTGGTGAATGCTGAATGAGTGCCTAGCTATTTCGAGATCCCTGCAGCCAGGGCGTGGACCACTGCAGCACACTTCCCCGCCAGCCGCCAGCCGCCAGCCGCCAGCCGCCGAGCACCAAACCTTGGCCCTGTGGGGAGGCGGGACGCGTCTCATGGCTCTGGACATGGTCAGCACCACCATCGCCAGGACCGACCTCATGCTGGCGAATTCCGTTCTCCAGCGCCCACGGCAACCATGATAGCATAGGAGCACTACCGCATCCGCCCGTTCATCGCGTAGAGCCATGTTCTCTCGCTGGTCGAAACCAACGGAGCCACAGTCCATGGTCACGGACGTGGAAAACGGCACCAACGATGCCATCTCGTCGCCGCCAGACGCACACCCCCTCTCTCCAGGGGGGCGCCCATATAATGTCTCCCGTGAAGATGCACACAAGCCTTCATGGCGAGCGGCGCAGTGCGCAGAGCTATGGCGCAAGATGCCTCCCCCCATCGCCCACAGGTTGCGCCTTGTCGGCAATTGGACGAAAGGACCCAACCCCCCCCGGGTCTACCACATAAGACCCGTGTTCGAGTCTGTGCAGACGTTTCCCATGCGCATCCTGTCTCGTGTGCCCAAGGCGGCGCGCGCTCTTCTCCTCGTCGCAGCATTCGCCCTCTGGGTTGCCGTGTTCGTGGCCATCATATCTGATTTTGGTCTGCCGAAGGATGTAGGCGGCGTCGGGCGGCCTGTGAGGCTGTCGTGTATCGCCCGACTATGGTATGTACATACATACATAGCATGCCACTCGCAGCCACCTTTGACTGATCCCGTCCACAGGCCAGACTCCCCCAGTTGCGGACTCGACGGGAGGAATTGTCTTCCGTTTGATGGATCCAGCTTTGCCTTTAGCTGCCCAGCCGACTGTGCACGCGTAAAAGTCCTGAATCCTCGAACCATCGGCGACGAACAAATCATATATCGGCCCCTGGTGGTTGGCGGCACTCCGAATGCATCCCAGGCCGACGAGCTGTTCTATCGAGGAGATTCCTTCATTTGCGGAGCGGCGATTCATGCAGGAGTGATACGCAACAAAGGTGGAGGTTGTGGAGTGCTGTCGCTCGCTGGAGAACGTGCTGGGTTTGGTTCAGCTGCAAGAAACGGAATCTTGAGTGTTGGGTTTGACTCCATTTTCCCACTGTCTTTCAACTTTAATCGAGAGAAGAGGGTAGCCGCATCTTCCAGCAAGTGCCGAGACCCCCGATGGAAGCTCCTTATTCTCTCCGCCATCTTCACTGTCCTCTTCTCGTTCTTCACTTACACTCCTGTCCTCTTCTTCGTTCCCATCTTTATCATCACGTATTTCCAGGTCGCCCTCGCATCCGACCCGCCACCGTATTACGATTACCCCTCTGCTGTCTCTACGGCCATTGGAAGTTTCCTTCCTGCAGCTTTTATCGCCGTGTTACTCTATCGCTTTGTTATTCGCAACACTTTGCGGAATTTAAAAGCACAAGTCGAAAAGACCGTTTTGTGGGTTGGCGGCATCTGGGCCGGAGCCTTGAGCAATGTTACTCTAGACATGATCCCGATTCAGCGTCTCACGCCACATGATCTCAACCAGCAACCTGGGGCCATCACTGCACTGGTTTTCATTGTTCTTGCTCTCGTGGGCATTGCATTATATCAAGCCTGGTGTTTCCGAAACGAAGGGAGACTGCCTCGCTACCTTGGCTTGTACGCTATACTTGGCATTTCGTTGCTTGTAATGCTAGCTATTCCCGGACTAGACTTACGGATACACCACTACGTGCTCGGCCTTCTTTTGTTACCTGGTACAGCTCTCCAGACACGGCCAAGCCTTTTGTATCAAGGTCTTCTGGTTGGTCTGTTCATCAACGGAATTGCTAGATGGGGCTTCGCATCGGTCCTCCAAACAGAGGCAGCGCTACGTGGTGATGGTCAGCTGGGAAGGGGAGTACCAAGCATTCTGGAACCCGCCATAAATGCTTCAAACATCACCTTCACCTGGAACACACTGATTCGTGGCTACGACGGTGTGAGTGTTCTTGTCAATGATGTCGAGCGATTCCGCGGCTTTCACAAGGACGGCGATAGCTCATTCACATGGACGAAACTCGCTACCAACTACCCAGACTACTTTAGATTCGGGTTTGTAAATTATTTACCCTTTGGCGGGGTCACATATAGCGATTTTACAAGAGCTGGGGTCTGGCACCCAAATGGAACTTGGACAGGTATTCCTCCCGGAGTCGGTTGAGGTGGCTATGCCGAGCTATCTTCAATTCATATTTAAGCACATTTGTCTTGGACTAGTATAATACATCTTTCTGTTTTGGTTGGTATCACAACACGTTTCACCCCCGGCGGAACGCGTATTTTTGAGCTCAAGGGAGACGGATATGTCAAAGTACGTCTTTCTACGTGTAACAAGCTTAGGTTTTTTGCATCAACACCTGGCTTACATTTTATTGGCAGTGGAAAGGTGTTGTATTACATCGCGCCAGAAACTTTCCACGTTGAACAGCGACTAACACCACCAAAACCCACTTGTTTGGTTTCTGAGGACGGAGAGTTTTGGGGAGATGAATTTCTGTGACCACACAGAATTGCGACTGAATTCAACAACGAGGATATGGAGTCCTAAACGAATGCTGGATCCCCACGTTCTATCAATAGAATGGGGTACACGCGTCCAAAAAATTTATGCTCTGCAACGAGAATAGCGAGGCAGCAGTGTTTGCCCTTGATCGCATTTGGTTCGTGTTCTTCCAACACAAAGAGCCGAACGTTACTCCGTGTGGTTTTCTGAAACGAAGTTGATTGTCGCTGGGTTTGCCGGAGGGGGGTTGACAATCCTCGAAGAACAGCGTGCGTGTCCATTAATTCCCTGGGTAAAGACAAGAAATCTCATCGTTTATGCGGTCGGCAAGGACCGAGAAACGACGTCTCCCAACGTCGGCCGAATCGAAGCGTGATGGGAAACCTGCAGCGCTCGTGGGTTCGATGTGACCAAAAATAGAAATATCCAGTGGCGTGTGGCGTGGTTGTGGCTGGGGGGTTTCTTTCGCAAGGCTGGATGCAGCCATCCGGTCTCGTCCCGGCCACCCCACCCACCTCAAAGCAGCGTTGCGCAACTTGTTGAGTGGCCCTCGGCGAAGCATTCCGGTAAATGGAGTGGGTGGAGTGTCGCAAGTTGTGGGTCTCTGTGGTGTGTACGGCAGGAGGTTGGTGCTTGGCTCGGACTGGGGCTGGTACGGAGGCGATAGATGGCCAGCGAAGGTGATTATAAGAGCCTGGAAGAGCCGCAGAGGTAGGTCTTGTATTCCCACCAAGTATCTCCAAAAGTACAAAGCTGTGTATCACCAAGCTTTCATCTTTACATCCATTCGCTCTTCACCTCTCGACGCTTCCAACCCACGTTGCTCATCACCCATCACACCTGAATAATCCACACACCTTTCGCTCACACATCCACACTTTGAGCCAAAACCAGCCACCATGCAGTTCTCAATCATTTCCATCGTTGCTGCACTCGCCGCCACCGCCACCGCTTCCTATGTCCCATCGTACAACTCTACCACAGTAGCACCGTTCGCGACTGGAACTGGCTCACCCACAGGCACTGGAATTCCCAGCGCCACTGTCCCAGTTCCCACGAGCACATCCACCACGCCACCATTTGATGGTGCAGGCTCGAGCAATGTTGCTGGATCGGCTATCGCACTGATCGTTGCTGGAGGTGTTGCGCTGGTAAGCTTTTATCCCGTACCACCACAGATGCACATGCTGACAGATTTCTAGTTGTTCTAACCGCTCTACCAACACGTTCACACATGTCTTATTTCAATATCAACTTCGGCTTTCAGATTCGCGTTATGGAGTCTGACAAAGACTCTGGAGTTTAGCAAGCACGGCTGCATTGCAGAGGTGTACAGGGGTCACATGATTAGGATTGGGAATGATATTCTAGACATATCTATTGTAATACCGCGCAGGAGAGAGTATGGACTTCATCCTGGAATTTGGAATTTGGAATTTGGGGCAAAGACAGGGCGGGTGGCATCGCTGAAAACATGCCAACGGAGAAGCTAGATGCAGGATCCAGCTAGGTCTCTGCCTACTTGGTGCAGAGATCGAAAGATAGTAATCAATTCTAAACACTTAATATGGATTTGACAGGCAAAGGGGACGAATCTTGGTTTGAAGTGAGGGCCAGAAGAGGTTTCCGATGTTGAAATGTGTATCGAAGATGTGAGGTTCACCAGCACCCACCACTTAGACTTCCTATTTGAGATACGCGTCATGCACGCGACGCCAAGCCGAAGTTTGGAGCACCACCGCTCCAGCCGCGTCGACTGCACACCACGGCCACCACGGCCACCACGGCCACCACGATTCACACTCTGCCTCTCCTCACACGCAGAATGGCCGACTCTGGGGGAGTTGTTCTTACAGGCGCACCTTTGTAAGTCTGCACTCTGCCACGCCCACGCCGCCCCCGCCCCCCGCCCCCCCCTCCCCAACACACACCAACACGTGCGCAGCGAAGAGGCGCCGTATCTGCCCTCGCGGAACGCGTCCGCGTACAAGCCGCTGCACACCTTCGACCTGCCCAAGGGCGCCGACAAACACTACGGGCAGCAGTTTGCAGACATGTACTTTCTGCGGCTGGCCGAGTTGAAGACACACGTCAAGCAAAAGGCGGAGGAGGCGTGGAGCGACTTCACGCTGGGCGAGGAGCAGGCCCAATATGTCGACCGCGTGCTCGACGTGCGCCAGGGCCAGCTGTGCTGGGTCGTGGGCACCGTGTACATGGAGATGGGCCTCAAGCCCAATGTCCTCGACGACATTGCGAAAGAGGTGCGTCCGCTGCCCCTCGCGCAGTGCGGCATCTGAGGCTCACGCAACCAGCACTGGATAGCAGCGCCGCCGCCGCGCGAGACGTACATGTCCGCCGGGGGCCAGGACGAGATGATGCTCGAGGACGAGTCTGGACGGCTGCGCGTCATAGGAGACGGCCTGCGGTCACAATACGTCACGGGCTGCATCCTGGCCGCGCTGGGCACCGAGCAGGCCGACGGCACATTTCAGGTCATCGCCACGCAGTATGCCGATCTGCCGCGCCAGCCCCAGCGCTGGGAGCGCGACGACTCGCAGCTCGTCGAATCGCAGCAGCCCCCCGCAAAGCGCGCCACGGCGGGCAAGCTGGCCATCGTCTCGGGCCTGGAGATCGCCGGCACCGCAGACGACCATCTCAGCCTGGACCTCCTGATGGAGTATCTCACCGGCGAAGCGGGCGGGCCGCCAGACCAGTTCCAGCGCAGCAGCATCACACGGCTGGTTGTCGCCGGAAACAGTCTGGCACATGCCAGTCCCATTCTGTCGCGCGAAGACTTCATGGCCAAGAAGAGCGGGAAGAAGCACTACGGCTACGACGCGTCGGCGTACAATGCCTCGCCCTCGGAGCACCTCGACCTCTTCTTCTCGGAAATTCTTCCCTCCCTGCCGATTACCCTGCTCCCCGGACCCTCGGACCCGGCGAACGTTGCGCTTCCGCAACAGCCCCTCCACCCGGCCCTGTTTCCGCAGAGCAGACAATATGCGAACCCGCCTGTGAAGAGCAACGAATCGCGACAAGGGCTGGACAGCGTCACGAATCCGTGGGAAGGCGACATTGAAGGCTGGCGGATTCTCGGCACCGGTGGGCAGACGGTCGAGGACCTGCTCAAGTACGTGGAGGAGGTCGACAGCATCGAGGTCATGGAGATGATGCTGCGGTGGCGGTGTATCGCCCCGACAGCACCAGACACTCTTTGTAAGCTTTTGCACTCTGCTCTCCCAATACGTCTCCAGGACCCTGTCTAACTGTGTCACAGGGTGCTACCCCTTCCAAGACGACGACCCCCTCATGGTCCGCGACTGCCCCCACATCTACTTTGCAGGCAACCAGCGCTCCTTCCAAACAAAGGTCATCGCAGGCCCGGTGGATCAGAAAGTCCTTCTTATATCCGTCCCCAAGTTCAGCCAGAGCAAGATGCTGGTGTTGCTGGATCTGGAGACACTGGAGGTCGAGACTGTGGACTTTAGCGTTGTGCAGCCGGGAGGACAGGCATAGTGGGAGCTGTTTGGCACGACTTGCGGGATGACATGGTTGAATGAGTGGCACCATGGAGATGTACAATGATACCCATTTGTGCGCGGATTCGGTTTCATGAGAGCGATGTTTTATCGCAGGGCTTCGCCAGAGTGACGAAAGCAAGGACGAGCACCGTGCTTCGACATCCAGGGAGGTCGAAGCTACTGCATGGCTCTTCGTGTTACACAATACCTCAAAATTACTGATCCAGTGATCACGCGATACCTGCGCGTTCAGTGCCACACGCCCCTGACTTCGCGACCGTGTGCTGTCCGTCGTACGAACATCATCCCATGAACGCCTTTTCCACATGCCAGGAAGAAAAATCAATATTGGCAAAGGGTTTACACGACCCATTGACGTGAACTGTGCGTCTGTTTTGCTCAAAATTTTCATTACTGCATCTCCGTCCATTATTAGCTAATTAGTATTGTGTGAAAAGTCTACAGCAGCCTGGCAGCAGGTAGCTCATGACCCCACTACCGGCGTGTCTCGAAGGTGATATCACATCACGCTCATCATATCCCCGTCCAATCCCTATATGCACAAAACCTCACCACTGCACAACGCGCCCCAACCGCAAAGTGTGCCCAAACCTTACAGCCCCTTTTCTCTCCTTTCCCACTCCACCGTGGCGGGAGACAGCGGCCTCGAGAACAGACTCGAATAGTCTGTACCCACAACCTCTCTGCTTCCGCCTGGATTCTTCATCTTGAACTCGCGCACAAACGCACTCAGAATGGTCTGCAATTGCAAGTAGGCGAATTGCTCGCCGATGCACCTGTGTCTTCCAGCTCCAAACGGTAGGTAGGGCGAGTTCGTGCCCTTTGAAACGATGCCCCAACCATAATCGATCTTCTCCTCGTCGGCCTTGTCTTCGAAGTTGTGTGCGCCAGCGTCCCAGCGGTGCGGTTCCCATTCCGAGGGGTTGACAAAGTGCTCAGACATCTGGGCAGAGACGCCCGGGGAAGAGAGCACAACGTGCGAGGCCGGGATGGTGTAGTTTGTTCCCTCGACCACCAGGGGCTGCTTGACCTTGCGCATGATGGAATGGATGGGGGCGTGGAGGCGGAGCGTCTCCTTTACAACTTGGGAGTGGAGGGGCAGCCTGGCGAGATCGTCGTGGGTGAGCGGTGGGAGGTCTGCACCAAGCACCGTCTTCTGCTCCCGGTAGAGCTCTTCGATAATCTCGGGCTTGGAAGCGAGACGGATGAGGATCCAGGCGATGGTGGAGGACGACGAGTGCTGGCCAGCCATGAGCAGGGCGATCATGATGCCCGCAATCTCGTGCTCGGGGACGGGGGTGCCGTCCTTGTACTTGCAGTCCATCAGGTGCCATATCATGTCGTGCGAGTCCTTCTTCACAGTGCCAGCCCGCCTCTTGCGGACAATGTCCGAGTAGAGCTGGATCATGGTCTCGCGCGCATTGTCGCGGGCGCGGTTGTGGGGGAGGGGCACCCATGAGAGCATAAAGTTGAGCGGCGAGAAGCCCATGTCGAGGTCGTGGTAGAGCTCCGCGAAGCGCGAGTCAAACGAGTTGCGCACCTCCTCGCCCTGCAGCGAGCGCGAGGCCGTGTAGATGGTGAGCTCGGCCATGACCTTGGGCACGTTGAAGCTGCCCGTCGGGCCCTTGAAGTCCTTGTGGCGCTTGAAGAAGTCCTCGACCTCGCGGGTGATGAGCGTCACATACGAGCGCAGCGCCTCCTGCGTCAGGCCAAACTTGACAAACTTCTTCTGCTCCATGAGCTTCGAGTTGGGGCAGTCGTACACGACGTCCTTGCCGAAGACGGGCGTCGTGAGCGGGCTGTAGATCTCCTCGGCGTTGACGTCGCGGATCTTGCCATTGAGGATGAAGTTGTTGCCCTTGGTGTCGAGGCACACGGTCGTCTTCTTGCCCAGCAGGATAAAGGTGAAGACGTTGCCGTACTTGGCCTTGTTGCGGAAGAAGAAGCCGTACGGGTCCATGCCATAGGTGATGGTGTTGCCGATGATGGGGATCCAGTGGAAGACGACGGGCGGCTCGTTGGGGTTCTTGAAGAGCAATTGGGAGAAGACATTGAGCACAATGGCGAGCACGACAAAGGAGGCAAGCCCGGCCGCGAGCAGGACGGGGAGCGACGCCGTCGACGCAAAGGCGGCGACGGGGCCGAGGGTTTCGGCGAGAAAGCCCATGGTGCAGCCGGCAGACGTCGCGCAGGAGAAGGGAGGGGAGAAGAGCGTCGAGGAGCGGGCGCCGTGTGGTGGTGGAAAAGAAGAGCGCACGCCAACATAATAAATTTCCCACGACGGCAGCGGTCAACACGGCGCTTGGGCCAATCCGCGCTGCAGGCACGGCCGCATCCCTGAACGCCCCCGTCTGGGCTCCACTACGCGCTTGGCAGGGCCGGCTCGCGCCTCTCCGTGGAAGCCCATAATCACCCCATGGTCAAGTGACGACGCAATACGCACACTCCGCCACTGCCTACACCGCTCGCGAATGGCCCGTCGGTCATCACACATTTGCTGCCAGCACCATTGGGACGTTGACGGTGAATTCCGTGCTTTCTAAGAGGTGCGGCTAATCCATGGGGACAGGAGTCCTCCCCAGCTAGCAGAAGCACGTCCAGCACCATGAAGAGATGCTGGATGCCACTATCCCATTAGGCCATGTCTTGCGCCCAGAAAGCTCCATTAGACGGCCACGAACTGCGTGTAACTCCGCCAACCATGATCCCCCCAATACGCCGGCCAGATGACGAAGAAATGCACTCAGATCCCCCATGGCTTCCTTCCAAGACGCAACCCTCTCTCCTACTTGGGTGCTGCGGCTGCGACCAGCTCAGAGTCACCGACGTAGCGCGACCCATCGACTGTGTCGTAAAGCGGCTCGTCCCCTTTACCGCCCATCTCAATAAACTCCCTGGCGTCTCTGTTAGCTGCAGGCGTCTCCTCCTTCTGTATGCCTGCTTTCTTGGTGTGTGCCGGCTTGGCGTTTGCGTTCTTCTCAAACACCTTGACTGCATCTTGCCCCTCCTCGCCTTCAATGACTTTACTCACACGGATATCATTGATGCTGCTGAGCAGGGTCCGTTCGCGCTGAGGCTTCCGCTTGGAAAAGTCGAGGTTGGCGATTGCTCCCGTCAGGCCGTCAGTGCTGTCTTGCGGATTGAGTTCCTGCAGCGTCGTCCATGGGTGCTCGAGGCACTCGTCGATAGTGTAGCGTTGATCCACATCGACTGTCAGCATCCGGTCAATCAGGTCCAGGGCAGTGTCGCCGACCGAGTCCCAGTACGGCGAGGGATAGTCGAATCGCCCCTTCTTGATTTGCTGCGCCAGAGTGTAAGGATTCTCGGCGTTGTAGAGTTCATCCGAGAAGGGCGGGAAACCGCACAGGCAGATGTAGAGAACAACGCCAAGGGACCAGACATCACAGGCCCGCGTGTACCGTCGGTGGTTGGAGCTCTCAAGAATTTCTGGGGCAACATCTGCCGTGAGTTAGCATGGGGAACGCCATAGCAAGCAAAACACCCGGCTTACACGATGGGGTACCGCATCTGGACTAGTTAGCGCATTTCTCCTCAGGCCGTGGGAGCCAAACTTACAGTGTCGTTGTGAAAGACTCCTCGCCAATGATCTTGGCGAGGCCAAAATCTGCAAGTTTGACGTGGAGCTCTTTGTCAGTGAGGAGTATGTTTTCGGGTTTGATGTCCCGATGGACAATGTTGCGTTCATGCTTTTCGTCTGTCAGCATGGTTCGAATGGGGTCAGTGTCCACTCACAAGATACTTGACGCCCTGGAACAGCTGCACAAATATTTTGCGTGCTTCCACCTCAGACAGTTTGGATTGCTGTACTATGAGGTTGAACAATTCACCTTCCGGAGCGAGCTGCAAAACCAGATATACTCCGTCATCCTCGTCAAATGTGTTCTTCAGGCACAGCAAAGCTGGGTGGCTCACTCCCATCAGGACTGCAATTTCTTGTTGCAGTCCTTCGGTGCGGGACTTCTCGCCTGGCCCGGTGCGCTTCTCAAACTTCTTCACCGCATAGCGCACCCCCGTGCTCTTCTCGACACAGAGGTACACGGAGGCAAAGTGGCCCTTGCCGAGCTGGTGCATCATTGTATACTGCTGTCGGAAGCCGTTTGTGTTGCGCGAGAGCGGGTACCTGAAGATGAAACGCGCCTCGTCGAGCACTGCGATCTCGTCGCCCTCGCTCAGTTGGCGACGCTTGTTCCGGCCGACAAGGGAGTCGTTGACGAAGGTGCCATTGGCAGACATGTCCTCGACAATGGCGATGGTGTCGCCGCCCTTGGTCTCGCTGAAGAAGAGGCAATGGCGGTTGGAGACAGTGGGCGAGTCCAGCTGGCGGTCTGCAGTCTCGTTAGTCGAGTTCACGGCACCGCGGAAGAAACATACCGCATTCCGGGTGTCGTCCGATGAGATAGCCGCCCGAAGTGACGCCAGCCCTGGACTTTTCCGTCTCATAGTCAGCCTCCTGCTTCTGATACTCGTGGGGAGACACGCAACCAGCGCCCGTGGCCTTGCCCACCTTGGTCTCCGAGACGGGACAAGCCTCACGGCGACGAAGGACCATCACGCCGCTAGACTGAGCTTCCAGCGGCACCAGATAGCCCCACACGCCCTCCCCTTCCTCGTCGTCGACGGCATATGTGCGGCTCTGGGGCGGGCCTTGGAGCTGGGAAAAGGGCTGGGTGTCGGACGGCGGCGACGAGAGGCCGACTTTGCGCGGGCTGCGGGTGTTGTTCGACAGCGAGGCCGTGGGCAGTTCGTCGGTCGGGCGCTGGCTCGGCGGGGTTGCGGTGCCCTCGTTGAAGTCGTCGGTGGCCGTGGAGTGGATGTGCGTTACCGGCGACGGCAGGTGGGCGGGCGAGCGGTTGCGCGCATGGCGGGGCTTCTTGGGATCGATCTGCTCGCCTTGCGATTGCTGGAGAGGTTACACAGTCAGCGGCCGTCTCGCGCCCTTCGGCCTAGTTGCATGCGGCGGTGGGCACTCACCCGGCCACGCTTGAGCTGGCTCTTCTCCGTCTTGGAGGGCATCGCGGGGAGCGGCGGGGAGCGGCGGGGAGCGGCACGGAGCAGCAGGCAACTCGGTGTTGGATTAGCAGGACGTGTGGGCCTGAAGCGGCATTGCTCTGCGGACGGCGAGCAATGGCGGGGGAGTCGAGGTGCGAGTCTTGGTCGAGGAGCAGCGATGCCTCAAATTATCGGTTGCGGCTGCAGATGCCTGGACGCTCGGGGGCCCGAGCGCGGGGAGACTTTCGACTTTCGACTTCCGCCTTCCGCCTTCCGCCTTGCGCCTTGCTCGCCCCGGGTCTCGGTACTACATACATAACTATGTGGTCGTGCCGTTTCTTTGACCTTGCCACACTACCTCGGCCTCCCTATTGTATCTTTTGCAGCATGCGTTCACGGTAACGGAGAGCAGCAGACGGGTTGCCTTTCGACGCTCCCAATTCGCACCGCAATCCCCTGCGATGAGGCCCACATGGGCTCTCGAGGAGAGCCTGTCGAGGAGCCTGTCGAGGAGCCTGGCGTCACATGCACAGGGCCGACGCCAAACCACGTGAGTGCCAAGGCGGCACTAGCCTGGTTTACCCGTGTACCTAACCCTACGTGCCTACGACAACCGCACACGCCATGCCAGTCCATCGCTCTTTACCACCTGACCTCTCCCCTCGCTCACCAACACGCTCCCAATGGAAATGCAGGCACTGCCAGCCATTGTGTTCCCGTCACACCCCTTCCGAACAACCACCGCTCCAGTCAGTCCAGCGTCAAGCTTGCACGTGAAGAAGCATGGCCAAAGTGTCTTCCTTTCCCCATATATCAAGCTTGGAGTTTGAGACAGGATGCCAGCACATATGCACTGCATTGGAGCGGATCAAGCCCCACAATGGTGGACTGATTTCTGCGGACCGTCTCACGCACAACGGAACGCACTATCTCAGCATCGCCAGAGCACTTCCTACCTCGGAAACCCAGGCAAAGGAACTGTCGTCCAGCGAGGAGATGGAAGTTGCCATCGAGGACAATGACAATGTATCTACTGCGACTGACTCGTGGGCCCGAATCGCTGACCACGCCACAGGAATCAAGTCACCCCAAAGGGCATCACTTGGATGCAGTAGTCTTATACGACGTCATTCTCTCCCCAAGCTATCAGGTTCCTGTCCTCTACTTCAGCATCAAAGATCCAAGCTACCGATATCCGCCAACCTTGGAGAATCTGTATACATATCTTATCCCTCCCGAGTTCAAGTCCCAGGCAGAGAATGCTGGCGTCATTGGGGGAATCACCATTACCGTTCGTACAAAGAAGCCGTACTGCGGCTTTTAACTCGAAGCAAAAAGAGGCAGTACCGTGAGGTGCATGCAATCTGACAACCTTCCAGGACCATCCTTTCACCAACTCGCCAGTCTTCTTCATTCACCCTTGCCAGACGGCAGCAGTACTCGAAGCATGTCTCGGCGCTGAGGAGGCAACGCCCGTGACATACCTACTTGTGTGGTTGGGGGCCGTTGCAAGCTGCGCAGGGCTGAGTATCCCAATAGATCTTGCAAAGGAACTTTCCAGGTGATTGGTACAATAACCATCATTGATATATGACGGTATTCTCCAGTCGACGAGAACATCAGTGCCCTCAAAGGGTTAATTTATGCATGCGCCAACTTTCGAAATGCGGTTATTCCAACTTACCCAGATTGCAAAAGATGTGTCATATATTTCCCACAACTACCTGCTATATAAGCATGAATGCAACAATGATCTCTCGATAGTGGGAATATCATTTTCTCACCAAGAATATTAGATCCAGGAAAGGTGACCCCTGAATGGAAACTCGGCACTCGACATATATATAACGCCCCAGTACTTGCTGAAAAGACAATATAAGCCAACGTACATGTACACGATTTGAAGGTTGTTTTCGACAAGAATGGGGGGGATGTAAGAAGACGCGAGGGCCTTCAAACCATCCTTCACCACCGGGCCTGGATTCAACAACCAAATCAGGAGATTCCGGGCGCGGTTCCGTTTTTCACCCAGCGATCAGATAAGAGCCGACGAGCCCCAACGGTCCCAAACCCCCTATCTGGAAAATGTCCGGCGCATGCTACTAGCAGAAGTGCCGCTTTGCGCCGGCACATCCCCCACACTGCGATTGCATCCATCAAGATCTGGTAGTATTCCAGTCCATTTCAGGAAAACCAGCTCTTGGCCGGTGCCCTCTTTCTCGCCTCTTTCCGTGCGTTCATCTGGGAATGCAGGGTCAGCCTCTCTCCACAGCTTGCCTTCTCAAGGGGAAAGTGGTGGGTGCCAGGTATCGTTGTTGATGGAGGCGCGCAGATCGATCAGCGGCGTAGGTGCTTTGGACAGTCTGTAGATAAGGCCTGCCTTGGAATCACAAGGACGTTGGGGGAAACGATGGGGAGGGAGTAGAGGGCAGCCAACGTACCCATTGCTCCTTGCAGTCCCGATAGGCTCTAGATAGGGGACACAATGTATCAGCTCAGGATGCGTAATGTCGCGTGCGTGTACTCAGCACAGAGCGACGGGGCCGTGGCTATTCCAGGGAATCCCAGGCCTCGGCGACGGCCGGCCAGATGGGGGGGGTGCGAGGTGGTAGGGTGAGGAAGTCGCGAAGAGGCACTCACTGGAAGAAATCACTGCACATTTCCCTCTCCCCGCCATTGCGATGCAGGCACCTGATGCTCCGCTGTGCTGCCTCCTGGCACGGGTCGAAGTACTCGCTGTGCGCTTTGCTGCCCCCGCGTCAGTCTTTAAGCTCCCCCCTTCCAGCACCCCGCCAAGACGCACTTCTCGAACCTGGTCGCGACCGGCCCGCTCCAGTCGTCCTTGCCCTTCTCCGTGTCCAGTCCCGAGTTCTTCTCTCCCATGGTGGTGTCGTGTAACTCGTCAGGTGCGCTTGGCGTGCATGGAGGAGCGTCGTTGCACAGCGGTCGCGTCGGAGAAACGTTAATTGCCCACTAGCCTAGCCCGCCGAGCCCGCCGAGCCCGCCTAGCGCCCTTTGTTATCGATACCACACCCAAGACACGCGAAGTCAAGTCCACGCGAGATCTGCATCGTCGTGCGCACGAGCCACAAAAGTGTATTCGGACCTTACCTGGCACCTCGCGTCTTGCAGCACCTCTGATGAGTTCCATCTGGACGACCAGCAGCTCAAATTGAGGCAGCGCAGCGAGGGCGGGCATGTCATGGTGGGCTGCTCGTGACGCTGGTCTGGTGGGAGCAATAACTCACACCTTCGCCTATCTTGAATCATCCACTCCGCGCAGCACCTGATGTGGAGACCAATGATAAAAACAATGCTCCTCCAAATTCGTCAATTAGTCCGCTTTGATGCGGCTCTCCCTAAGCCTGCGCGCTCCCTCCTCAGAACTGCAAACCCGGGGAGGCGCCTCGCGCCTGCCTCCTGTCGATACGCTACTGCATTCATGCCTTACCGTCGTCTCAAATCCGGCCATTCCAGAACATAAACGCGCTGCTGCCCTCGCCTCGCAGGCATTGAAAGTCATCCGACGTTGGCATGTGCGAATAGCAATGCGCTTGTGGAGGCTGCGTACCGTATTGCTGGAGGAGGGGCATATGAATTCTCCAATCAAGATAGTGACGACACCTGTTTCGACCAATCCGTCTCCGTTAACGGACGTTCCATCGTTCCATCAAGCCCCATCCGCCGGGCGCCCAGGCTATCATTGTAGTCATCAATCATGAGCTGCAGCAGAACCGGTACCTGTAGAACAACGCAGGTGTAGCTCGAATCCAACATTGCTGGGGAGATCGACCGCCCTTCGAGGGGCTGATACGCTGAACCATTTTCAGGCATAAAGTCCATTCAACCCCAGACACTCAAGACAGCATCGCAACTCCACTTAGATAACTTCATGTCATGGCACATTGCTAGCCCTCCACACCTTTTCAATTACACCTCCACTTTTGCCGTACGTGCCTTTATCGTCGCTTGCCAGAGGCCAATGCCTGTTTGTCAATCACCGATGAACGTTGCGACGTGCGTCCACATTGCTGCCATCGTTGGTATTGAGGGGTCGCCTTGACAATCGACGACAGCATCTTTGCCGGGGCGAGGGGAAGTCGTCGCCTACATGCATCGTGGCCGTCTTTGTTGGCCAGCGCTGCTTCAACAAAGCCAGCAGACATCTAGAATCTCAGGTGATGTAGTCCGTGGAGATCGGCTTTCCGTGAACAGAAACACTTTCCATCTGGCAACAAAGTCGCGAAGAAAGCTCCTCATCCCGAAGATTCGTGCATGCTCTTATGACTGCCGTGTGAAAGAGGACAATTGTGATTCGCATGTCATTCTGCAGCTTGCGAGACCAGTGGTGACCCGGGCCGAGTACGTTCGATAAGGGCGATAAGATCTGAAGCTCCGACAACGCTTCGATGTGCATATGGTCGAGATTCATCGATGCTCACAGAGCTTGTCCGTATATCGAAATCAGCCTGAGATCCTTGTGTACCAATGGTATGACGATTTCCCATGTGGAGAAGTTCCAAACATGAACATTGTGGCCAGCATGCACCGTCCTGGCGGTATCAGAGCCGACTCAATCCGGGACATGCTGCAGTGCCATCAGCTGCGATGCCACGCACTTGACAAGAGACTAGGAGGTCGCGTCAAGATATAAAAAAGTGCAAGCTCGCTGCTACTGCGTTCTTTACATCTTCTCATCGGTATTGTTTGCGAAGCAACCGAAAACCCTGCCGGACTTGTTAGTCATTGAGATCTCCTTGTTTGGGACTTGACCTCATTCAACCATCCCTTGTTGACATTATCTTCTCCCCCCCCCTTCCCCACGTGGACCCTTTCTCCAGCCCAACTGCTCCCAGAGGTGAGCTTTCATATGTCTTCATCTTTTTCAGCTTTATCGGCCGTTGTCGGCACATCTCTTCCATAGCCCCTCAATCTGGTCGCGCGTCCTTTTCACGTTCTTTTGTCATGCGATAATATAGCTCCACCAACCGCATCATACTGGCGTTGGCACTACGCAACAGGCCTACATCATCTTCATCAGCATCGATTTGAGCGATGCAACGCCCATTCACGTACCTTTCCTCTACGAGAGAGCTTGTTTCCTGATTGTATTCACAACCGCAAGCGCTTTCACCAGACCGCGTCATAGCCCTGCCACTGTTATAGTTCAGAATCTGAACGGAACAACACTCTGTTTTCCTACCTTCCACTACCATGGTCTTTTTTTCATTCACAACCGCTCTTGAAATGACCATCCTAATGGCTCCAACACCAGACAAGCGAAAAGATTTCATCATGGCCGCCGTCGCAACGCAGCAAATGCCAGCCCTACATCGCCCCAACTATAGGCCGATCATTGAAAATGCTTCCGGTAACAAGCAGGCACAATGTGCCGTCAAGTTTAACCCTGAGAAACATCTTGCGTACACACCTCCGTCTCAAATCATCATGATGAAAGACCTTGGCTTCCCAGAAGATGCTGGCGTATCCCCTGTCGCGGTCTCGCAACCCTTCCAGCTCTTTTCTCCTGAAGCCATTCATCAGATGCGGAGGGAGATCTTCAAAAAAGAGGTCATGGAAAACTGCAGCTACAGCAGTAACATTGCTGCTTGCCAGCTGCGCGGCTACGCCGCTAAGTAGGTTCCTTCTGGTCAAAGGTTCAGGGCCTGGATTAATCTTCGACAGATATGCCCCGTTTACCCATGACGCGTGGCATCACCCTGAGACCCTGGCCGTCATGTCGAAGATTGCGGGTGTCGATCTCGTTCCTGAAATGGATTACGAAATTGGCCACATCAACTTCTCTGTCAAGTCCGAAGAGCAAACAAAGGAAGAGCTCGCCGCCATCAGCAAGCAGCAGCGGTTCTTCGCGGACGATGAGGGGATCGGTGGCTGTCCATGGGAGGACGATAAGCCCATAGTCGGGTGGCACTTGGACAGCTACCCGTTCGTCTGTGTCCTCATGCTGAGCGACTGCACAGATATGGTCGGGGGCGAGACTGCGCTTCGCACGGCAAATGGCGAAGTTCTCAAGGTCCGCGGTCCTCAAGAGGTATGCACTTGTTTGTATTTCTTCTTCATAGAGAGGTCGCTGAGTATTCGTTAGGGTTGTGCGGTAGTTTTGCAGGGACGATACATCACTCATCAAGCTCTGCGAGCTCTTGGTGCGAAGGAGCGCATCACCTCCGTTACTAGCTTCCGACCGCGATCGCCTTTTGTCAAGGACGACTCTGTGCTGACTACAGTACGCCCGATTTCAGACCTCTCGGAACTGTACTATGAATTTGCAGAGTACCGTCTTGAAATTATGGAGGAGCGCTTTCGAAAGGAGCGTAAAGAGATGGTGGCTCGTCGCAGGGCCCGCAAGAAGTTCGACACACTCGCTCACAAAAAGTTCCTAGAGGAGTCCTTGGCTTTTGTGACACACACAAATCATGAGCTTGTGGAAGACAGCAAGGTAATTCATGGATACATTGACGAGGTTGACATCCCCGATGTCGAGGTTGGCGCATCGGAAGACGCTCGACCAGCGAAGCGTGCTCGGGTTCAGTAGGCTGGCTCTAGGAGCGGTTCGACTGTACAAATTGCATGTGCTTGTTGGGCGGAACTGACTTGGGTCCATGGATTGCTGCAAGGAGTGGAGTGCTGGTCGTGCGGGAATACGCTCTCTACTCAAGTGTTTAAGCCTTGTTGATACTTTTTTTTTCGCGTATGTAATAGGACGGTGCATTGGCGCCGTTCAGGGAGCTTGACCAGTGGTCTGGATGTTGTTCCGGTGGTGCTGTCGCGATTGGAGCTGGTCTTGCTGGTTGTTTGTAGATGCGAATGATCACACTGTGCCATAAAACATGAATTTTGCAGAGTTGAAGCGAGGACATGTACTGGACAGGGGATGAGTGTATTTGAAGGATTCAGATATGTAATGCAGCGGGGCGGGGAGAGCAGTAGAACAATTGGAGAGAAATGGTGAAATGGCAGCTATGCCCGATTCGGCCTTACCGTCCGGTGTGGCAGACGACGTCCAATGTCCGACCACCCCCAGAGGAGACATGGTAGCATCAACAGCGTGCTTCCATGGAGGTGAGGGACGAACGCTCAACACAGTGAGGCAAAGCGGGACCCGCGTTGTGGTTGCGGTCAGTGGCCGGATGCCGATGCACGTGAGCCGGGACGGTGCTGACTGGCGGGCGCTGGCCTGGGAAGCGCGGCGGTTGGACGTGAAGCCTGAGGCCGTGAACGGGGCTCCGACAGCCATTGGTGGGGGTCCCGTCACAATCAAGAAGCGCCGTTATGGCGACTGGGTGAGCAGGGGCATTGGCGAGGGAGCCGCTCAGCGAGAAGGCGAGAAGAGAAGGCGAAAGGCGAGAAAGGCGGGCTGCCTTGGGATCGAGCATGTAGAGGGGAAACGGCGGTTTCTTAAAATGTGTGGTGCGGAGAGGCGCTAAATGCTTTCCAGTTAGTGCGCTTGGGCTACGTCCACACCAGACGCGCCTGCATTCCAACACCGACTACCCACCCCAGCAGCGCCGACACTGTCTTCCCGACCTCGGAAGCGCACGAGGACTGCTCTTCCTGCTGCCGCTGCCCCCTCTGCTGCCCGCTCGCCGCCTGCTCCGTCCGCGTGTGTGCCGTGCTCGCCGCCATGAACGGGGACGCTGGACCCGCATCCTCACCCCCGCCCAAGCTCTCCGCCGTCACTTCACCTCATGCCGCAGCCAGCTCGCAGCAGCAGCCTGCCGCCATGCCCTCCGCCGCCCGCTCCGCTCGAGACATCACGCCGTCGTCGAGCCGGGCGTCGATCCGCGTGCTCGACAACGGTGACCGCCCGACCCGCCCCGCCAGCAACAACAGCCTCAAGCAGAAAATGGCCAAGAAGGCCGAGGAAGCTCCCAAGCCCAGCAAGGCCGACGAGGCAAGCTTCCATCCGACACAATGGGCCAGCAGGACGGCCGGCTAACTTCTGTGCAGCACCTGAAGGCCCTGAGGGCCGACTTCGACGGCCTGCGCTCCCACCTCACGTGCAAGATCTGCGACCGCCTGCTGTACCAGCCGTACATCATCTCGTGCGGGCACACGTACTGCTACAGTGTGCGTTGCCCTCCCCACGACATGCCGTGCTCGTCCTGCTAACCCTCTCCCCAGTGCCTGTGCACCTGGTTCGTGAACAACAAGGCCCGCAAGACATGTCCAGACTGCCGCGCGCCCGTGACGCAGCCGCCGGCTCCCGCCTACGTCGTGAGTGCCGCGCTGCAGCGCCCCTGTGGACGCCGCTGACATTGTGCCCCAGATCCGCGAGATGGCCACCGTCTTCCTCAGTCGGGCAGAGCTGCTCCCGCCCGGCGAGACGCTGGAGCAACACCTGACATGGCAGAAGGAAGAGGCCGACACGGTGCAGCAGGACAAGGACAACAAGGACCCCCGCCTGGGCGGCCTCTTCAAGGGCTGCTTCCGCGCCAGTACCCGCCCCAACAACGGCCCGCTGCGGCCCTTTCGCGACGTGGAAGACGGCGTCGACCGCTGTCCCATGTGCTCCTGGGAGCTTGAGGACGGCGAGTGCACGCAGTGCGGCCTGATATTCGACGACAACGGCGAGTACACGTGGGGCGAGAGCTTCACGGGTTTCAGCGACATGGACGAGATGTCGGAGCGCGATCTGTCTGGCGAGGACCTCGACGCTGAAATGGACATGGACGACGGTGATCTCGGCTACGATGCCTACGGCGAGGCCATGGAGGGCTGGCAGGACTACCTCGAGGACGACAGCCCCTACATGATCCGCCGCTTCCTCGGAAATGGTGGCCTGCCCCCCCAGTTCCGGCGTCGGCCGCTCTCGCACAGCGAGGCTGGCAGCATCCGGTCATACAGCCAGAGCATCATCTCGGACATGTATCCCGACGAGATGGACACGGTCGAGGAAGAGGACGAAGACGGCCTCGACGGAGACTCGTCCATGGGCGGGTTCATCGACAACAACACCGAGGTGCCCACGTCGCCAAGTGCGGCTTCGTCTACCCCCGGGCCAGGGCCACAGCCAGCCGCCAGCCAGGGGCGGCGCCAGGGGCCCCGAGCCCGCCGTGTCGTCGAGTCTGAAGCCTCGTCGAGCATCTCCAGCGTCACCGAGGAGGACGACGAGGAAGACGAGGGGCCCATTCGGAGAGGTCAACGCAATCGTGCCCAGACGCGCCTCCTGTACCGCGCGAATGGGTCACGCGAGCCGACCGGCCCCCCGTCCTCGGCTTCGACGGATGCCTCGCACGAACAGGAGCTGGACGAGGACACGCAAGCGCTGTTGCGCGCGGATGGGTGGATGCTCCAGCACGATGGGCCGGACGATGAGATGGAGGAGGACGATGATGATGATAGTGACGGTGGACGGACGACTGTTGGGTGGGACGCGACCGCGAATTCCAATGACAGAGTACGCCTGGGCGGTTCTCTAACACCTACTGCAGATCGACCACGGCCTAACGCCCCGATCCGACCCCCTTCGCGCGCGGGTCCTCGGTTTATGGATGCCTCTCGTGGCCTTCGGCGGAGATCATCAGTCCTGTCGACATCCACTGTCAACTACGACGACCTGGAGGCCGACGATGACGACTCAGATCAAGACGGAGATGTCAACATGGCCATGAACTCTCTGCATGCCAGACGTTCGCGGGCCCAACTGCGCAACTCCGGAATATTCAACAATTCCAACCAGCGTTTTAGCAATCGAGGGCCTTCTCATGTCCATGCCAGTGATGTCGACACGGATGAGGAAGCGAGTCGCTACAATCCCCGCATCAGCCTCATGTTTGCCGACCACCAACGCACACTCCAAGAGTTCCAGTATGGCGGTCCCCTTATAGACCAAGACCCCCGTTCCCACACGCCAATTGGCCGCCCGCGTACTGCGAACCGGAATCGACCCAGTCCTGCACAACCATTTTCGCCTTTCATACCTCCTGCCCCTTCTCGCTTACGGACACCGTTGATGGACAACTCGTCCAACCATGCTGCGTTTGTTCGTGGACCGAATTCACCCACCAGCCGGATCCCTGCTTCGCAACCTTCGGCATCAATTACAGACAGTATCGCCAACAATCGTGCGCCATCTGTTACATCAGCAAGTACTTCTTCAGCTATCCTCACGCCGGGCTCTTCAACTTCGTCTCTCCAATCAACTGCCAATACCGCTCCCCAAGCACAAAACGCCGCAACCGTCGACATGATCGATCGACCCTCAAGCAGAGTCAGTGCGCGGCCTCCTTCAACAACTGGTAGACGAAACTCCGGCTTCTCCCCGGTGTATCCCGGGTTTTCACATCCAACGGTCGGTTTGAATCAGGTACGCATGCAACAACGACTGGGTAATCCTTGGGGTAACTTTCTCCAACCTCCGGTGCGACAACGCAACTCGCGGCCCGCACTCCGGGATCAATCTTCTACAGCAACTTTGAGACCAGCAAGTTCCCGCGTAAATTTACGCGACGTAGGAGGCCAACAACCAAGCGTCAGGACGCAAGCCTCTCGGATCGATCTACGACCTCAACCATCGCGTCGTCGATTGAACAATCAAGCGTCGACGAGGACATTGCGAGCCAGCGAGCATGCTCGACCTCCGCAGTCCCCCACAGCCAGCATTGGATCCCCCACCCAACCCGCCAGTCGTCCAGTACGGATTACGCAAGACGAGCGCGACGTGTCCACGCTTGCTCGGGAGCTGATCAACAGCCGAATGCGTGAATTAGGTGGCACGTACCGACCAGGACCGAGTCCCGCCCGTACCAATCCATTCGCACCTGGTTTTCGACGACCCAGTATTTCCTCCGACTTGCCGCCAACCGTCAGTGCAGCGGCTGCTTCAGCGCAGCTCAGGAGTGTTGCGAACGAGCCGATTGACTTGATGGACTCCTCAAGCACTCTCGCTCCCTCCCCGCCGCGTCTAGGCAGGCGCAGCAGCAACCGAAACATTGCAGCCGCTCTGTCACCAACCATGCCTCCAGCTCCAGCTGTATTTGCCGCTCCGAGCGTCCCGTTCCAGACCGGATATTTCCGCTCACGACAGGGATCATTGACTGGCGGTAATGCTGCGTACGGGTCACCACTCAGTGCAAACAGCAGAAGCCCAATGGTCACGGCTGGCAACAGCGGACCTCTCATCTGAGAGACGAGCTCTCTCTCTCTCTCTAAGATTCTTTTTCTTTATCATTAAACATTTATCAAAACTGGAGTCAGTATGGACATTGGGCAACGAATGCTTTCAACGCTGTGTATGGTTTTCATTCCCAACCCAAGGCATGCATGGGCTTTGATGGGTTTCTTTTGGCATTTTCATGGCGTCCCTCCTTTTCAGCGCGCTTATACCAGTCTGTCTGCATTTCCGCGAATATACTCCATGGCATGGGTGGAGATGGTTTTCGGTCTTTACTTGGGATCAGGGCAGATACATAGCTTAGATATCTTTGACTAGCGGGCGTGGTTTAGCGGGTGCACTGACAATAAATATTCATGGTTACGGCGGAGGTACTTTTGGTTCTTGACGTGGCGAGCTTTGTGAAGTGGTTCATATTTGTACATGTGATTTCTACACGATCCTACATGGCGCAGGTGCACTTTCTAGCTGTAGAAGAACTGCTGTTGCCCCTGTTGCCCCGGCTTCGACTCGTGCGCCGTCAGCGACGCGGCCTGCTCCACCTGGCTCCAGTCAATCTTGTCCCACCAGGCATCCAAGAACTTGGTCTTGCCCGCAACGCCATAGTCGTGCAGCCACACGTGCTCCCACGTGCTCACGCACAGCAAGGGCGTCACGTCGACGCCGCCGAGCGGCTTCAGCGGTTTCTTGGGCCCGGCGCGCTGCTCGGCGGCCGAGGCACTCCCGAAACTGCCCACGGTGTTGAGCTGCTGCACCGAGTCGGCGTTGTGGGTGTTGAGGTCTTCGGGCTGGCGGCGGTAGTGGGCGCCAGACAGCGGGGTGCCGGCGAGGTAGGTGGGGAGGATGCGGAGGAGCGGCTGGCTGCGGCCGAGCGACGCGTCGGTGACCTGGACGAGCCACACGTAGCCGGGGCCGAACATGGCGTCGGCCGTGGCCAGCATCTCGTCCCGCAGCGTGCTGAGCGAGGAGAAGCTGGCGGTGATGTGTGCGGTCAGGAGCTCCGAGGGCGCAGACGGCACGTCGGGGTCGGTGGCCTGGGCCGTGTGAGCACGGCAGCGGGCACGGCAGCGGGCACGGCAGCGGGCACGGCAATGGGCACGCGAAACGCAGGGAGGGGGGGAGGGGGAGCTCCGTACCAGACACTTGAAGAAGAAGTCGTTGTTGAAAAGCGTCGAGGCAACGTTGAAGCCAAAGGCGTGCACGGGGCTGCGCGCCCACTCAATGACGAGGTTCTTGGGTGGTTGGTTCTCCCACGGTCCGTCTGCAGGCGCCATTGTGAGCATGCAACTGCGTGGAGACGGAGCTCGACGTACGGGCTGTGACGGCGTTCAGCTCGCCAACCATGTAGTCCATGTAGTCGGTGTAGGCAATGGCAAAGCCCGCGCGCGACAGCAGCGGCGGAATGCCGTGCTTGACCAGCGCGGCGTGGTTCTGGAGCGTCGGCACCGTATGGACCTGGCGTGCGATGGGGGCAGCTCTGCATCTCTGGAGAGCGTCAGTCGTGCTGTCGGCCTGTCGGCCTGTCGCCCCACGATGCGGCCACGGCGCGGAGTGCTTACTGCGAGAGGGCCCAGGGCGGCCGGCCGCCGACAGAGAGAGCGTATGATCATGGCAGCAGGTGCGAATGGCGTGCAGTGGTGATTGGGATCGAGACGGCCGTCGTCGACGTCGGCAGAACACTTTTTTCCGCGTCCCGCCGCCGTGCCCGGCACCCGTCCAATCAGCGCGCGCGCCCGCGGGCCTCCTCGACGGCCGTCAAACGCTGCACAAGCGCCCGACTGTGTTTCAGCCCGGCATCCTCTCTCGACGCGACAGCCACACAGTGCGCGCAGTCATCGGCCACTGCAACGCTGGAGCGCTGCCGCTGGCCACCCATCAGCCGGCTCAAGATGCGGCGCTTCAGAGCCTCTATTTGCAGAACAGGGCCTGTGCAGCCTGGATGGCGCAGCGAGCGACAAGTATATACTGGCAACGCCGCCCGCCCTGCCTGCCTTCTCTTCTTTTTCGAGCTCAGTGTTTGTTTCACGGCCGTTTTCCCCCTTTGTGTTTCCCACATCTGTTTCTGCTGAGCAGCCCATCTCCATTTCTCATCCCGAATCTGTCCGTTTTCTTCCCTATATCAAGAGGCACAGACGTGCAACGGCCCGTTCCGCCCACCACTGCCTACCCACCACTGCCCACCACTGCCCACCACTACCTACCCACTGCCTACCCACTGCCTCCTACCACCACCATGGGCCCCTTGGCCGGCCCTAGCAAGCTCTCTAGAATATCCCTCCCCCTCCCCCTCCCCCTCCTCCCCCTCCTCGTGCTCCTCGTGCTCCTGCCCACGGCCCACGCCGTCGAAATCTTCTCGCGACAGGCCCCCACGTGCGGCGGCAACACCAACCTCGTGCAGTGCGGCAATGGCTTCCCCACCGACTTCTGCTGCTCCGGGACGTCAAAATGCATGCCTCTCAACGCTTCCTCGGGCACCGTGTCGGTCATCTGCTGTCCCAAGAACTCGGATTGCGCCCTCATCAACCCCATTCCCTGCGACGTGAGCCAGTACAACGCCACACTCCACCCCGAGAACCAGATGCATCTTTCCAACCTCCAGAATGTGAAGCTCCCCGTGTGTGGTCAAAAGTGCTGTCCGCCGGGATACAAATGCGAAGGCGAGATGTGCACCGTGGACGCGCCTTCTCCGTCTGCCTCTGCCTCTGCCTCCCCCTCGGCATCCTCGACCTCGCCAACCGCCCCGGCAGCCGCCTCTCAGACGGCAGCATCGACCCCAGCGCCAGTGGTCCAGTCCCAGTCTGGCTTTGACGGCAAGTCCTTCGCCGCCGGCCTCTTCCCCGGCATCATCATCGGCGCGCTGTTGGCCCTCGGCCTGCAATGGTCCATCAAGAAGCGCCGCGAGACCCAAAAGGACCGCTTCTCAGGGGACTTTGGTCACGTGCACGCCACCATCAGCGATCCCATCTACAACCCCTCGCTCGGCCATCGCACCGATTTCATCCGCCGCGGCTCCGGCACGGGCTCTGGTGAGCCATCGCCCAGCTCGACGACTGGCATGGTACAGGCGAGGAGCGAGCCCCAGCGCGGCGGGGGAATGACGCCTCGAATCAAGAGTCTCTGGGCTCGCAGCCCCAAGCTCGGCATGGGAAGCCTTGGCTCCAGCTCCAGCTCCAACACACGCTCCCCAGTCAAGCTGGGCCTTCCCGTTAACCCTGCACGTCCACCGCCTGCCATCCGCGCCGGAAGTAACAACAACAAAGACCCCTACACCACGCCCACCCGAACCCCGAAGAGGACTACATCACGGTCGTCACGGTCCAGCCGACGTGTACGACCAGTGACCACGAGGAGTACGAGCACGGAAACAATCGACGTGCTCATGCCTGCACCAAGTTTCCTCGAGCCACCACGAATGCCTGGGATGAGGGAGCAGAGAATGACGCAAGATTCGACGCATACCACGTTTACCAAGCTGATGGAGAGGGCCGGGTATGACGGGGAGACACGGGACGAAGTTCGGGCATGGCCTGGACACGCCAGATGATAGTGTGCACGCCTCTTTTCCCCTCTTCTTTTTCGCTTGTGCCTTTTTTACATCATTTGCGGTTAGCGCTGGCGTTCACGTTGGTCTTTTGACATTTCTGCATTCAGCTTTGGTGCATGGTTTGGGGATACGGCTTGCATTATAGGGATCGTGATACCAGGCATTGCCACACTCGTTAGAACTTTTATAGTCGTTGTAATCGTGCGGGACTCATTCTTGATCAGAGAAAGTCTGTAGAAAAATCCAACGGCATGCCTTGTCACTGTGGAAGGTTTTGATTTCATATTTAGATTCAGGCGTCACATACACCATCTGAACATATTTCCATCTAAGCCCTGGCGCCATCAACTCGTGCAAAATTAACATGGCGCCATGTATCTCATCACTCCATCCCACCATACGGTGGGATTTACTAAGCCCTGGGCAATTATTCCCTCTCCACACTACACCTTGTTATCCGTCATGTCCACCACAGGCATTCCATACATCTCCTCGTGCTGAATATCCCAATTCCCCACCTGACTCTCAAACACAGTTTCCTTCCCTGCCATCCCCGGCACCGGACTCCAGACACACAAACCCCAATAAGACATGGCACTAACCACAATTCCAATTGGTAGCGCGAAAACGAACACCCTCTGTGCTCCCATCGGAATCCCAGCAACACCGACCGAGTGCAGGAAGCCAGGGAAGTTGGGTACAATGCCAAGAAAGTACGCGGCGCAGGCACGCCAGTTCCACCCATGAGAGTACCAGTACTTGCCGTCGCATTTGGTGGAGAGAATGGGGAAAATAGCGTGCAGCATTACGTAGAAGTAGTTTGCCCTAGTCTTCATCAGTGATGGCTTTTATAGGCATGAGAGGATTCACGTTGTGACCATCTGTACACCAGACCAAATAATAGTCATGATGTTGCGGTTAAGCAGGGGCCAATAGCTCCCCAGATACCGAAACTTGCTCTCGCAATGATGGGGAACGGAATCTTATACGAGGCTCCTGGCCGACCTGTCATGACCAGAGGGATGCACACAAACATATGGCCAAAGATGACACAAAGCCAGGACTTCCACCAAGACTTATAGAAGGGGCTAGTCAGTACAAGTTCTCTAATGATGAACAAGAAGGTGCACATACCAGCCCGCCCTTCACACCGGTTGCGGCAACAGTCCAGGAAGTCACACTGGCCGACTCTCCAAACCAGTACAGGGCATCTGTGCGGGTTAGCGAGGAGTCAATTAGAAGAGTTTGGTAGATGTACAAGTTACCTTGCCCCAAGTCCTCCCATGGGGAGGCACAGGCAATAGATCAGCATTGGCAACAGCCGCACTCGACCCATCAATGGCTTTCTCGACTTCCAACATCCGTAGCGACTTCGACCATTCAGACCTGGGATTTGAGGGGCGCACGATGTTGACATTGTCGTTGGACGAGGAGTAGGCGGTGATATTGTCCAAGTTACTCTTCTCCTTGTCTCCCGCCATGGCCGCTGGAGATGCTTGGTGCATAGGCACTCCTACAACTCTATAGATGCTGAAGGTGAAGATAGGAGATAGCAATTTGGAGCTTGTCGGTTGTAAAGATCCAGCGCTGCAGGGAAGTGTGGACTAATGTTAGCGGACAATTGCCTAGGGCCGATTCTTTCAACGCTAGGCGATTCTCAGTACCAATCATAGTGGCTTATTATTTTACTCGTTCAATGTTATGTCTCATTGCAAGTGTAAATAGCTCGCGCAAAATACCGCCACATCTTTGAAGTCATACGTGGACAGTTGCTTCTGGTAAACCAATGGGAAGGTGGAAAAGAAGGGCGGCCTCGACGTCAAGTGCGTATGCTGCATCGAAGAGAGCCTTCTCCCGAGGACTCTGGGCACATGGGTGCAGGCCATGGTCAACAGAAATCCGTATGCCAAGGCCAGCCAGCATCCTCAGGTCTGGAAGGAGACTCGTCGTCACGCCGACACTCGATATGGCATCTGGCGTAACGGCCCGGGCGAAGCTAGCAAGGGTAAGAACGGCTTCGAGTTCACGGAAGGGATCTGGCGCCTTGGTCCGTAGTGTAATGGACAATCGCTGTATACTAAAATGATACAGCTGCAGCGAGCTTGACAAGGGTTCTGGGACTACGGCTACTGCAGTGGTGGCGATGATAGTGCCGATCAGGAAGACGGAGTACAGGTTATCTGACGTCTCCGCGTAGGTGCTATCACAGTGGCCAAGAAGACTTGTCCGGCTAAGGAAGGGCATGGCGAATCGGTGCAAGTAGGTCTGAAGCACGCTGTCTACGACGTCTCGCGGCGGGAGGCTTGAAGAACAGGCGGTGACCTGCGAAAAGCCTGCGGGGAGGGCAGCGCTCAGGAGAAGTGTTGTCAGATGTCCTGTCGATGGAACGATAGGTTTTTCTCCGTCGTGGCTGACAAGGACACTTTGCCAATGCTCTCAATTAGGTCAGCCAGGTCGACTTCAGCTGGATCCGTAGACTCCACGGATGTTGTGTCGTTGTAGCTGAACGACTCGGTGGGTTCTACTCAAATATGAGCATGTACTCGGGGGGCTATGCAGCAAAAGATACGAGGGACTAACGCTGGGGAGTCATGAGTGCACTGTCGCTAAGCTCCTGCCCCAACTGAGCAATTTCAGCCTCCAGATCTGTCAGAGGCTACAGGCTACCAATCACATACATAGACTCAACGCCCTCAGGCTTGGCACTTCACGGGTGCAACCCAATTAGGTCAGTTAGCCTACTAAGCGAGTATCTAGATAATATCAAGGTCGTAGGCCTATCCTACTTCCTTATAATAATATTTGTAAAAAGGATAGAAGCTAATATAACGCAGCAATTAATATAATCCCCTACCCTTCTAGATTAGAAGGGTAGAGGGCCTATATACACCTCTAAGGACCCTATAGTTCTAGACTATACCTATAAAATCCCTATTACACTAGTATATACCTATAAAAATTCTATTATACTAGTCTAGGCCTTTTATAGGTAGTCTAGGCCTATCTAAGGTCCTCTAGGCTAGGTAGTTAAGGGGTAACTCTACTATAACTAGAAGTAACTAGTAGAAAGTATAACTTCTAAAGTTTCTCTATATTACTAAGTATTACTTACTAATACTACCTATATAAATTATCCTTAGGTTAGTTTCCTATTCCTCTTTCTTATACTCTACCCTACTTAGTAAGTAATAATTGTGAAAAAAGGTGAAGTAGTAGAAGAAATAGTGATTGATTGATCGGTTGAGTTGCTTTCTAGTCTTGCTATCCCCTCTCCTTATATCTACTATTTCTCCTGCTTAGATATCCAGTATCTGATCTTTATTATCCAAACGTTTATGGTTTGATATCAAAACCCTTATTAAACCTTAGTGGTTTGATATTCAAACCTTCGTTGTTTGATATTCAAACCTTAGTGGTTT